>PGTU02000006.1:0-125439 GCA_002896215.2 Cicer echinospermum
AAAAAAAAAAAAGAGAGAATAAGGGGACGATTAAAATGACCTAAATGTAAGTACAATGAAACAAATAAACTTATTGCATGCACAAAGATTGTTTTTAAAACCTAAAGGGATAGAATAAGTTTAAGGAGGAATGAAAATGACCTAAATGTTTATCCAAAGTATACAAAACACACGCATATGATGCACAACATTGGTTAAAATTTCTAATGGGCTAGAATAAGCCTAGGGAATCGAAAATGATAAATGTAAATCTAATGACACAAATTGAACTCTATGGATGTACAAGATAGTGAAAAACCCTAAATGGGGGACTAGATTAAGCCAAGCGAGGAACGAAAATAACTAAATATAATATAATGACACAACTTCACCATTTCGATATGCACAAGATTAGGTACAAACTCTAATTGGACCTACAATAACCCTTGGGAGGAAAAATGACCTATAATGTAAATCCAATGATCCAAACACCAGTTTATTGGCTGCCCTAAAGATTGGTAAAAACCGCAACTATACTGAATAACCCTACGGGAGAACGAAAATGACCTAAATGTTAATCAATGACACAACAACCTATTAGTTGAACAAAGGTTGATTAAAAAGAGTAATTGCGACTAGAATAAGCCTAGAGGACGAGATATGACCTAAGTGGTCACTTCCAGTGAGAAAATGACACTTATTGGATGCAACAAAGACTGGTGGAAACCCCAATCTGGGACTAGAATAAGCCTAGCGGACGATTGAAAATGACCGGAAATGTTAATCCAATGACCACAACACCATAAGATACCCAAGATATCGTTAAAGACCTTGTGGACTAGAATCAAGCCATGGGAGAACGAAAAAACCTAAATTGTTAAATCAAGTGACACAAATGAGACTTATTGTGATGCACGAAGTTCGTACAAAAAACCTAATTTGTTTGAAAAGCCTCTCGGTAGACCGAAAATGACCTAAATGTTAATCAATGATACAGATGAATTTACTAGATTCCCATAGCTTGGTGGAATAACCCTAATTGGATCTAGAATAAGCCTCAGGATTACAAAAAACCTAAATGTTAATCCAATACACAAACAAGTATTGGTGCACGAAATCGTTTACACCATTTAGACTAGAATAGCCCTAGGGAGGACTTAAATGACCTAAATGTATCCAATTGAAACAACTAACTTATTGGATGCAACAAGATGGTTAAAAAACCCTAAATGGATAGAATAAAAACATAAGGAGGGCGGAAATGCCGTTAAATGTTAATCGCCAATGTCATAAACACACCTATTGGGACTGCCCAACATTCGGGTTAAAAATCTATATTTGGCTAGAATAGCCTAAGGAGGTTGAAAATACCTAAATTAAATCTAATCAATCACAAATGAAGATTTTTGGATGTACAGATTGGTCAAAAATCCTAAATGGACTAGTTAAGCGGTAGGGAGGACGAATGACCTAATGTTTAATAGCATGACAGAGACACACCTAATTGGATGCACATGATAGTTACAAACACTAATTGGACTACAATAAGCAATAGAGAGGACGAAAATGACGCTAATGTCACACCCAATGAACAACACACTTATTAGATTACGAAAGTGTGGTTAAAACGCCTAATTATACTCGAATAGCCTAGGGAGAACGAAAATGACCTAAATGTTAATCCAATGACAAAAACACACCTATTGGAATGAACAATGTTGACTAAAACAGCTAATTGTGACTAGAATAGACCTAGGAAACCTTAATTGGATAAAATTAGCCTAGGTAGGACGAACAATGACCTAATATGCTAATCCAATGACAAAAATAAACTTATTGTGGCTGCAAAATAAGGATTGGTTAAAACCATAAACGGACTAGAATAAGCTAGGAGACGGAGGAATGGCCTAAATGTTAATCCAATGACCAAACACGTACTTGGATGCAAAGTTGGTTAAAAGCTAATTGGACAGAGTAAGGCGTGCGACGATGAAAATACATACATGATAATCAATGAAACAAACACCCTATTGGATACACAAGCATTTGTTAGACACCGTTAACTCGACTAGAATAAGCCTAAGGCGGACAAATCCCCTAGATGTTAGTACACAATGCCACAACACACTATTGGATGAACAAGAATTGGTTAAAACCCAATTGGAACTAGAAAACGCCTAGGGAAGACGAATATGACCTAAATGTCAATCCAATGACACAAATTAAACTTATTGATTGCACAAGATTGGGTTAAAACCCATGAATGGATAGAATAAGCCGACAAGTAGTAAATGACTAATGTTAATCCAACGGACATACAAATGAACATATTGAATGCATAAGATTGGTAAAACCCATATTGACTAGATGACGCCTATGTAGGAATGAAAATGACCTTACAATGTTAACCAAATGACACAACCACACTATTGGATGCAAAGATTGGTTAAAACCCTAATCGAACTGGAATAGCCTAGGAAGGGCAAAAAATGACCTGAAATGTTAATCCAATGACACAAAACACACCTATTGGATAAACAAGGTTGAGTAAAAACCCTATCATGAACCAGAAGTAAGCCCATGCGAGACAAAAAAACTAAATCATAGTCCAATGAACACAACATTAACTTATTGGATTGTCAAGATCCAACAAAACCTAAATGATTGAAAAAGCCTGACATGAAACAAAAATGCCTCAATGTTAATCAAATGACACAAATGAAATTATTGGATTCACAAAATTGGTTGAAAACCCTATTTTCGCTAGAATAAGCATGGAGGACAAATAGACAAAATGTTAATCCAATGACACAAACAAGCGTATTGGGTTTGCACAAAATTGTTAAACCATATTAGACTAGAATAACCTTAGGGAGATTAAAAATGACTAATGTTATCCAATCAAACACAACTTATGTTCATCCAATGACACAAATCGCACCTATTGGGATGCACAGATTGGTTTAAAACCCTAATGGGACTATATAAGCCTAGGGAGGACGAAAATGGCCTAAATGTAAAATCCATAACACAATGAACTTTTTGGATGTACAAGATTGTCAAAAACCCTAAATAGACAAGATTAAACCAAGGTAGGATGAAAAAAACCTAAAATATTAATCCACTGACAGACACACCTATTGGATGAACATGATTAGTTAAAAACCCTAATTGGACTAGAATAAGCCTAGGAGGACGAAAATGACTTAAATGTCAATCCAACGCCACAAACACACTTATTGGATGCACAACATTGGTTAAAAACCATAATTATAATAGAATAAGCTAGGGAAACGAAAATGACCTAATGTTAATCCAATGACACCAACACACCTATTTGATAAACAAGGTTGATTAAAACCCTATTAGGACTAGAATAAGCCTAGGACGACGAAGATTACCTAAATGTTAAATCAATAATACAAACACACCTATTGGATGCCAAGATTGGGTAAAAACCCCCAATCTGGACTAGAATAAGCCTACCCAGAATGAAATGAAAATGACCGAAATGTTAATCCAATGACACACAAACACACCTATTGGATTTTAAAGATTGTTAAAAACCCTGGTTGGACTATAATAAGCTAGGGTAGGACGAAAAATTACCTAAATGTTAATCCAATGTCAGAAACGTACATATTGGAAGCAGAACCATGGTTAAATATCTAATTGGGCGAGAATAAGCCTAGGGAGGAAGAAAATGACCTATATGTAAATCTAATGACACAAATGAACTTTTTGGATGTACAAGATTAATCAAAAACCCTAAATGGACTAGATTAAGGCTAGAGAGGACAAAAATAACCTAAAATATTAAACCAATGACACAAACACACCTATTGCATGCACCGAGATTAGTTAAAAACCGAATTGAACTACAATAACCCTAGGGAAGACGAAAATCACCTAAATGTTAATCCAATGTCCCAAACATACCTATTGAAAGCACAACCTTGGTTAAAAAATCTAATTGGGTGAGAATAAGCCTAGGAGGATGAAAATGACCTAAATGTAAATATAATGACACAAATGAACTTTTTAGATGTACAAGATTGGTCAAAAACCCTAAATGGACTAGATTAAGCGTAGGGAGGACGAAAATAACCTAAATATTAAACCAATGACACAAACACACCTATTGGATGCACATGTTTAGTTAAAAACCATAATTGGACTACAATAAGCCTAGGGAGGACGAAAATGACTTAAATGTCAATCCAATGTCACAAACACACTTATTGGATGCACAAGATTGGTTAAAAACCCTAATTATACTAGAATAAGCCTAGGGAGAACGAAAATGACCTAAATGTTAATCCAATGACACCAACACACCTATTGGATAAACAAGGTTGTTTAAAAACCCTAATAGGACTAGAAATAGCCTAGGACAACGAAAATGACCTAAATATCAATCCATTGACACACATGAACTTATAGGATGCACAAGATTGGTGTTAAAAACCCTAAATTGACTAGAATACGTCTAGGGAGGACGAAATGACCTAAATGTTAATCCAATTACACAAATTAACTTATTGGATGCAAATAATTGGCTAAAAACCCTAATGGACTAGAATAAGCCTATGGAGACGGAAAAGACCTAAATGTTAATCCAATGACACAAACACATCTATTGGATGGCTAGATTGGTTAAAAAGCCCAATTGGACTAGAATAAGCATAACGAAGATGAAAATGACCTAAATGATAATCCAATGAAAAAACACACCTATTGGATGCACAAGATTTCTTAAAAACCCTAATTGGACTAGAATAGGCTTAGGGCAGACTACAATGACCTAAATGTTAATCCAATGACACAAACACACCTATTGGGTGAACAAATTTGGTTAAAAACCCTAATTGGACTAGAATAAGCCAAGGGAGGACGAAAATGACCTAAATGTCAATCCAATGACACTAATGAACTTATTTGATGCACAAGATTGGTTAAAAACCCTAAATGGACTAGAAAAAGCCTAGGGAGTACAAAAATAAGCTAAATGTCAATCCAATGACACAAATGAAGTTATTTGATGCACAAGATTGATTAAAACCCCTAAATTGACTAGAATACGCCTAGGAAGGATGAAAATGACCTAAATGTTAATCCAATGACACAAACACACCTATTGGATGCACAAGATTGGATAAAAATCCCAATTGGACTAGAATAAGCCTTGCGAGGATGAAAATGACTGAAATGTTAATCCAATGACACAAACACACTTATAGATTGGTTAAAATCCCTTGTTGGAATAAAATAAGCCATGGGAGGAAGAAAATGACCAAAATTTAATCCAATGACAAAAATGAACTTATTGGATGCACAAGATTCTACAAAAAAAACCTAAATTGATTTGAAAAAGCCTAATGTAGACGAAAATGACCTCAATGTTAATCCAATGACACAAATGAATTTATTGGATTCACAAGATTGGTTGAAAACCCTAAAGATTATCGGACGAAAATGACCTAAATGTTAATCCAATGTCCCAAACACGCCTATTGGATGCACCACATTGCTTAAAAATACTCATTGGGCAAGAATTAGCCTAGGGATGATGAAAATGACCTAAATGTAAATCTAATGACACAAATGAACTTTTTAGAGGTACAAGATTGGGGCAAAAACCCTAAATTGACTAGATTAAGCCTAGTGAGGACGAAAATAACCTAAATATTAATCCATTGAGACAAACACACCTATTGGATGCACATGATTAGTTAAAAACCCTAATTGGACTAAAACAAGTCAAGAAAATGACCTAAATTTCAATCCAATGACCCCAAAATACTTATTGGATAAACAAGGTTGATTAAAAACCCTAATAGGATTAGAATAAGCCTTAGGACGATGAAAATATTCTAAATATCAATCCAATGACATAAATGAACTTATTGGATGCACAAGATTGGTTAAAAACCCTAAATTGACTAGAATACGCCAAGGGAGGACGAAAGTGACCTAAATGTTAATCCAATGACACAAACACACCTATTGGATGCACAAGAATGGGTAAAAAACACCAATTGGACAAGAATAAGCCTAGCGAGGATGAAAATGACCAAAATGTTAATCCAATGACACTAACACACCTGTTAAATGCCCAAGATTGGTTAAAAACCCTTGCTGGACTAGAATAAACTATGGGAGGACGAAAATGACCTAAATGTTAATCCGGTGTCTCAAACATACCTATTGGAAGCACACCTTGGTTAAAAAAATCTAATTGGGCTATAATAAACCTAGGGAGGATGAAAATGACCTAAATGTAAATCTAATGACACAAATGAACTTTTTGGATGTACAAGATTGGTGAAAAACCCTGAATGGACTAGATTAAGCCTAGGGAGGACGAAAATAACCTAAATATTAAACCAATGACACAAACACACCTATTGGATGCACATGATTAGTTAAAAACCCTAATTGGACTACAATAAGCCTAGGGAGGACGAAAATGACCTCAATGTCAATCCAATGACACAAACAAACATATTGGATGCATTGAATGGTTAAAAACTCTAATTATACTTGAATAATCCTAGGGAGAATGAAAATGACCTAAATGTTAATCCAATGACACAAACACACCTACTGGATGAACAAGGTTGATTAAAAACACTAATTCGACAACAATAAACATAGGGAGTACGAAAAAGACCTAAATGTCAATCCAGTGACACAAATGAACTTATTGGATGCACAAGATTGGTTAAAACCCATAAATGGACTAGAATAAGCCTAGGGAGGACGAAAATGACCTAAATCTTAATCCAATGACAGAAACTCACGTATTGGATGCAAAACCCTAATTGGTCTAGAATTAGCCTAGGGAGGACGAAAATGACCGAAATGTTAATCCAATGACACAAAAGAATTTATTGGATGAAGGAATGGGTCGCCCGAATCAAAAGTGCAGTTAGAGTGTTACCTGCGATCTCCCAGTCATGTTGAATCAGATTACCAGATGGATTCCTCATCTTCAGCACTCACACAATAAATGCGTCCTCTAGCAGTAAGACGAGAAGCCCTAGCTACATTCACAACTGGTTCCACCTTTTGAGCCTTGCAATTCTTTGCAAAGTGTCCTAGTTTATGGCAATTGTAGCAAGTAGGACTGTAAAGGTACAAGCATTAGCATAATGTCCCTCTTCTCCACATCGGAAACATCGTATCACTTGTCCCACTTGTCTCCCCAAGTATTGGTTCCCTGGGTTATTCTGCCCACCGTTGTTAGTTCGTGGTCGATTGTAAGGTTTAGCAACTTGCTTTCCCTTGTTCTGAAAATTCACCAGACTAGGGCCTCCGGATTTAAAATTCCCTCCTCGACTAGCCCTCTTATTCTTCATATCCTCAACTTCCCTACATTTTTCCACAAGAACCTGGAAACGTTGAATTCCCAAGGGCAAGACCGAGTCTTGAATCTCGTACTTTAGTCCGTCTTGGAAACGATGACACATGAATGGTTCATCAATCTCTTCCCGAAAACCTGAAATGTCTCGATAGCGATTCATACTTAGCAGCATATTCGCCCACGGTCATGTTCCCCTGATGCAGTTTCAAAAAATCATCACCCAGTTTAGTCCTGGTACTCATCGGGAAGTATTTGTCTAAAAACTTCCTTTTGAATGATTCCCAGTTCACCTCCTCGTGAGCTGATCTCATCAACAATCTTGCACTCCTCCACCAGTACTCAGCATCCCCAAGCAGCATATAAGTGGCATAGCTGACCTTCACTTCTGTCTGACAGTTAATCATTTCGAAGATCTTCTCCACTTCTTGGATCCATTGATCCACTTTCTCTGAATTCTCATTCCCCGTAAACTTGGGAGGATTGTAACGACGGAAGTCTTCTAATCCTCTTGACTCTGCAGCACGGATCTCATTTCCCTCTTTTCAAGATCATGTTGAGTCTTGGCAGCAGTCTGTGCAGCAACAGAAGCAGCCATGTTATTCATAGCCTCCGCCATTCGATCGTCCCTATTAGCATTGGCTCTTGGAACGTCATCTCTTCTTGGCGGCATGGTTTTTCCTATAAAACCATCATCAAGTAGAGTCTTAACACTACTTCAAATAATTCCAAAACTAGCTTCCGACCACATTAACACATAATGATTATAGAGGACCGAACAACTCAACCCCTAAACCGACGCATGATCAGATAATAACTCCCAACTTATAGGTTGACCTACAATCTATAACTAAGGTTCCACAGCCCCCAAAGAAAACCAAACCAAAGCTCTGATACCACAATGTAACACCCCGTTTTTCAAAGCGAGGGTGTATTTTTTTTTCAAAAGAGATTAAAATAAAACAGAGAAAACAAATAAGGAAATACCTTTTGATAAATAATGAACTCATTATAATTTACAAGCAGCGGAAAATTTTCTCAAAATATCAATCCAAAATATTTACACATCACAAGTTGATACATGTAACCCATCGAAAATAACATGTCAAGCTGACAATATTAGTAAGGTACAGTCTTCCATTTTAAAATAAATACAAATCAAAAGAAAGACGTCTGCTCCCTCTATGTCAATCTAATCTGATCATTCTCCAAAACAAACTAAACGCCCTGAGTGATCTCCACGCGCCCCGTGAGATCCTCCTAACATAGCTCCAGTCGAGCATTCCCATCTCCATTCCCATCCGTAGGGTACGAACCGGTAGGATCGTCCTGGCTCTCATATGAGGGCAAAGCCCAGATTTCCACAATAGTTGTAAAGGGTCACCAACCGAAATTAACAGTTAAACACATAACATTTAAGTTTTTTAAATGCACAAATAACCTTTCCACTTAGCATGCACCTTAAAAAAGGATTTTCCATATGCTAAAAGTTCATATAACACTTGCCAAATAAAATTTTTGTCAAAACAAAGTTCTCAATCCATCAAGTAATACATAACTGACCAAGACTTTGATAAATCAATTGAACAATCGATCATCTAACTCAAAATGAGAATTTCCACTGGGCCAATCGATTGGGAAATCGATTTCCTGAAGGATTTTAGTGAAATTTGAACTTTGGCTCAATTCAATCGATTGGGAAATCGATTGAATGAATGACTGAGCCCCGGTATTAATGCCAATCGATTTTGTCAGTTTTGCTGAGTTCCTGTCTTTCTGCCAATCGATTTCCAAATCGATTTCGTAAAGGTTTTGAAAAACATATTTATACAATCGATTGGCAATTCGATTGTGTCAAATTTGGGAAGTCCCTGTAACTCATCCAATCGATTGGGAAATCGATTTCCCTGCATATTCTTCCAAAAACACATAAACTAACTCAATATCATTCATACACGATTCCACATCTTAACACTTAGCAATTCCCACACGATCACCACAACATCATGAGCTTCGAAATAGTTTTGCAATCAAACATGCTATCACACAATTCCAAACAAAACATAACACTTAGCACTTATAACACAATCACTACAACATCATGAGTTTCAAAGTAGTTTTGCAATCAAACATGCTATCACATGATTCCAAACGAAACATAACACTTAGCACTTATATAACAAAATCACTACAACATTATGAGCTTCGAAATAGTTTTGCAATCAAACATGCTATCAAACAATTCCAAACAAAACCCTCCGCGAGAGGCGTAAATCCTAAACGTACAGTTTCTCACGAACGAACACGAGTGCAGTCTCTCATGGACAAACACAATTTACCAGGGTGTAGTCTCTCACGGACAAACACATGTGCAGTCTCTCACGGACAAACACAATTTACTAGGGTGTAGTCTCTCACGGACAAACACCTGTACAGTCTCTCACGGAGAAACACAATTTACTAGTGTGCAGTCTCTCACGGACAAACACCTGTGCAGTCTCTCATGGACAAACACAATTTACTAGGGTGTAGTCTCTCACGGACAAACACTTGTGCAGTCTCTCACGGACAAACACAATTTACTAGGGTGTAGTCTGTCACGGACAAACACTTGTGCAGCCTCTCACGGACAAACACAATTTACCAGGGTGTAGTCTCTCACGGAAAAACACCTGTGCAGTCTCTCACGGACAAACACGATTTACCAAAACGTAAATCGTAAACGTACCACCTATTACGGGTCAGTACTGTTTACCGAGGTGTCACCTATCACGGGTCAGCATGATTTACCAAAATGAAATGCATGAGCATACACTGACTCCCACCACAACAATCGTTAAACAAATGCCGATATTAAAAGATTCCCCATTTTTAATACTCATTTAACTTAAACGATTTTCACAACAAACATTAAGCAAACAGAAATATTAAGAGATTCCCCATTCTTAATACTCTTTTAACTTAAACGATTTCCAAAACAAACATTATGTAAACAAGACATTAAGAGATTCCCCATTCTTAATACTCATTTAACTTAAACGATTTTCCAAAACAGACATTAAGTAAACAGAAATATTAAGAGATTCCCCATTCTTAATACTCTTTTAACTTAAACAATTTCCAAAACGAACATTAAGTAAACAAGACATTAAGAGATTCCCCATTCTTAATACTCATTTAACTTAAACGATTTCAAAACAAAACATTAAGTAAACAAGACATTAAGAGATTCCCCATTCTTAATTCTCCTTTAACTTAAACGATTTTCCAAAACAACATTAAGTAAACAAGACATTAAGAGATTCCCCATTCTTAATACTCATTTAACTTAAACAATTTTCAAAACAAAACATTAAGTAAACAAGACATTAAGAGATTCCCCATTCTTAATACTCTTTTAACTTAAACGATTTTCCAAAACAAACATTAAGTAAACAAGACATTAAGAGATTCCCCATTCTTAATACTCATTTAACTTTAAATGGTTTTCAAATCCACACACAAACAAAACTCAAACATATTATCAAATTCAATCCACGATCCACACCAAAACACATCAATTCATTTCTCCACAAAAATCCAACCATACACAATCAAATTTCATCAGTATTATATAAGAACACGTCAAATACGACGAACACAAATCAACACAATCCACCACTCAAACACAACAAGTTTCATTTTACTCAAATCATACAATAATGAGTTAAATTCATTTTCCCCCAAATCAATACTTCAACCCTACCAAAATTCTTTTCCACACAACCACAAATAAGTCCCTAAATGCAAACTAAAAGTTTGGAAGGAGCCCTTACCTTAACGATAGCTTTAACGTGTGTTTCCGGTACCGCGAGCAAATCCGGTAAAATCTCCGCTCGCAACGTCACTTCCAAAGTTGGTGCCCTAGCACCGTAGCGTGGTAGTGATCAACTTTCCGTTCTATCTCTTCGTGAAACGAAGCTTAGATCTAGATGAAACGGGGGAGGTTTGTGTTTGACGGTTTTGAAATCCCTAACGCCGTTTTTCTTCGTTTCGAATCAATGAGGGAAAGTGAAGTTAAGAAATCCTTATCCTATCACCCACCAAGCCTTGGGTTTCTAATCTTGAAGAAAGGAAGCAAAGAAAATGAAAAATGGAGGAAGGAGGGAGAAGCTTCGCGTGACAGAGGAAGGAGAAGGAGTTTTTACTTTTTTCTTTCCTTTCTCTTTCTTTCCTTTCTTTTTCCTTTCTTCCTTTTTCCTTCTTTCCTTTTTATATCCTTTTCTTTTCTATTTCCTTCTCTTTTCCCTCCACACAAAACATATATATATATATATTAATTATAACTTAACAAATATCTACATGTTTATTAAAATTACCATTTCACCCGTAACACATTAAATTCTTCGTAAAAGATTCACCGCAGTTAACTTAATTTATTCATCGACGAGTAATTCTAATCGGCATCAAAATATCTTTTGATCATATAAACTCCAAAATATCTTTGGCTAAAAAGCCTCCGAGCCAATATCCAAAATACACAAAACTACATAAAGTATACTTTAAAATTATGGGTCTTACACATGTAATTGTCCATAATAGAGATTTCTCGATTAATTTGATTTGTTTACCTGTACAATAACCCAAGATCATTCTTGGTATGGATTGGAAGTCCTATCATTAGGTAATGATATATTGTACTCAATGTGTCGGTGTCAGACTTAGTGTGTAGGGTTTGGTACTAGATGGATGTTCCGTACAAGGTGGGCGTATATGAGGCTTTATATGGGCGCAAGTGTCAAACGCCCTTGTGTTGGTATAAGGACGGTGAAAGTATGATTGTCGGACCGGACGTGGTGCAACAGACTACAGTTAAGGTAGGGAAGATCAAGGAGAAAATGAAGACTTCACAAGATCGTCAGAAAAGTTACGCGGACAGGCGTCGCAGATTTTTAGAATTCGAACAGGGTGACCATGTATTTCTAAGAGTCACACCTACTACTGGAGTTGGTAGAGCATTGAAATCGAAGAAGTTGACTCCGATTGGGTAAAAACACACCTACTGGATGCACAAGATTGGCTAAAAACACCAATTGGACTAGAATAAGCCTAGCGAGGATGAAAATGACCAAAATGTTAATCCAATGACACTAACACACCTGTTAAATTTCCAAGATTGGTTAAAAACCCTTGTTGGACTAGAATAAACTATGGGAGGACGAAAATGACCTAAATGTTAATTCGATGTCACAAACATACCTATTGGAAGCACAACCTTGGTAAAAAAAAAATCTAATTGGGCTATAATAAGGCTAGCGAGGATGAAAATGACCTAAATGTAAATCTAATGACACAAATGAACTTTTTGGATGTACAAGATTGGTGAAAAACCCTAAATGGACTAGATTAAGCCTAGGAGGACGAAAATAACCTAAATATTAAACCAATGACACAAACACACCTATTGGATGCACGTGATTAGTTAAAAACCCAAATTGGACTACAATAAGCCTAGAGAGGACGAAAATGACCTAAATGTCAATCCAATGACACAAACAAACATATTGGATGCACAACATTGGTTAAAAACTCTAATTATACTTGAATAAGCCTAGGAAAATGAAGACACTAATTCGACAAGAATAAACCTAGGGAGTACGAAAATGACCTAAATGTCAATCTAATGACACAAATGAACTTATTGGATGCACAAGATTGGTTAAAAACCATAATTGGACTAGAATAAGTCTAGGAGGACGAAAATGACCTAAATGTTAATCCAATGACACAAACACACGTATTGGATGCAAAAACCCTAATTAATTGGATAAAAATGACCGAAATGTTAATCCAATGACACAAATGAAATTATTGGATGCACAATAATTGATTAAAAACCCTAAATGGACTAGAATAAGCCTAGGGAGGACGAAAATGACCTAAATGTTAATCCAATGACACAAACACACCTATTGGATGCACAAGATTGGTTTAAAAACCCTAATTGGACTAGAATAAAGCCTAGGGAGGACGAAAATGACCTAAATGTTAATCCAATGGACACAAACACACCTATTGGATGCACAAGATTGGTTAAAAACCCTAATTGGACTAGAATAAGCCTATGGAGGACGAAAATGACCTAAATGTTAATCCAATGACACAAACACACTTATTGGATGCACAAGATTGGTTAAAAACCTAATTGGACTAGAATAAGCCTAGGGAGAACGATAATGACCTAAATGTTAATCCAATGACACAAAACACACCTATTGGATGCACAAGATTGCTTAAAAACCCTAATTGGACTAGAATAAGCCTAGGGAGGACGAAAATGACCTAAATGTTAATCCAATGACACAAATGAACTTATTGGATGCACAAGATTGGTTAAAAACCCTAAATGGACAAGAATAAGCCTAGGGAGGACGAAAATGACCTAAATGTTAATCCAATGACACAAAACACACCTATTGATGCACAAGATTGGTTAAAAACCCAATTGGACAAGAATAAGCCTAGGGAGACGAAAATGACCTAAATGTTCATCCAATGACACCAAACACAACTATTGGATGCACAAGATTGGTTAAAAAACCCTAATTGGACTAGAATAAGCCTAGGGAGGACGAAAATGACCTAAATGTTAATCCAATGACACAAACACACATTGGATGCACAAGATTGGATAAAAACCCTAATTGGACTAGAATAAGCCTAGGGAGGACGAAAATGACCTAAATGTTAATCCAATGACACAAATGAACTTATTGGATGCACAAGATGGTTAAAAACCCTAATTGGACAAGAATAAGCTAGGGAGGACGAAAATGACCTAAATGTTAATCCAATGACACAAACACACCTATTGGATGCACAAGATTGGTTTAAAAACCCTAATTGGACAAGAATAAGCCTAGGGAGGACGAAAATGACCTAAATGTTAATCCAATGACACAATGACACTTATTGGATGCACAAGATTGGTTAAAAACCCTAATTGGACTAGAATAAGCTAGGGAGGACGAAAATGACCTAAATGTTAATCCAATGACACAAACACACCTATTGGATGCACAAGATTGGTTAAAAACCCTAATTGGACTAGAATAAACCTAGGGAGGACGAAAATGACCTAAATGTTAATCCAATGACACAAATGAACTTATTGGATGCACAAGATTGGTTAAAACCCTAATTGGACAAGAATAAGCCTAGGGAGGACGAAAATGACCTAAATGTTAATCCAATGACACAAATGAACTATTGGATGCACAAGATTGGTTAAAAACCCTAATTGGACAAGAATAAGCCTAGGGAGGACGAAAATGACCTAAATGTTCATCCAATGACACAAACACACTTATTGGATGCACAAGATTGGTTAAAAACCCTAATTGGACAAGAATAAGCCTAGGGAGGACGAAAATGACCTAAATGTTAATCCAATGACACAAAACACACCTATTGGATGCACAAGATTGGTTAAAAACCCTAATTGGACAAGAATAAGCCTAGGGAGGACGAAAATGACCTAAATGTTAATCCAATGACACAAATGAACCTATTGGATGCACAAGATTGGTTAAAACCCTAATTGGACAAGAATAAGCCTAGGGAGGACGAAAATGACCTAAATGTTAATCCAATGACACAAATGAACTTATTGGATGCACAAGATTGGTTAAAAACCCTAATTGGACAAGAATAAGCCTAGGGAGGACGAAAATGACCTAAATGTCAATCCAATGACACAAAATGAACCTATTGGATGCACAAGATTGGTTTAAAACCCCTAATTGGACTAGAATAGCCTAGGGAGGATGAAAATGACCTAAATGTTAATCCAATGACACAAACACACCTATTGGATGCACAAGATTGGTTAAAAACCCTAATTGGACAAGAATAAGCCTAGGGAGGACGAAAATGACCTAAATGTTAATCCAATGACACAAATGAACTTATTGGATGCACAAGATTGGTAAAAACCCTAATTGGACAAGAATAAGCCTAGGGAGGACGAAAAATGACCTAAATGTTCATCCAATGACACAAACACACCTATTGGATGCACAAGATTGGTTAAAAACCCTAATTGGACTAGAATAAAACCTAGGGAGGACGAAAATGACCTAAATGTTAATCCAATGACACAAATGAACTTATTGGATGCACAAGATTGGTTAAAAACCCTAATTGGACAAGAATAAGCCTAGGGAGGACGAAAATGACCTAAATGTTAATCCAATGACACAAATGAACCTATTGGATGCACAAGATTGGTTAAAAACCCTAATTGGACAAGAATAAGCCTAGGGAGGACGAAAATGACCTAAATGTTAATCCAATGACACACAAATGAACTTATTGGATGAGACAAGATTAAATGTTAATCCAATGAACAAAACACCTATTGGATGCACAAGAAAAAACCCTAATTGGAGTCTAGGGAGGACGAAAATGACCTAAATGTTCATCCAATGACACAAACACACCTATTGGATGCACAAGATTGGTTAAAAACCCTAATTGGACTAGAATAAGCCTAGGGAGGACGAAAATGACCTAAATGTTAATCCAATGACACAAATGAAACTTATTGGATGCACAAGATTGGTTAAAAACCCCTAATTGGACAAGAATAAGCCTAGGGAGGACGAAAATGACCTAAATGTTAATCCAATGACACAAATGAACCTATTGGATGCACAAGATTGGTTAAAAACCCTAAATTGGACAAGAATAAGCCTAGGGAGGACGAAAATGACCTAAATGTTAATCCAATGACACAAAACACACCTATTGGATGCACAAGATTGGTTAAAAACCCTAATTGGAATAGAATAAGCCTAGGGAGGACGAAAATGACTAAATGTTAATCCAATGACACAAATGAACTTATTGGATGCACAAGATTGGTTAAAAACCCTAATTGGGACAAGAATAAGCCTAGGAGGACGAAAATGACCTAAATGTTCATCCAATGACACAAATGAACTTATTGGATGCACAAGATTGGTTAAAAACCCTAATTGGACAAGAATAAGCCTAGGGAGGACGAAAATGACTAAAATGTTAATCCAATGACACAAACACACCTATTGGATGCACAAGATTGGTTAAAAACCCTAATTGGACAAGAATAACCCTAGGGAGGACGAAAATGACCTAAATGTTAATCCAATGACACAAATGAACTTATTGGATGCACAAGATTGGGTTAAAAACCCTAATTGGACAAGAATAAGCCTAGGGAGGACGAAAATGACCTAAATGTTAATCCAATGACACAAACACACCTATTGGATGCACAAGATTGGTTAAAAACCCTAATTGGACAAGAATAAGCCTAGGGAGGACGAAAATGACCTAAATGTTCATCCAATGACACAAATGACACATGCACAAGATTGGTTAAAAACCCTAATTGGACAAGAATAAGCCTAGGGAGGACGAACACCTAAATGTTAATATGACACAAAACACCTAATGCACAAGGACAAAACCCTAATTGGACAAGAATAAAGCCTAGGGAGGACGAAAATGACCTAAAATGTTAATCCAATGACACAAAACACACTTATTGGATGCACAAGATTGGTTAAAAACCCTAATTGGACAAGAATAAGCCTAGGGAGGACGAAAATGACCTAAATGTTAATCCAATGACACAAATGAACTTATTGGATGCACAAGATTGGTTAAAAACCCTAATTGGACAAGAATAAGCCTAGGGAGGACGAAAAATGACCTAAATGTTCATCCAATGACACAAATGAACCTATTGGATGCACAAGATTGGTTAAAAACCCTAATTGGACAAGAATAAGCCTAGGGAGGACGAAAATGACCTAAATGTTCATCCAATGACACAAATGACACCTATTGGATGCACAAGATTGGTTAAAAACCCTAATTGGACAAGAATAAGCCTAGGGAGGACGAAAATGACCTAAATGTTCATCCAATGACACAAATGAACCTATTGGATGCACAAGATTGGTTAAAAACCCTAATTGGACAAGAATAAGCCTAGGGAGGACGAAAATGACCTAAATGTTCATCCAATGACACAAATGAACCTATTGGATGCACAAGATTGGTTAAAAACCCTAATTGGACAAGAATAAGCCTAGGGAGGACGAAAATGACCTAAATGTTAATCCAATGACACAAATGAACTTATTGGATGCACAAGATTGGTTAAAAACCCTAATTGGACAAGAATAAGCCTAGGGAGGACGAAAATGACCTAAATGTTCATCCAATGACACAAATGAACCTATTGGATGCACAAGATTGGTTAAAAACCCTAATTGGACTAGAATAAGCCTAGGGAGGACGAAAATGACCTAAATGTTAATCCAATGACACAAATGACACTTATTGGATGCACAAGATTGGTTAAAAACCCTAATTGGACAAGAATAAGCCTAGGGAGGACGAAAATGACCTAAATGTTCATCCAATGACACAAACACACCTATTGGATGCACAAGATTGGTTAAAAACCCTAATTGGACAAGAATAAAGCCTAGGGAGGACGAAAATGACCTAAATGTTCATCCAATGACACAAATGAACTTATTGGATGCACAAGATTGGTTAAAAACCCTAATTGGACAAGAATAAGCCTAGGGAGGACGAAAATGACCTAAATGTTAATCCAATGACACAAATGAACTTATTGGATGCACAAGATTGGTTAAAAACCCTAATTGGACAAGAATAAGCCTAGGGAGGACGAAAATGACCTAAATGTTAATCCAATGACACAAACATGAAACTTATTGGATGCACAAGATTGGTTAAAAACCCTAAATGGACAAGAATAAGCCTAAGCCTAGGGAGGACGAAAATGACCTAAATGTTAATCCAATGACACAAACACACTTATTGGATGCACAAGATTGGTTAAAAACCCTAATTGGACAAGAATAAGCCTAGGGAGGACGAAAAATGACCTAAATGTTAATCCAATGACACACAAATGAACCTATTGGATGCACAAGATTGGTTAAAAACCCTAATTGGACAAGAATAAGCCTAGGAGGACGAAAATGACCTAAATGTTAATCCAATGACACAAATGAACTTATTGGATGCACAAGATTGGTTAAAAACCCTAATTGGACAAGAATAAGCCTAGGGAGGACGAAAATGACCTAAATGTTCATCCAATGACACAAACACACCTATTGGATGCACAAGATTTGGTAAAAACCCTAATTGGACAAGAAAAAGCCTAGGGAGGACGAAAATGACCTAAATGAATAATGACACAAATGAACCTATTGGATGCACAAGACGTTAAAAACCCTAACCTAAATGCCTAGGGAGGACGAAAATCCAATGACACAAATGAACCTATTGGATGCACAAGATTGGTTAAAAACCCTAATTGGACAAGAATAAGCCTAGGGAGGACGAAAATGACCTAAATGTTAATCCAATGACACAAACACACCTATTGGATGCACAAGATTGGTTAAAAACCCTAATTGGACAAGAATAAGCCTAGGGAGGACGAAAATGACCTAAATGTTAATCCAATGACACAAATGAACTTATTGGATGCACAAGATTGGTTAAAAACCCTAATTGGACAAGAATAAGCCTAGGGAGGACGAAAATGACCTAAATGTTCATCCAATGACACAAACACACCTATTGGATGCACAAGATTGGTTAAAAACCCTAATTGGACAAGAATAAACTAGGGAGGACGAAAATGACTAAATGTTAATCCAATGACACAAACACAACTATTGGATGCACAGATTGGTTAAAAACCCTAATTGGAATAGAATAAGCCTAGGGAGGACGAAAATGACCTAAATGTTCATCCAATGACACAAATGAACTTATTGGATGCACAAGATTGGTTAAAAACCCTAATTGGACAAGAATAAGCCTAGGGAGGACGAAAATGACCTAAATGTTAATCCAATGACACAAATGAACTTATTGGATGCACAAGATTGGTTAAAAACCCTAATTGGACAAGAATAAGCCTAGGGAGGACGAAAATGACCTAAATGTTAATCCAATGACACAAACACACCTATTGGATGCACAAGATTGGTTAAAAACCCTAATTGGACAAGAATAAGCCTAGGGAGGACGAAAATGACCTAAATGTTAATCCAATGACACAAATGAACTTATTGGATGCACAAGATTGGTTTAAAAACCCTAATTGGACAAGAATAAGCCTAGGAGGACGAAAATGACCTAAATGTTAATCCAATGACACAAACACACCTATTGGATGCACAAGATTGGTTAAAAACCCTAATTGGACAAGAATAAGCCTAGGGAGGACGAAAAATGACCTAAATGTTAATCCAATGACACAAATGAACTACTATGGATGCACAAGATGCATGACCTAAATGTTAATCCAATGACAAAAACACACCTATTGGATGCACAAAGAAGTTAAAAAACCCTAATTGGACAAGAATAAGCCTAGGGAGGACGAAAATGACCTAAATGTTAATCCAATGACACAAATGACACCTATTGGATGCACAAGATTGGTTAAAAACCCTAATTGGACAAGAATAAGCCTAGGGAGGACGAAAATGACCTAAATGTTAATCCAATGACACAAATGAACCTATTGGATGCACAAGATTGGTTAAAAACCCTAATTGGACAAGAATAAGCCTAGGGAGGACGAAAATGACCTAAATGTTAATCCAATGACACAAATGAACTTATTGGATGCACAAGATTGGTTAAAAAACCCTAATTGGACAAGAATAAGCCTAGGGAGGACGAAAATGACCTAAATGTTAATCCAATGACACAAAACACACCTATTGGATGCACAAGATTGGTTAAAAACCCTAATTGGACAAGAATAAGCCTAGGGAGGACGAAAATGACCTAAATGTTAATCCAATGACACAAATGAACTTATTGGATGCACAAGATTGGTTAAAAACCCTAATTGGACAAGAATAAGCCTAGGGAGGACGAAAATGACCTAAATGTTAATCCAATGACACAAATGAACATATTGGATGCACAAGATTGGTTAAAAACCCTAATTGGACAAGAATAAGCCTAGGGAGGACGAAAATGACCTAAATGTTCAATCCAATGACACAAATGAACTTATTGGATGCACAAGATTGGTTAAAAAACCCTAATTGGACAAGAATAAGCCTAGGGAGGACGAAAATGACCTAAATGTTCATCCAATGACACAAACACACCTATTGGATGCACAAGATTGGTTAAAAACCCTAATTGGACAAGAATAAGCCTAGGAGGACGAAAATGACCTAAATGTTCATCCAATGACACAATGAACTTATTGGATGCACAAGATTGGTTAAAAACCCTAATTGGACTAGAATAAGCCTAGGGAGACGAAAATGACCTAAATGTTCATCCAATGACACAAAACACCTATTGGATGCACAAGAACTAATAAGCCTAGGGAGCACAAGATTCCAATGACAAAAAACTATTGGATGCCTAATTGGACAAGAATAAGCCTAGGAGGACGAAAATGACCTAAATGTTAATCCAATGACACAAATGAACTTATTGGATGCACAAGATTGGTTAAAAACCCTAATTGGACAAGAATAAGCCTAGGGAGGACGAAAATGACCTAAATGTTAATCCAATGACACAAACACACCTATTGGATGCACAAGATTGGTTAAAAACCCTAATTGGACAAGAATAAGCCTAGGGAGGACGAAAATGACCTAAATGTTAATCCAATGACACAAACACACCTATTGGATGCACAAGATTGGTTAAAAACCCTAATTGGACAAGAATAAGCCTAGGGAGGACGAAAATGACCTAAATGTTCATCCAATGACACAAACACACCTATTGGATGCACAAGATTGGTTAAAAACCCTAATTGGACAAGAATAAGCCTAGGGAGGACGAAAATGACCTAAATGTTAATCCAATGACACAAATGAACTTATTGGATGCACAAGATTGGTTAAAAACCCTAATTGGACAGAGAATAAGCCCTAGGGAGGACGAAAATGACCTAAATGTTCATCCAATGACACAAATGAACTTATTGGATGCACAAGATTGGTTAAAAACCCTAATTGGACAAGAATAAGCCCTAGGGAGGACGAAAATGACCTAAATGTTAATCCAATGACACAAACACACCTATTGGATGCACAAGATTGGTTAAAAACCCTAATTGGACAAGAATAAGCCTAGGGAGGACGAAAATGACCTAAATGTTAATCCAATGACACAAATGAACCTATTGGATGCACAAGATTGGTTAAAAACCCTAATTGGACAAGAATAAGCCTAGGGAGGACGAAAATGACCTAAATGTTAATCCAATGACACAAATGAACTTATTGGATGCACAAGATTGGTTAAAAACCCTAATTGGACAAGAATAAGCCCTAGGGAGGACGAAAATGACCTAAATGTTAATCCAATGACACAAATGAACTTATTGGATGCACAAGATTGGTTAAAAACCCTAATTGGACAAGAATAAGCCTAGGGAGGACGAAAATGACCTAAATGTTCATCCAATGACACAAACACACCTATTGGATGCACAAGATTGGTTAAAAAACCCTAATTGGACAAGAATAAGCCTAGGGAGGACGAAAATGACCTAAATGTTAATCCAATGACACAAATGAACTATTGGATGCACAAGATTGGTTTAAAAACCTAAATTGGACAAGAATAAGCCTAGGGAGGACGAAAATGACCTAAATGTTAATCCAATGACACAAATGAACCTATTGGATGCACAAGATTGGTTAAAAACCCTAATTGGACAAGAATAAGCCTAGGGAGGACGAAAATGACCTAAATGTTAATCCAATGACACAAACACACTTATTGGATGCACAAGATTGGTTTAAAAAACCCTAATTGGACAAGAATAAAGCCTAGGGAGGACGAAAATGACCTAAATGTTAATCCAATGACACAAACACACCTATTGGATGCACAAGATTGGTTAAAAACCCTAATTGGACAAGAATAAGCCTAGGGAGGACGAAAATGACCTAAATGTTAATCCAATGACACAAATGAACTTATTGGATGCACAAGATTGGTTAAAAACCCTAATTGGACAAGAATAAGCCTAGGGAGGACGAAAATGACCTAAATGTTAATCCAATGACACAAATGAACTTATTGGATGCACAAGATTGGTTAAAAACCCTAATTGGACAAGAATAAGCCTAGGGAGGACGAAAATGACCTAAATGTTTAATCCAATGACACAAAACACACCTATTGGATGCACAAGATTGGTTAAAAACCTAAATTGGACAAGAATAAGCCTAGGAGGACGAAAATGACCTAAATGTTAATCCAATGACACAAATGAACTTATTGGATGCAACAAGATTGGTTAAAAACCCTAATTGGACAAGAATAAGCCTAGGGAGGACGAAAATGACCTAAATGTTAATCCAATGACACAAACACACTTATTGGATGCACAAGATTGGTAAAAAACCCTAATTGGACAAGAATAAGCCTAGGGAGGACGAAAATGACCTAAATGTTAATCCAATGACACAAATGAACTTATTGGATGCACAAGATTGGTTAAAAACCCTAATTGGACAAGAAATAAGCCTAGGGAGGACGAAAATGACCTAAATGTTAATCCAATGACACAAACACACCTATTGGATGCACAAGATTGGTTAAAAACCCTAATTGGACAAGAATAAAGCCTAGGGAGGACGAAAATGACCTAAATGTTATCCAATGACACAAATGAACTTATTGGATGCACAAGATTGGTTAAAAAACCCTAATTGGACACAAGAAATAAGCCTAGGGAGGACGAAAATGACCTAAATGTTCATCCAATGACACAAACACACCTATTGGATGCACAAGATTGGTTAAAAACCCTAATTGGACAAGAATAAGCCTAGGGAGGACGAAAATGACCTAAATGTAATCCAATGACACAAATGAACTTATTGGATGCACAAGATTGGTTAAAAACCCTAATTGGACAAGAATAAGCCTAGGGAGGACGAAAATGACCTAAATGTTAATCCAATGACACAAATGAACCTATTGGATGCACAAGATTGGTTAAAAACCCTAATTGGACAAGAATAAACCTAGGGAGGACGAAAATGACCTAAATGTTAATCCAATGACACAAACACACTTATTGGATGCACAAGATTGGTTAAAAACCCTAATTGGACTAGAATAAACCTAGGGAGAACGAAAATGACCTAAATGTTAATCCAATGACACAAATGAACTTATTGGATGCACAAGATTGGTTAAAAACCCTAATTGGACAAGAATAAGCCTAGGGAAGACGAAAATGACCTAAATTAATCCATCCAATGACACAAATGAACTTATTGGATGCACAAGATTGGTTAAAAACCCTAATTGGACAAGAATAAGCCTAGGGAGGACGAAAATGACCTAAATGTTAATCCAATGACACAAACACACCTATTGGATGCACAAGATTGGTTTAAAAACCCTAATTGGACAAGAATAAGCCTAGGGAGGACGAAAATGACCTAAATGTTAATCCAATGACACAAACAACCTATTGGATGCACAAGATTGGTTAAAAAACCCTAATTGGACTAGAATAAGCCTAGGACGAGTTAATCCAATGACGAAAATGACCTAAATGTTAATCCAATGACACAAAACAACCTATTGGATGCACAAGATTGGTTAAAAACCCTAATTGGACAAGAATAAGCCTAGGGAGGACGAAAATGACCTAAATGTTAATCCAATGACACAAATGAACTTATTGGATGCACAAGATTGGTTAAAAACCCTAATTGGACTAGAATAAGCCTAGGGAGGACGAAAATGACCTAAATGTTAATCCAATGACACAAACACACCTATTGGATGCACAAGATTGGTTAAAAACCCTAATTGGACTAGAATAAGCCTAGGGAGGACGAAAATGACCTAAATGTTAATCCAATGACACAAAATCAACTTATTGGATGCACAAGATTGGTTAAAAACCCTAATTGGACAAGAATAAGCCTAGGGAGGACGAAAATGACCTAAATGTTAATCCAATGACACAAACACACTTATTGGATGCACAAGATTGGTTAAAAAAACCCTAATTGACTAGAATAAGCCTAGGGAGGACGAAAATGACCTAAATGTTAATCCAATGACACAAATGAACTTATTGGATGCACAAGATGGTTTAAAAACCCTAATTGGACAAGAATAAGCCTAGGGAGGACGAAAATGACCTAAATGTTCATCCAATGACACAAACAACCTATTGGATGCACAAGATTGGTTAAAAACCCTAATTGGACAAGAATAAGCCTAGGGAGGACGAAAATGACCTAAATGTTAATCCAATGACACAAACACACCTATTGGATGCACAAGATTGGTTAAAAACCTAATTGGACAAGAATAAGCCTAGGGAGGACGAAAAATGACCTAAATGTTAATCCAATGACACAAATGAACTTATTGGATGCACAAGATTGGTTAAAAACCCTAATTGGACAAGAATAAGCCTAGGGAGGACGAAAATGACCTAAATGTTAATCCAATGACACAAAACACACCTATTGGATGCACAAGATTGGTTAAAAACCCTAATTGGACAAGAATAAGCCTAGGGAGGACGAAAATGACCTAAATGTTAATCCAATGACACAAATGAACTTATTGGATGCACAAGATTGGTTAAAAAACCTAATTGGACTAGAATAAGCCTAGGGAGGACGAAAATGACCTAAATGTTAAATCCAATGACACAAATGAACTTATTGGATGCACAAGATTGGTTAAAAAACCCTAATTGGACTAGAATAAACCTAGGGAGGACGAAAATGACCTAAATGTTAATCCAATGACACAAACACACTTATTGGATGCACAAGATTGGTTAAAAACCCTAATTGGACTAGAATAAGCCTAGGGAGGACGAAAATGACCTAAATGTTATCCAATGACACAAACACACCTATTGGATGCACAAGATTGGTTAAAAACCTAATTGGACAAGAATAAGCCTAGGGAGGACGAAAATGACCTAAATGTTAATCCAATGACACAAATGAACTTATTGGATGCACAAGATTGGTTAAAAAACCCTAATTGGACTAGAATAAGCCTAGGGAGGACGAAAATGACCTAAATGTTAATCCAATGACACAAATGAACTTATTGGATGCACAAGATTGGTTAAAAACCCTAATTGGACTAGAATAAGCCTAGGGAGGACGAAAATGACCTAAATGTTAATCCAATGACACAAATGAACTTATTGGATGCACAAGATTGGTTAAAAAAACCTAAATTGGACAAGAATAAGCCTAGGGAGGACGAAAATGACCTAAATGTTAATCCAATGACACAAACAACCTATTGGATGCACAAGATTGGTTAAAAACCCTAATTGGACTAGAATAAGCCTAGGGAGGACGAAAATGACCTAAATGTTAATCCAATGACACAAACACACTTATTGGATGCACAAGATTGGTTAAAAACCCTAATTGGACTAGAATAAGCCTAGGGAGGACGAAAATGACCTAAATGTTAATCCAATGACACAAATGAACTATTGGATGCACAAGATTGGTTAAAAACCCTAATTGGACTAGAATAAGCCTAGGGAGACGAAAATGACCTAAATGTTAATCCAATGACACAAACACACCTTATTGGATGCACAAGATTGGTTAAAAACCCTAATTGGACTAGAATAAGCCTAGGGAGGACGAAAATGACTAAATGTTAATCCAATGACACAAATGAACCTATTGGATGCACAAGATTTGTTAAAAACCCTAATTGGACTAGAATAAGCCTAGGGAGGACGAAAATGACCTAAATGTTAATCCAATGACACAAATGAACTTATGGATGCACAAGATTGGTTAAAAACCCTAATTGGACTAGAATAAGCCTAAGGAGGACGAAAATGACCTAAATGTTAATCCAATGACACAAACACACCTATTGGATGCACAAGATTGGTTAAAAACCCTAATTGGACAAGAATAAGCCTAGGGAGGACGAAAATGACCTAAATGTTAATCCAATGACACAAACACACCTATTGGATGCACAAGATTGGTTAAAAACCCTAATTGGACTAGAATAAGCCTAGGGAGACGAAAATGACCTAAATGTTCATCCAATGACACAAAAATGAACTTGGATCCAATGCACACAAGATTGGTTAAAAACCCTAATTGGACAAGAATAAGCCTAAGGAGGACGAAAATGACCTAAATGTTAATCCAATGACACAAACAACTTAATGGATGCACAAGATTGGTTTAAAACCCTAATTGGACTAGAATAAGCCTAGGGAGGACGAAAATGACTTAAATGTTAATCCAATGACACAAATAAACTTATTGGATGCACAAGATTGGTTAAAAACCCTAATTGGAATAGAATAAGCCTAGGGACGAAGAAAATGACCTAAATGTTAATCCAATGACACAAACACACCTATTGGATGCACAAGATTGGTTAAAAACCCTAATTTGACTAGAATAAGCCTTTGGAGGACGAAAATGACCTAAATGTTAATCCAATGACACAAACAAACCTATTGGATGCACAAGATTGGTTAAAAACCCTAATTGGACTAGAATAAGCCTAGGGAGACGAAAATGACCTAAATGTTAACCCAATGACACAAATGAACTTATTGGATGCACAAGATTGGTTAATAAACCTAAATGGACAAGAATAAGCCTAGGGAGGACGAAATGACCTAAATGGTAATCCAATGACACAAAGACACCTATTGGATGCACAAGATTGGTTAAAAATCCTAATTGGACTAGAATAAACCTAGGAGGACGAAAAATGACCTAAATGTTAATCCAATGACACAAATGAACTTATTGGATGCACAAGATTGGTTTAAAAACCCTAATTGGACAAGAATAAGCCTAGGGAGGACGAAAATGACCTAAATGTTAATCCAATGACACAAATGAACTTATTGGATGCACAAGATTGGTTTAAAAACCTAAATGGAATAGAATAAGCCTAGGGAGGACGAAAATGACCTAAATGTTAATCCAATGACACAAACACACCTATTGGATGCACAAGATTGGTTAAAAACCCTAATTGGACAAGAATAAGCCTAGGGAGGACGAAAATGACCTAAATGTTAATCCAATGACACAAACACACCTATTGGATGCACAAGATTGGTTAAAAACCCTAATTGGACTAGAATAAGCCTAGGGAGGACGAAAATGACCTAAATGTTAATCCATTGACACAAATGAACTTATTGGATGCACAAGATTGGTTAAAAACCCCTAATAGGACTAGAATTGCCTAGGGAGGACGAAAATGACCCTAAATGTTAATCCAATGACACAAATGAACTTATTGGATGCACAAGATTGGTTAAAAACCCTAATTGGACTAGAATAAGCCTAGGAAGGACGAAAATGACCTAAATGTTAATCCAATGACACAAACACACCTATTGGATGCACAAGATTGGTTAAAAAACCCTAATTGGACTAGAATAAGCCTAGGGAGGACGATAATGACCTAAATGTTAATCCAATGACACAAATGAACTTATTGGATGCACAAGATTGGTTTAAAATAAGCAAAGGAACTTATTGGATGACACACAACATTGGATTAAAAAATAAGACTAAATGGAGGACGAAAATGACCTAAATGTGAATCCAATGACACAAATGAACTTATTGGATGCACAAGATTGGTTAAAAACCCTAATTGGAATAGAATAAGCCTAGGGATGAAGAAAATGACCTAAATGTTAATCCATTGACACAAACACACCTATTGGATGCACAAGATTGGTTAAAAACCGTAATTGGACTAGAATAAGCCTAGGGAGGACGAAAATGACCTAAATGTTAATCCAATGACACAAATGAACTTATTGGATACACAAGATTGGTTAAAAACACTAATTGGACAATAATAAGCCTAGAGAGGATGAAAATGACCTAAATGTTAATCCAATGACACAAATGACACCTAATGGATGCAAAAGATTGGTTTAAAATCCTAATTGGACTAGAGTAAAGCTAGGGACGACGAAAAATGACCTAAATGTTAATCCAACGACACAAACACACGTATTTGACGCACAAGATCGGTTAAAAACCCTAATTGGACTAGAATAAGCCTAGTGAGGACGAAAATGACCTAAATGTTAATCCAATGACACAAACAACCTATTAGATGCACAAGATTGGTTAAAAATTCTAATTGGACTAGAATTAGCCTAGGGAGGACGAAAAGGACCTCAATGTTAATCCAATGACACAAACAACTTATTGGATGCACAAGATTGGTTAAAAACCCTAATTGGATTAGAAAAAACCTAGGGAGGACAAAAATGATCTAAATGTTAATCCAATGACACAAACACACCTATTTGATTCATAATATTGGTTAAAACCCTAAAATAGATTAAACATTAATCCAATAAAACAATGACACAAAAACTATTGGATGCACAAGATTGGTTAAAAACCCTAATTGGACTAGAAAAAACCTACGGAGCACGAAAATGATATAAATGTTAATCCAATGACACATATGAACTTATAGGATGCACAAGATTGTTAAAAATCCTAAATGGATTAGAATAATCCAAGGGAGATGAAAATGACCTAAATGTTAATCCAATGACACAAATGAACTTATTGGATGCACAAGATTGGTTAAAACCATTAAATTGGACTAGAATAGGCCTAGGAAGGAAGAAAAATACCAAAATGTCAATCCAATGAAACAAACAATCCTATTGGATGCTCAAGATTGGTTAAAACCCCAATTGCACTAGAATAAGCCTAGGGAGGCAAAAACGACCTAAATGTTAATCCAATGACACAAACACACCTATTGGATGCACAAGATTGGTTAAAAACCCTAAATGGACTAGAGTAATCCTATTGAGGACGAAAATGACCTAAATGATAATCCAATGACACAAAGACACCTATTCGATGCACAAGAATTGTAAAAACCCTAATTGGACTAGAATTAGCCTACGGAGAATAAAATGACCTAAATGTTAATCCAATGACACAAATGAACTTATTGGATGCACAAGATTGGTTAAAAACCCTAAATGGACTAGAATAAGCCTAGGGAGGATGAAAATGACCTAAATGTTAATCAATGACACAAACACACCTATTGGATGCACAAGATTGGTTAAAACCCCTAATTGGACTAGAATAAACCCAAGGAGGACGAAAATGACCTAAATGTTAATCCAATGACATAAACACAGATATTGGACGCGCAAGATTTGGTACAAACCACAATTGGACTAGATTAAGCATAGGGAGGACGAAAATGACCTAAATGTTAATCCAATGACATAACACATAGATATTGGATGTACAAGATTGGTTAAAAAACCATAATTGGACTAGAATAAGCCTAGGGAGGACGAAAATGTCCTAAATTTTAATCCAATATCATAAACACACATATTGGATGCACAAGATTTGTTAAAAACCCTAATTGGACCAGAATATCCCTAGGGAGGATGAAAATGACCTAAATGTTAATCCAATGACACAAACACATGTATTGAATGAACAAGATTGGTTAAAAACCCTAATTGGACTAGAATAAGCCGAGGGAGGACGAAAAGACCTAAATGTTAATCCAATGACACAAACACACCTATTGGATTGCACAAGATTGGTTAAAAACCCTAATTGGACTAGAATAAGCATATGGAGGACGAAAACGACCTTATTGTCAATCCAATGACACAAATAACTTTTTTGATGCACAAGATTTGTTAAAAACCCTTAATGGTGTAGAATATGCCTAGGGAGGACGAAAATGACCTAAAATGTTAATCCAATGATACAAATAAACATATTAAATACTCAAGATTGGTTAATAACCTTAAATGGACTAGAATAAGCCAAGGGAGGACAAAAACAAGCTAAATCTTCATCCAATGACACAGATGAAATTTCTGGATGCACAAGATTCGACAAAAAATCCTAAATGGACTAGAATAAGCCTAGGAAGGACGAAAATGACATAAATGTTAATCCAATGTCAAAAATGAGCCTATTGGATGCACAAGATTGGTTAAAACCCCTAATTGGACTAGAATAAACCTAGGGAGGACGAAAATGACCTAAATGTTATTCCAATGACACAAACGCACCAATTGGATGCACAAGATTGGTTAAAAACCATAATTAGACTAGATTAAGCCTATGGAGGACGAAAATGACCTAAATGGTAATCCAATGACACAAATTAACTTATTGGATGAACAAGAGTGGTTAAAAACCCTAAATAGACTTGAATAAGCTTAAGTAGGACGAAAATGACCTAAATGTTACTCTAGTGTCACAAACACGCCTATTGGATGCACAAGATTTGTTGAAACCCCTAATTGGGCTAGAATAAGCCTAGGGAGGACAAAAATGACCTAAATTTTAATCTAATGACCTAAATGTGTCCACAAGAAACAAATGAACCTATTGGATGAACCAGATTGGTTTAGGGACACTAAATGACCTAAATGTTAATCTAACACACAAACACACTTATTGGATGCACGAGATTGGTTAAAAACCCTTATTGGACTAGAATACGCCTCGGGAGGACGAAAATTGACCTAAATGTAAATCCAATGACACAAACACTTATATTGTAAGCACAAGATTGGATAAAAACCCCAATTGACTAGAACAATGCTAGGGAGGATATAAATGACCTAAATGTTAATCCAATGACACAAACACACCTATTGGGTGAACAAGATAGGTCAAAAACCTAATTGGACAAGAAAATGCTTAGGGAGGGCGAAAATGATCTAAATGTCAATCCAATTACACAAATGAACTTATTGGATGCACAAGATTGGTTAAAAACTTATTGGAGTAGAATAAGCCTAAGTGAGGACGATAATGACCTAAATGTTATTCCAATGACACAAACACACGTATTGGATGCACAAGATTTGTTTAAAAAACCTAATTGGACTAGAATAAGCCTTGGGAGGACGAAAAATGTTGTAAATGGTAATCCATTGACACAAACACACTTATTGGATGCACAAGATTGGTTAAAAATCCTAACTGGACTAGAATAAGCCTAGGGAGAACGAAAATGATCTAAATGTTAATCCAATGACACAAACGCACTTATGGATGCAAAAGATTGGTTAAAAACCTTAATTGGACTAGATTATGCAAAGGGGGGAAAAAAGAGACCTATGTGTTAAGCCAATGACACAAAACACACCTATTGGATGCACAAGATTGGATAAAAACCATAATTGGACTAGAATACGCCTAGGGAAAACGAAAATGACCTAAATGTTAGTCCAATGAAAAAATGAACTTATTGGATCCACAAGATTGTTTGAAAACCCTAAACAGAGTAGAATAAGCCTAGGGAGGATGAAAAATACTTAAATATTAATCCAATGTCACAAAGACACCTATTGGATGCACAAGATTGGCTAAAAACCCTAAATGGAGTAGAATAAGCCTAGGGAGGACGAAAATGAGTCAAATCTTAATCCAATGACACAAATAAACTTATTGGTTGCACAAGATTGGTTGATAACCCTAATTGGAAAAGAATAAGCCTAGGGTGGTTGAAAATGACCTAAACGGTAATCCAATGACACAAAGACACCTATTGGATGCACAAGATTGGTTTAAAACTCTAATTGGACTAGAATAAGCCTAGGGACGACGAAAATGACCTAAATGTAAATCCAAGGACACAAACACACCTATTGTACGCACAAGATTGGACGAAAACCCCAATTGCACTAGAACAAGCGTAGCGAGGATGAGAATTACCTAAATGTTAATCCAATGACACAAACACACCTTTTGGATAAACAAGAATTGTTAAAAACCTAAATGGACTACAATAAGACTAAGGAGGACTAAAATGACCTAAATGTCAATCCAATGACATAAATGAACTTATTGGATGCACAAGATTGGTTAAAAATCCTAACTGGACTAGAATAAGCCTAGGGAGAACGAAAATGATCTCAATGTTAATCCAATGACACAAACGCACCTTATGGATGCAAAAGATTGGTTAAAATCCTTAATTGGACTAGATTATGGGGAAGGGAGGAAGAAAGAGACCAATGTGTTAAGCCCAATGACACAAACACACCTATTGCATGCAAAAGATTGGATAAAAACCATAATTGGACTAGAATACGCCTAGGGAATACGAAAATGACCTAAATGTCATTCCAATGACAAAAATGAACTTATTGGATGCACAAGATTGTTTGAAAACCGTAAACAGAGTAGAATAAGCCTAAGCATGATGAAAATAGCCAAAATGTTAATCCAATGATACAAACACACCAATTGGGTGCACAAGATTGGTTAAAAACCCTAATTGAACTATAGGTGGTTCTCTAAAAAAGATCGCGAAAAAAATGATTCCTAAAGTCGAGACTAAGAGGAATGTATAAACTAGTGCTTCCATAGATTTTATCGTGGTTTACAATTATAGCTTCCGTACCTGTTTTGGGGGATTATCTCCTAGATAAAGAAAAAAAAGAACAAAATTAAAACAAATGGAGTGATTGAAATCAAGATTTATATAGTTCCCTATATCCAATTCAAATAATAAAAAAAAGTGGAATCGAAAAGGAACAAACGAATGTTCTTTCTTTGAGACTACCGGTTTTTTGTACTTGGATCTCCAAGTTTTTGGAATGCTCCAAATTCTACTTGAGCATCTAAATCTGGATCAATACCAGCAAAAACATCTCTGAACAAGGTTCTAGCACCATGCCAAATGTGCCCGAAAAAAGAAGAGCAGAGCAAACGAAACATGTCCAAAAGTAAAACCAACCCCTTGGACTGCTACGAAAAAGACCATCTGATTTTAAAGTAGCACGATCTAATTCAAAAAATTTCACCCAATTGAGCACGTCGAGCATATTTTTTCACAGTAGCAGGATCACTATAACTGACTCCATTGAGTTCGCCACCATAGAATTCAACAGTTACACCGATTGTTCGACACACAATACTTCGATTCTGCCCTTTGAAAAGGAACATCCGCTCTAACAATTTCGTCTCCATCTACTAAAACAACCGGAACTGTTTCAAAAAAGTAGGCATACGATGTACAAAAAGTTCACGCCCCTCTTTGTCCCTAAAAATAGGATGTCCTAACCAACCAACGGCTATTCCATCGCCATTCACCATTGAGCCGCTCTAAACAAACCGCCTTTTGCCGGATTATTTCCGATGTAATCATAGAAAGCTAATTTTTCGTGAATTTTAGACCAAGCTTTTGATAAACTTTGATTTTCGGCTAGCCCAGCACCAACTCTTCGATATATTTCTTGTTGGAAGTATCCCTGATCCCATTGATAACGAGTAGGACCAAATAATTCAATCGGGTAGTTGCTGAAACATACACACATAGTTCCAGCAACAACAAAAGCTGCAAAAAATACAACCGCGATACTACTGGAAAGAACGGTTTCAATATTCCCATACGCAACCCTTTGTATAAACGTTGAGGTGGACGTACACTAAGATGGAAAAGGCCCGCTAATATGCCCAATGTCCCCTGCTGCAATATGATGAGAGGCCATCCCCCTAGAACAAAAGGATCGAAACCATCCACAATCCATGCGGGATTTACGTGGATGCCCAAGATTGGTTGAAAACCCTAAATGGAATAGAATAAGAGTAGGGTTTTAAAATGACTGAAATGTCAATCTAATGACACAAATGAACTTATTGGATGCCCAAGATTGGTTAAAAACTATAAATCGAGTTGAATAAGTCTAGGGAGGACGAATATGACCTAAATGTTAATATGATGACACAAATACACTAATTTGACGCACTAGATTGGTTACAAACCCTAATTGGACTAGAATAAGCCTAGGGAGGACGAATATGACCTAAATGTTAATCCAATGACACAAACACACCTATTGGATGTACAAGATTGGTTAAAAACCATAATACGACTAGAATAAGCTTAGGGAGGACGAAAATAAGTTAAATGTTAATCCAATGACACAAATGAACATATTGGATGTCCAAAATTGGTTAATAACCCTAAATGGATTAGAATAAGCCAAGGGAGGATGAAAATGACCTAAACGGTAATCCATTGACACAAAGACACCTATTAGATGTACAAAGTTGGTTTAAAAACCCTAATTGGACTAGAATAATCCTATGGAGGATAAAAATGACCTAAATGTTATCCAATGACACAAATAAACTTATTGGATGCACAAGATTGGGCAAAAACCCTAAATAGATTAGAATACACCTAGGGAGGATGAAAATGACCTAAATGTTAATCCAATGACACAAACACGCTTATTGGATGCACAAGATTGGTTAAAAACCCTAATTGGGCTAGAATAAGCCTATGGAGGACGAAAAATGACATAAATGTTAATCCAATGACACAAACGCATGTATTCGATGCACAAGAATGGTTAATAACCCCAATTGAACTAGAATAGTCCTAGGGAGGACGAAAATGACCTAAATGTTAATCCAACAACACCAACACACTTATTGGATGCACGAGATTGGTTAAAAACCCTAATTGAACTAGAATATCCCTAGGGAGGACAAAAATGACCTAAATATAAAACCAATGACACAAACGCACCTATTGTACACACAAGATTGGATTAAAAACCCCCATTGCATTATAACAAGCCTAGCGAGGATGAAAATGACCTAAATGTTAATCCAATGACACAAACACACCTATTGGATGAACAAGATTGGTTAAAAACCCTTATTGGACTAGAATAAGCCTAGGGAGGACGAAAGTGACCTAAATGTCAATCCAATGACACAAATGAACTTATTGGTTGCACAAGACTGGTTAAAAACTCTAAATGGAGTAGAATAAGCCTAGGGAGGACGAAAATGACATAAATGGTAATCGAATAACACAACCATACGAATTGGATGCACAAGATTGGTTAAAAACCATAATAGGACTAGAATAAGCATAAGGAGAACGAATATGAAATAATTGTTAATCTAATGAGACAAAAAAAACTTATTAGATGCACAAGATTGGTTAAAACCCTAAATGGAGTACAACAAACCTAGTGAAAAAGAAAATGAGTCAAATGTTAATCCAATGACACAAATGAACGTATTGGATACAGAAGATTGGTTAATAACCCTAAATGAACTAGAATAAGCCTAGGGAGGATGGAAATGACCTAAACACTAATGCAATGAGACAAAGGCAGCTATTGGATGCACAAGATTGGTTAAAAAATCCCAAATGGACTAAAATAAGCCTATGGAGGACAAAAATGACCGAAATGTTAATCCTATGAAACAAATGAACTTATTGGATTTAAAAGATTCGACAAAAACCCTAAATGGACTTGAATAAGCCTATAGAGGACGAAAATGAAGAAAATGTTAATGCAATGTCACAAACACGTCTATTGGATGCACAAGATTGGTTAAAAACACTAATTGGGCTAGAATGAGCCTAGGGAGGCAAAAAAATGACCTAAATGTTAATCCAATTACACAAACTCACGTATTGGATGCAAAAGATAGGTTAAAAAACACTAATTGGGATTGAATAGGCGTAGGGAGGAGGAAAATGACCTAAAAGTTAATCTAATGACACAAATGAACTTTTTGGGTGAACAAGATTGGTTAAAAACCTTAATTGGACAATAATAAGCCTAGGGAGGACGAAAATGACCTAAATGTCAACCTAATGACACAAATGAACTTAATGGATGCACAAGATTGGTTAAAATCCCTAAATGGAATATAATAAGCCTAGGGGGACGAAAATGACCTAAATGTTAATCCAACGCCACAAACACACTTTTTGGATGCACAAGTTTGGTTAAAAATCCTAATTGGACTAGAATAATCCCATGGAGGACGAAAATGACCTAAATGTTAATCCAATGACACAAACGCACCAATTGGATGCACAAGATTGGTTAAAAACATTAATTGGACTAGATTAAGCTTAGGGAGGACGAAAATGACCTAAATGTTAATCCAAAGACACAAACACACGTATTGGATGCACAATGTTAACACCCCGAATTTTCAAAGTGAGGGTTTAGGGAAGTCCCTGTAACTCATCCAATCGATTGGGAAATCGATTTCCCTGCATATTCTTCCCAAAAATACATAAACTAATTCAATCACATTCATACACAACTCCAAATCTTAACACTTAGCAATTCCACACAACCACCACGACAAATTGGGTTTCGAAATAGTTTTACAATCCATCACACTTACACACGATAATTAATACATAACACTTGGCAATTCCAACACAATTACCACCACAACTTGAGTTTCGAAATAGTTTACCATCAGTCACACTTACACACAATTCCAAAACATCCACACTTGGCAATTTCAACACAATCACCACGACAACATAAGTTTCGAAAAGGTTTTGCAATCAATCACACTTACACACAATTCCACAACATCCACACTTGGCAATTATAACAAAATCACCAAAACAACTTGAGTTCAAACACTCAATCATAATCTTGAATCAAACACGATCGCGTGCCAAGCACCCTTATGCAATGCGTATATGCCAAAATACATGGACTCGGAATTCCAATCAAAACCCTCCTCGAAGGGCCGTAAATCATAATTGTACCGCCTATCACAGGCCGAAGTACTAAATTACCGAGGTGCTACCTATCACGGGTCAGCACGATTTACTAAAAAAGCGTAAATCATAAACGTACCACCTATCACGGGTCAGTACTGTTTACCGAGGTGCCACCTATCACGGGTCAGCACGATTTACTAAAAGAAAAAGCATAAATCGTAAACGTACCGCCTATCACAGGCCCAAAGTACTATTTACCGAGGTCACCTATCACGGGTCAGCACAATTTACCATAAACGTAAATCGTAAACGTACCACCTATCACGAGTCAGTACTGTTTACCGAGGTGCCACCTATCACGGGTTAGCATGATTTATACAAAATGAAATGCATGAGCATACACTGACTCCATCCACAACAATCGTTAAGCAAATGCAATATTAAAAGATTCCCATTTTTAATACTCATTAACTTAAACGATTTTCACAACAAACATTAAGCAAACAGAAATATTAAGAGATTCCCCATTCTTAATATCTTTTAACTTAAACGATTTTCACAACAAAGATTAAGCAAACAGAAATGGAAGAGATTCCCCATTCTTAATACTCTTTTAACTTAAACGATTTTCACAACAAACATTAAGCAAACAGATAAATTAAGAGATTCCCCATTCTTAATATTCTTTTAACTTAAACGATTTTCACAACAAACATTAAGCAAACAGAAATATTAAGAGATTCCCCATTCTTAATACTCTTTTTAACTTAAACAATTTTCACAACAAACATTAAGTAAACAAGACATTAAGAGATTTCCCCATTCTTAATACTTATTTAACTTAAAAAGATTTTCCCAAACACACATTTAGTAAACCGAGATATTAAAAGATTCCCCATTTTTAATACTCATTTAACTCTAATGGTTTTCACGCCAACATTAAGTAACGTAGACATTAAGAGATTCCCCATTCTTAATACTCGTTTAACTCTAATGGTTTTCAAATTCCACACAAAACAAACCCAAACCTATTATCAGATCCAAACCACAACTCACACCATACACAACAAATTTCATCAATAATAATTAAGAACACGTCAAATACGACGAACACAAATCAACACAATCCACCACTCAAACATAACAAGTTTCATTTACTCAAATCATACATAAAGGAGTTTAAATTCATTTTCCACGAAACATATATATATTAATTAATTTTTCACAAATATCTTAAAATAACTAGATATTTGTTAAATTACCATTTCACCCATAACGCATTAAATTCTTAGTAAAAGATTCACCGCAGCTAATTTAAATTTATTCATTGACGAGTAAATTCTAATCGGCATCAAAAATCTTTTTGGTCATATAAGCTCCAACAATATTAATAACTTTGGGCTAAAAAGCCTCGAGTTCAATACCAAATACACTAAAATACATAAGGTATACTTTAAAATTATGGGTCTTACATTACTACCCCTAAAATTAGTTTCGTCCTCGAAACTTAAAGTACGAGTAGCAATCCACACTAGGTTTGTACACAAATTCATCAATCTTTAATTGTCATAAGCTACATCTCTATGTGCTGCTCCACAAATTACTTGGTACCTTTTTCAATATTTGGTTCACTCGTTGGATTTTTATTCCCTCTCAACCTTCACCGAGATACGAACTGAAAGAATCCTAACAATCGAACGTCCTAAAGAATTATTTCTCAAACGTTCCCCATAAGCATTTCCTAAGAACTAATTATCTATAACTTCATCCTCATAAATGTTTCAGTACAATATCTCAAAAACCCACATACCTTTCTTCGTCCATCCAGTTACTGAAATGATCATTTCAAATCTTCACGCTTGACTTCCCAAGACCAACAACTAAACCATAAATCAGTTGTTACATTTCTTCTTTTTAACTTTCTATCATTGAATAAGAGTCTAAAATTTGATCCTCAAAATCTCCAAACACTTCCATTCTTAACATGAATTATTTTATCACTTGCCCGCCTCAACTCCTTCGATTATGAAAGTTTTAAGCATCAATTGGTCCTTCATCCAACCTTGCGGATTTTAAATCATCAACTAAAAATCAACCATCTTAGGGTCCCAAATCAACTCTCGAATAATCCTTCTGACCTATCAAAAATATTAACATCCTCTTAGTAATTCCCCATCCTTTAATAAACTCTCAAAACTTATATTACCGCCATCTCGAAGTATTCCCGTACTCGATACTTCAAATTCCACTTAATGGTAACATAGAGTTCAATACATCATGGCCTAACTCATTATGTTTTGCCGAACATTGCTCAAAATTCACACTTATGTGTCTATAGTTTCATCCAATATCACTATCCATACTTACTATCTCCTAAACCACCAAGAGATTGTCACTTATCAACTAAATACATGTCTCACTCCTACACTCGTTATGAGATTCATACTTAATAATCCAAGTTGCGAATCTAGTCTAACTCGAATGCTCGACTTTTCCCCTCAAGGTATCGACAATTCCTCAAAGCGTATTTTATCTATCCAAAGGAGTATTCACTCCTAATGTGCAACGCTCCCTTAACTTCAATACCAGTCTCTTTCATTGACACCTAAGCACCAAATGTTATCCCAAATGGAAGCCTCATCTTCAACAAAATTCCAAGATGTTCACATCTCTTTGACAGTTGTCAAACTTCATCCAGTTTCATCATGAAATCTACCAGGAAAACATCTAATACTTTTCTTAACAAAAGTCCTCACTTAGATCTTTACTTGAAATCCTTATTAGTCTAATGTTAATCCATCCATACTCATCATCTTCGAGTTTACACCAACACATAGCTTCTGTGTCTTGGAACCATTTTATAAATTCCATGCCGTCATGATTTGCTTCAACTCTGCTTGAAAATCCGTCATCTCTAAGATCTTTTCCACTTCTTGAATCCACTAGTCAACTCTTTTCCTGAGTCCTCATCACCCCTTGAACTTTGAGGGATGGTAACGACGAAAATATTCTAACCCTCTTAATCTTAAGAGCACAAATCTCTTTTCCTCTTCTCCAGATCCCGTAGAGTCTTTGCAGCAGTTCGTGCAACAACGAAACATCCATGTTATTTGTAGCTTCAACCATTTGATCATCCCTATTGACGTTCATCCTTGCAACTTCGTTCTCTCTTGGAGGTAGTGTTTCCGAAAAAACCAACATCAAGAAGAAGTGTTAACACCACTTCGAATAATTCCAAAACTAAGTTTCGAATATATCAACACATAATAACAATTTTGGACTTGACAACCCAAACAACCTAAATCGACGCATGATCAGATAACAACTCCCAACTACAAAATTGACCTACAATCTATAAACCAAAAGGTTCCACAGCCCCCAAAAGAAAACCAAACAAAGCTCTGATACCACAATGTAACACCCCGAATTTTCAAAGCGAGGGTGTATTATTTTTTCAAAAGGGATTAAAATAAACCCGAGAATTAAATAAGGTAATACCTTTGGATAAATAATTGAGTCATTATAATTTTACAAAGCAGCGGAAAAGTTTCTCATAAATATGAATCCAAAATATCTACACTCAAAAATGGTACAATGTAACCCATCGAAATAACATGTCAAGCTGACAATATTAGTATAGGTACATCTTTCATTTAAAAATAAAATACAATTCAAAGAAAGACGTCTGCTCCTCTATGTCAACCTAATCTGATCATTCTCCAAACGCTCCGTAAGATCCTCTTAACATAGCTCCAGTCAGGCATTCCCCTCTACATTCCCATCCACAGGGTACGAACCGGTAGATTTGCCTGGCTCTCATCTGAGGGCAAAGCCCAGATTTCCACAAATAGTTGTAAAGGGTCACCAACCGAAATTAACAGTTAACACATAACATTTAAGTTTTTAAATGCACAAAATAATCTTTCAACTAAGTATGCACTTAAAAGGGTTTTCCATATGCTAAAAGTTCATATAACACTTGCCAAATAAAAATGAAATCAAAACAAAGTTCTCAATCCATCAAGTAATACATAACTGACCAAGACTTTGATAAATCAATTGAGCAATCTGTTATCTAACTCAAAATAAGAATTTCTACTAAGCCAATCGATTTCCAAATCGATTTCCTGAAGGTTTTTAGTGAAATTTGAACTCTGGGCTTAAATTCAATCAATTGGGAAATCGATTTGAATGAATAACTGAGCCCCTGACTTAATGTCAATCGATTTCCAAATCGATTTTGTCAGTTTTGTTGAATTCCTGTATGGCCAAATCGATTTCTTAAATGGTTTTGAAAAAACATAGTCATTAAGTCGATTGGCAAATCAATTAATGTCAAATTAGGGAAGTCCCTGTAACTATCCAATCGATTGGGAAATCGATTTCCCTCCATATTCTTCCAAAAATACATAAACTAATTCAATCGCATTCGTACACAACTCCAAATCTTAACACTTAGCAATTCAAACACAATCACCACGACAAATTGGGTTTCGAAATAGTTTTTACAATCCATCACACTACACACGATAATCAATACATAACACTTAGCAATTCCAACACAATTTCCACGACAACTTGAGTTTCGAAATAGTTTACAATCAGTCACACTTACACACAAATTCCAAAACATCCACACTTGGCATATTATAACACAATCACCACGACAACATAAGTTTCGAAAAGGTTTTGCAATCAATCACACTTACACACAATTCCACAACATCCACACTTTGCAATTATAACACTATACCAACACTACTTGAGTTCAAACACTCAATCATAATCTTGAATCAAACACAACTCGCGTGCCAAGCACCCTAATGCAATGCGTATATGCCAAAATTCATGGACCGGAATTCAATCAAAACCCTCCTCGAAGGGTCAGAAATCATAATTGTTAATCCTATCACAGGCCGAAGTACTAAATTACTGAGGTACCACCTATCACGAGTCTGCACAATTTAACCAAAAACGTAAATCGTAAACGTACCGCCTATCACAGGCCAAAGTACTTTTACCGAGGTTCCACTTATCAACGGGTCAGCACAATTTTACCAAAACGTAAATCGTCCATACATACCACCTATCACGGGTCAGTACTGTTTACCGAGGTGCCACCTATCACAGATCAGCATGATTTTCCAAAATGAAAGGCATGAGCATACACTGACTCCATCCACAACAATCGTTAAGCAAATGCAGATATTAAAAGATTCCCCATTTTTATACTCATTTAACTTAAACGATTTTTCACAACCAAACCTTAAGCAACAGAAATATTAAGAGATTCCCCATTCTTAATATTTTTTAACTTAAACGATTTTCACAACAAACATTAAGCAACAGAAATATTAGGAGATTCCCCATTCTAATACTCTTTAACTTAAACGATTTTTCACAACAAACATTAAGCAAACAAAAATATTAAGAAATTCCCATTCTTAATATCTTTTAACTTAAACGATTTTCACAACAAACATTCAGCAAACAGAATATTAAGAGATTCCCCATTCTTAATACTCTTTTAACTTAAAACGATTTTCACACAACAAACATTAAGTAAACAAGACATTACTAAGATTCCCCATTTCTTAATACTTATTTAACTTAAACGATTTTCCCAACCACACATTAAGTAAACCGAGATATTAAAAGATTCCCATTTTTAATACTCATTTAACTCTAATGGTTTTCACGCCAACATTAAGTAAACGTAGACATTAAGAGATTCCCCATTCTTAATACTCGTTTAACTCTAATGGTTTTCAAATTCCACACAAAAACAAACCTAAACCTATTATTAGATCCAAACCACACTCGACACCAAAACACATCAATTCATTTCTCCACAGCATCCAACCATACAACCACAACAAATTTCATCAATATTAATTAAGAACACGTCAAAATACGACGAACACAAATCAAACACAATCCACCACTCAAATGCAACAATTTCATTTACTCAAAAATCATACATAAATGAGTTTAAATTCATTTTCCACGAAACATTCATCAATATAACCGAAACCTAACTCTAAGATTTTACCCATAAAAGCCTTAGATTCCATTTTCCCCCAAAATCATCACACTTCAACCCTAACAAATTCCTTTCCACACAACCACGGATAAAGTCCCCTAAATCAAAACTAGAAAGTTTCGAAGGATCCCTTTACCTTCGCGTTAGCTTTAACGTTCGCTTAACGGTAGCACGAGAGATCCAGTAAAATCTCTGCTCGCAACTCCGCTCCATACTTGGTTCCTAGCACCTTAGCGTGTAGTGAGCGACTTCCTTCTAACTAATCGTGAAACAAGATTAGATCTAGAAACTTTAATTGGACAAGAAAAGCCTTGACAATCCCAATGACCAAAGTTAATCGAATGACATCAAAACTATGGAATGCACCAGTTGCTTAAAAAACCCTAGCCTATCAAGAATAAAGCCTAGGGAGACGAAAATGAACTAAATGTTAAGCGAAGTACAGCAAAATGAACTAATTGGATTCACAAGGATTGCGATGAGCGCGCGAATTGGACTAGAATAAATGCTTTCAGGGAGGTTGAAAATGACCTACCATGTTCCTTTCCGTTCTATGACACTTTCACACCTTTGGATGCACAATATGTATATAATAACCCAAAATATGACTAAAGTAAGCCTATATAAGAATATATATTAATTACTTTTAATCCAATATCTCAAAATAACTAAATATTTGTTAAATTACCATTTCACCCATAATGCATTAAATTCTTCGTAAAAGATTCACTGCAAGCTAATTAATTTACTCATCGACGAGTAATTCTAATCGGCATCAAAATATCTTTTGGTCATATAAGCTCCAAAATATTAATAACTTTGGCTAAAAAGCCTCCGAGTTCAATTCCAAAATACACTAAAATACATAAGTATACTTTAATATTATGGGTCTTACACACAAGATTGGTTTAAAAACCCTAGGAGATGAAAATGACCTAAATGTTAATCCAATGAAACAAATTAAGTTATTGGACGCACAAGATTGGATAAAAACCCTAAATGGACTAGAAGAAGCTTAAGGAGGACGAAAATTACCTAAATGTTAATCAATGTGACAAACACGCCTATTGGATGAACAAGATTGGGTTGAAAACCCTAATTAGGCAAGAATAAGCCTAGGGAGGCCGAAAATGACCTAAATGTTAATCTAATGACACAAATGAACTTTTTGGATGCACAAGAATGGTTAAAACCCTAATTGGACTAGAATAAGTCTTAGGGGGACGAAAATGACCTAAATGTTAATCCAATGACACAAACACACCTATTGGATGCACAAGATTGGTTAAAAAAGCCTAATTGGACTAGAATAATCCTAGTGAGGACGAAAATGTATGTATAGAAGTGCGCCTAAAGAGGGGGGGGGGGTGAATTAGGTGTTAGTAAATTTTCTTGTTTTAGTGAAATGGTAGTTGAATTTTCTGAGTTGATATAATGTATACTAATAGTAATGTGCAGTAAATAAATTAACTCTAAGATTTATCCTGGTTCCCCTTAAAACAAATGGTACGTCCAGTCCTCTTGCACACCACAAGAGATTGATCCACTAATTTTCAGAAAAATATACAACTCCCACCCTGGGATTCTTGCTACAAACTTCTAACAACACTCCTAAGATAGCACACCACTACCTTAGATTAAACTACTTTTAAGAAAGTATTACTTTCTTTTACAAGTGATACAATATGATTTGAATAAGAATAAGGGAAGTATATTGATTAACAATCCAATAACAATTCAAGTACTTGAGGAACCTTTTTGAATGATATGAAAATGAAATGCAAGTACTTTGTAAAAATCAGAATTTTGTTCAAAATTGTTCAGGGTATTGATTCAAGGATTGTGTGTAGGTGGGAATAGGGCCAGGCCAGGCCAGACCATAAGTAGGTCAGGCCATAGGGCCCTGTCGGACGACCTAGCCTATTCCCATCCCTAATTGTGTGTGTTTTGATCTGAAGTTATGGGGTATTTATATTCCATAAACATCTCTTCAGATTCGTGGCCATTGATCCAAGAGGTTTAATGAAAGAATACAATGATTTGGAGCCATTCCAGATCTAAAAAATTGTATTGCTTCTTATTGTATTCGAATACAGGATGTGTGTATTCCAATACACCTCTTTGTAACGTTCAAAAATATTCAAAATTTATACCTTGTATTAGAATACACATGTGTGTAGTCGAATACAGATTAGTGAAAATTTGCCACTGACTTACTATGTATTCGATTACAGATTATTGTAGTCGAATACAAATATATGGATTTTGGCCACTGACTTGCAGTGTAGTCGACTACACATAGTCGTAGTCGAATACAACTTTGAGACTTTGGCTTCCGACTTGCTTTGTATTCGAATACAGGATGCTGTATTCGAATACACTTATGCATTTTGTCAAAAACATGATTTTTAAGACATTGTAAATGTTGTTTTGACTTGTTCTTATGTAATTGAAATATTGGTTTGTATCATATACCTTTACATTTTAACATTTAATGTTTGGATTTGAAGCTTATTAATGAAGATATTTGATCTTCTTTTTGATCTTGTTGCATTGACCATAATTGTTGATCTTTGTCTTCATCAAAAAACATGTAGTTTTACAGAAAATGTCCTATATGTTAATCCAATGACACAAACACACATATTCGATGCACAAGAATGGTTCAAAACCCCAATTGCAATAGAATAATCCTATGGATGACAAAAAATGACCTAAATATTTAATCCAACAACACAAATACACTTATTGGATGCACGAGATTTATTAAAAACACTAATTGAACTAGAATACGCCTAGCGAGGACAAAAAATGACCTAAAATGTAAATCCAATGACGCAAACACACCTATTGTACGCACAAGATTGGATGAAAATCCCAATTGCACTAGAACAAGCCTAGCGAGGATGAAAATGACCTAAATTTTAATCCAATGACACAAACTCACCTATTGTATGAAAAAGATTGGTTTAAAAACCTAATTGGACTAGAATAAGCAATGGGAGGACGAAAATAACATAAATGTTGATCCAATGACACAAACACACCTATTGGATGCACAAGATTGGTTAAAAACCCTTATTGGGCTAGAATAAGCCCTAGGGAGGACGAAAATGATATAAATGTTAATCTAATGATACAACTGAACTTTTTGGATGAACAAGATTGGTTAACGACCCTAGTTGGACTAGAATAAGCCTAGGGAGGACGAAAATGACCTAAATGTTAATCCAATGACACAAATGAACTAAATGTTAATCCAATTACACAAATGAACTTATTGGATGCACAAGATTGGTTAAAAACCCTAAAAAAATTAAAAAAAGCCCTAGGGAGGACGAAAATTGACCAAAAATGTTAATCCAATGACACAACACACACCTATCTAGTGCCCAAGATTGGTTTAAAACCCCTAATTGAACTAGAATAAGCATAGGGAGGTTGAAAATGACTTAAATGTTAATCCAATGTCACAAAGACACCGATTAGATGCATAAGATTGGTTAAAAAACCCTAAAGGGAGTAAAATAAGCCTAGGGAGGACACAAATGAAACATATTGGATGAACAAGATTGGTTAAAAACCCTAAATGGAGTAGAATAAGCAAGGGAGGACGAAAATGACCGAAATGTCAATCAAATGACACAAGATTGGTTAAAAATTGTGAATCGAGTAGAATAAGTCTAGGAGTACCAAAATGACCTGAATGTTAATCCAATGATACAAACAGACGTATTGGATGCACAAGATTGGTTAAAAACCCTAATTAGACTAGAATAAGTCTAGGGAGGACAAATATGACCTAAATGTTAATCTGATGACACAAACACACTTATTAGATGCACAAGATTGGTTAAAAACCCTTGTTGGACAAGAATAAGCTTAAGGAGGACGAAATTTACCTAAATGTTAAAACAATGTCACAACACGCCTATTGGATGCACAAGATTAGTAGAAAACCCTAGTGGGCTAGAATAAAGTCTAGAGGACGAAAATGACCTAAATGTTAATCTAATGACACAAATTGATTTTTTGGATGCACAAGATTGGTTAAAAACCGTAATTGGACTAGAGTAAGTCTAGTGGGGACGAAAATGACCTAAATGGTAATCTAATTACACAAACACACCTATTGGTGCGCAAGATTGGTTAAAAACCCTAATGGACTTGAATAAGCCTAGGGAGCACGAAAATGACTTAAATGTTAATCTCTACACAAATACACTTATTGGATGCACGAGATTGGTTAAAAAACTATAATTGGACTAGATACGTTTACGGAGGACAAAAATGACCTAAATGTAAATCCAATGACACAAATGCACCTATTGGACCCACAAGATTGGCTGAAAACCCCAATTGCACTAGAACAAATCTAATGAGGATGAAAATGACCTAAATGCTAATCCAATGACACAAACACACCTATCGGATGCACAAGCTTGGTTAAAACCCCTTATTGGACTAGAATAAGCCTAGGGAGGACGAAATGACCTAAATGTTAATCCAATGACACAAACGCACCTATTTGATGCACAAGAATGGTTAACACCCCCCAATTGCACTAGAATGAAGCATTGGAGGACAAAAATGACCTAAATGTTAATCCAACAACAGAAACACACTTTTTAGATGCAAGAGATTGGTTAAAAACCCTAATTGAACAAGAATACGCCAAGGGAGGACAAAAATGACACAAAACACACCTATTGTACGTACAAGATTGGATAAAAACCCCAATTGCACTAGAACAACCCTAGCGAGGATGAAAATGACCTAAATGTTAATCCAATGACACAAACACACCTATTGGATGAAGAAGATTGGTTAAAAACCTAATTGGACTAAAATAAGCAAAGGGAGACGAAAATGACCTAAATGTCAATCCAATGACACACAAATGAACTTATTGGATGCAAAAGATTGTTAAAAACCCTAAATGGAGTAGAATAATCTTAGGGAGGATGAAAATGGCCTAAATGTTCATCCAATGACACAAACACTTATGCTTACAAGATTGGATAAAAACCCAATTGGACTAGAACAACGCTAGCGAGGATGAAAATGACCTAAATGTTAATCCAATGACACAAACACACCTATTGGATGCACAAGATTGGTTAAAACCCCTAATTGGACTAGAATAAGCCTTGAGAGGACGAAAATGTCCTAAATGTAATCCAACGACACAAACACACTTATTGGATGCACAAGATTGGTTAAAAATCCTAATTGAACAAGAATAAGCCTAGGGAGGACGAAAATGATCTAAATGTTAATCCAATGGCAACATGAACTTACGCATCAAGATTGGTTAAAAACCCTAACTAGACAAGAATAACCATTAGGAGGGACGAAAATGACAAAAATGTTAATCCAATGAACACAAACAACTTATTGGATGCACAAGATTAGTTAAAAAAACCCTAATTGGACAATAATAAGCTTAAGGAGGACGAAAATGACCTAAATGTTTAATCCAATGTCACAAACACATATTGATGCAGAAGATTGGTTAAAAAACCCTAATTGGACAAGAATAAGCCTAGGGAGGACTAAAATAACCTAATGTTAATCCAATGACACACAAATGAACTTTTTGGATGCACAAGATTAGTTAAAAACCCTAAATAGACTAGAATAAGCCTAGGGAGGACGAAATTACCAAAATGTTAATCCAATGACACAAACACACTATTGGGTGCACAAGATTGGTTAAAAAACCCTAATTGGACTAGAATAAGCCTAGGAGGACGAAAATACCTAAATGTCAATCCAATGACACAAATGAACTATTGGATGCACAAGATTGGTTAAAAACCTAAATCGAGTAGAATAAGCTAGGGAGGACGAAAATGACCTAAATGTTAATCCAATGACACAAACACGCATATTGGATGCACAAGATTGGTAAAACCCTAATTGGACTAGAATAAGCCTAGGGAGGATAAAAATGACCTAAATGTTAATCCAATGTCACAAAGACACCTATTTCAATGCACAGAATTGGTTTAAAATCCCTAATTGGACTAGAATAAGCCTAGGGAGGATGAAATGACCTAAATGTCAATCCAATGACACAAATGAACTTATTGGATTCACAAGATTGATTAAAAACCCTAAATGAAGTAGAATAAGCCTAGGGAGGACGAAATGACCTAAATCTTGATCCAATGAAACAAACAAACCTATTGGATGCACAAGATTGGTTAAAAAACTCTAATTGGACTAGAATAAGCCTAGGGAGGACGAAGATGACCTAAATGTTCAATCCAATGACACAAATGTACTTATTGGATGCACAAGATTGGTTAAAAACCCTAAATGGAGTAGAATAGAGCCTAGGGTAGGAAGAAAAATGAGTCAAATGTTAATCCAATGACACAATTGAACGTATTAGATACACAAGATTCGTTAATAACCCTAAATTGGACTAGAATAAACCTACGGAGGATGAAAAATGACCTAAATGTTAATCCAATGACAGAAAATTAAGTTTATTGGATGCACAAGATTGGATAAAAACCATAATTGGACTAGAAAGAAGCTTAGGAGGACGAAATTGACCTAAAATGTAAATTCAATGTGACACAAACACGCCTATTGGATGCACAAGATTGGTTGAAAAACCTAATTGGACAAGAATAAGCCTAGGGAGGCCGAAAATGACCTAAATGTTAATCCAACAATGAAACACACAAATGAACTTATTGCATGCACAGATGTTAAAAAAACCCTAATTGGACAAGAATAAGCTAGGAGGGACGAAAATGACCTAAATGTTCATCCAATGACACAAATGAACCTATTGGATGCACAAGATTGGTTAAAAACCTATTGGACTAGAATAATCCTAGGGAGAGGACGAAAATGACCTATAGATGTTCATCCAATGACACAAATTGATTAGGTGTTAGCACAAGATTTTAGTTAAAAGTTGTTTAATCTGAGTTGAATAATATAATAATAGCGAGGACGAAAAATGATCCCTAAATGTTTATCCAATGAGACAAAAATGAACGTTATGTCGATGCACAAGACATTGAGATTGAACCCCTAATGTTGAGAAATGTACAACTAGCAGATTTTGCTACATGACCTTCTGCAACATCCTATGACAGCACACCAAACCTTTTAGATTAACAGCTACTTTTTAAAAAGTTATTACTTCTTTTACAAGTGATAGTCCAATATGATTGAGAAGACGAAAAGGGAACCTAAATTTCATCCAATGAACAAATTCAAGTACTTGAGAATTTATTGAATGATATGAAGAATGAAATGCACAAGAACTATAAAAAAGTAATTGTGACCAAGAAATAGGGTATTGATTCAAGGATTGTGTGTAAGGGTGGGACACAAAGGCCAGGCCAGGATGCAACAAGAGCCTGGCCTACGATTAATGTTATTAAGAATAAGTCGGCCCTAGGACCTAATAATGGCCTACATTTTTTCGGCATGGCTCTGGCACCAAATAAACATTATGGCTGCACTGGATTATTTAAAAGCCTTATTCGTATAAAAGATTTAAGCTGCTCTCACATACCAATATGAATGTAAAGTATTCTGAATATATTAAACAAAAAATAAAACTTATCTAATCAAAATAATTGCGTTTTAAAAAAAAACTTAATTCTTTATTAAACCCTAATACAAAATATTAGTACAAGAATAGATTTTTTTTTGAAAATGTACCTAATTATCATCTCAAACAAATATGAAGGACTACTGAGTTTACAAGATATTGTATAGAAACCCTAATTGGACACGACTACCAGCCTATGGAATGACTACTGAGTGACCTCTAATGGTATCCAGTGAAACATAGGAAATAATATTATGCACAAGATTGGTTAAAAAATAACATGGATAACAATTATGCCTATGGAGGCCTGAAAAGGCCTAAATAGGCTTCTTTATAAGCCTGACACAAATAAATAACTTATTAGCTACACAGTCTTTATTGGTTAGGCCAAGGCCCAGACCATAAAGGTCAAGAATAAGCCCCTGTCGGACGAAAATGACCTATGTCTCATCCCAATAACACAAACACACCTGAAGTATGCATTTAGATTCCATAAAACATCTACTTCAGAAAACCTATGGCCTTGAATCCAAGAGGTTTAATGAAAGAATACAATGATTTGGAGCCATTCCAGATCTAAAAATTGTATTGCTTCTTATTGTATTCGAATACAGGATGTGTGTATTCCAATACACCTCTTTGTAATGTTCAAAAATATTCAAATTTTATACCTTGTATTAGAATACACATGTGTGTAGTCGAATACAGATTAGTGAAAATTTGCCACTAACTTACTAATGTATTCGATTATAGATTATTGTAGTCGAATACAGATATATGGATTTTGGCCACTGACTTGCAGTGTAGTCGACTACACATAGTCGTAGTCGAATACAACTTTGAGATTGGCTTCCGACTTGCTTTGTATTCGAATACAGGATGCTGCATTCGAATACACTTATGCATTTTGTCAAAAAAATGATTTTTAAGACATTGTTAATGTTGTTTTGACTTTTTGAAAATACTTTAAATGCATATGTAAATATGACTTGTTCTCATGTAATTGAAATATTGGTTTGTATCATATACCTTTACATTTTAACATTTAATGTTTGGATTTGAAGCTTATTTAATGAAGATATTTGATCTTCTTTTTGATCTTGTTGCATTGACCATAATTGTTGATCTTTGTCTTCATCAAAATCATGTAGTTTTAAAGAAAATGTCCTATCTGTTAATCAATGACACAAAACACATATTCGATGCACAAGAATGGTTCAAAAACCCAATTACAATAGAATAATCCTATGGATGACAAAAATGACCTAAATATTAATCCAACAACACAAATACACTTATTGGATGCACGAGATTTGTTAAAAACACTAATTGAACTAGAATACGCCTAGCGAGGACAAAAATGACCTAAATGTAAATCCAATGACGCAAACACACCTATTGTACGCACAAGATTGGATGAAAATCCCAATTGCACTAGAACAAGCCTAGCGAGGATGAAAAATGACCTAAATTTTAATCCAATGACACAAAACTCACCTATTGTATGAAAAAGATTGGTTAAAAACCTAATTGGACTAGAATCCAATAAGCATAGGGAGGACGAAAATAACATAAATTGTTGATCCAATGGCACAAACACACCTATTGGATGACAAGATTGGTTAAAAACCCTTATTGGCTAGAATAAGCCTAGGAGGATGAAATGATATAAATGTTAATCCAATGATACAACTGAACTTATTTGGATGAACAATATTGGTTAAAAACCCTAATTGGACTAGAATAAGCCTAGGGAGAACGAAAATGACCTTAATGTCAATCCAATGACATACAAATGAACTAAATGTTAATCTAATTACACAAATGAACTTTTTGGATGCACAAGATTGGTTAAAAAACCCTAAAAATTAGAAAAACCTAGGGAGACGAAATGACCTAAATGTTAATCCAATGACACAAACACACCTATCTAGTGCCTAAGATTGGTTAAAAACCCTAATTGAACTAGAATAAGCATAGGGAGGTTGAAAATGACTTAAATGTTAATCCAATGTCACAAAGACACTGATTGGTTAAAACCCTAAAGGGAGTAAAATAAGCCTAGGGAGGACACAAATGAACATATTGGATGAACAAGATTGGTTAAAACCCTAAATGGAGTAGAATAAGCAAAGGAGAACGAAAAATGACCGAAATGTTCATCAATCAAATGACACAAGATTGGTTAAAAACTGTGAATTCGAGTAGAATAAGTCTAGGGAGTACCAAAATGACCTGAATGTTAATCCAATGATACAAACACACGTATGGGATGCACAAGATTGGTTAAAACCCTAATTAGACTAGAATAAGTCGAGGGAGGACAAATATGACCTAAATGTTAATCTGATGACACAAACACACTTATTAGATACACAAGATTGGTTAAAAAACCCTTGTTGGACTAGAATAAGCTTAAGGAGGACGAAAATGACCTAAATGTTTAAACAGTGTCACAAACACGCCTATTGGATGCACAAGATTAGTAGAAAAACCTAGTTGGGCTAGAATAAGTCTAGGAGGACGAAAATGACTTAAATGTTAATCTAATGACACAAAATGAACTTTTTGGATGCACAAGATTGGTTAAAAACCGTAATTTGGACTAGAGTAAGTCTAGTGGGGACGAAAATGACCTAAATGGTAATCTAATTACACAAACACACCTATTGGTTGTGCAAGATTGGTTAAAAACCCTAATTGGACTTGAATAAGCCTAGGGAGGACGAAAATGACTTAAATGTTAATCCAACTACACAAATACACTTATTGGATGCACGAGATTGGTTAAAAAACTATAATTGGACTAGAATACGTTTACGGAGGGCGAAAATGACCTAAATGTAAATCCAATGACACAAATGCACCTATTGGACCACAAGATTGGTTGAAAACCCCAATTGCACTAGAACAAATCTAATGAGGATGAAAAATGACCTAATGCTAATCCAATGACACAAACACACCTATCGGATGCACAAGCTTGGTTAAAACCCCTAATTGGACTAGATAAGCCTAGGGAGGACGAAATGACCTAAATGTTAATCCAATGACACAAACGCACCTATTTCGATGCACAAGAATGGTTTAACACCCCCAATTGCACTAGAATAATGCTATGGAGGACAAAAAATGACCTAAATGTTAATCCAACAACAGAAACACACTTATTAGATGCACGAGATTGGTTAAAAACCCTAATTGAACAAGAATACGCCAAGGGAGGACAAAAATGACACAATCACACCTATTGTACGCACAAGATTGGATGAAAAACCCCAATTGGACACTAGAACAACCTAGCAAGGATGAAAATTACCTAAATGTTAATCCAATGACACAAACACACCTATTGGATGAAGAAGATTGGTTAAAAACCTAATTGGACTAAAATAAGCCAAGGGAGGACGAAAATGACCGAAATGTCAATCCAAGGACACAAATGAACTTATTGGATGCAAAGATTGGTTAAAAACCCTAAATGGAGTAGAATAATCTCTAAGGAGGATGAAATGGCCTAAATATTATTCCAATGACACAAACATAGCTTATTGCAACAAGGATGAAAACCCAATTGCACTAGAACAACCCTAGCAAGGATGAAAATGACCTAATTTAATCCAATGACACAAACACACCTATTGGATGAAGAAGATTGGTTAAAAACCCATAATTGGACTACAATAAGCCTTGAGAGGACGAAAATGTCCTAAATAGTAATCCAACGACAAAAACACACTTATTGGATTAAAATAAACCAGAGAATTAAATAAGTAATACCTTTGGATAAATAATTGAGTCATTATAATTTACAAGCAGCGGAAAAGTTTCTCAAATATGAATCCAAAATATCTACACCTCAAAAGTGGTACATGTAACCATCAAAAATAATATGTCAAGCTGACAATATTAGTATAGGTACAGTCTTCCATTTTAAATAAATACAATTCAATGAAAGACGTCTGTTCCCTCTATGTCAACCTAATCTGATCATTCTCCAAACAAACTAACGCCGTGAGTGATCTCCACGCGCCCCTTAAGATCCACCTAACATAGCTCCAGTCAAGCATTTCCCTCTACATTCCATCCACAGGGTACGAACCGGTAGGATTGCCTGGCTCTCATCTGAGGGCAAAGCCCAGATTTCTCACAATAGTTGTAAAGGGTCACCAACCGAAATTAACAGTTAACACATAACATTTAAGTTTTTAAATGCAAAAATAACCTTTCAACTAAGTATGCACCTTAAAAGGGTTTTCCATATGCTAAAATTCATATAACACTTGCAAATAAAAATGAAATCAAACAAAGTTCTAAATCCATCAAGTAATACAATAACTGACCAAGACTTTGATAAATCAATTGAGCAATCTGTTATCTAACTCAAAATAAGAATTTCTACTAAGCCAATCGATTTCAAATCGATTTCCTGAAGGTTTTTAGTGAAATTTGAACTCTGGGCTTAATTCAATTGATTGGGAATCGATTGAATGAATAACTGAGCCCCTGACTTAATGCCAATCGATTTCCAAATCTATTTTGTCAGTTTAGCTGAATTCCTGTATGGCCAAATCGATTTCCAAATCGATTTCTTAAATGGTTTTGAAAAACATATCATAAAGTCGATTGGCAAATCGATTATGTCAAATTAAGGAAGTCCCTGTAACTCATCCAATCGATTGGGAAATCGATTTCCCTGCATATTCTTCCAAAAATACATAAACTAATTCAATCACATTCATACACAACTCCAACTCTTAACACTTAGCAATTCCCACACAACCACCACGACAAATTGGGTTTCGAAATAGTTTTACAATCCATCACACTTACACACGATAATTAATACATAACACTTAGCAATTCCAACACAATTACCACGACAACTTGAGTTTCGAAATAGTTTACAATCAATCACACTTACATACAATATCCAAACATCCACACATGGCAATTATAACACAATCACCACGACAACATAAGTTTCGAAAAGGTTTTGCAATCAATCACACTTACACACAATTCCACAACATCCACACTTGGCAATTATAACAAAATCACCAAACAACTTGAGTTCAAACACTCAATCATAATCTTGAATCAAACACGACTCGCGTGCCAAGCACCCTTATGCAATGCGTATATGCCAAAATACATGGACTCGGAATTCCAATCAAAACCCTCCTCGAAGGGTCGTAAATCATAATTGTACCGCTATCACAAGTCGAAGTACTAAATTACCGAGGTGATACCTATCACGGGTCAGCACGATTTACGAAAAAGCGTAAATCATAAACGTACCACCTATCACGGGTCAGCACGATTTACTAAAAGAAAAAGCGTAAATCGTAAACGTACCGCCTATCACAGGCCACAGTACTATTTACCGAGGTGCCACCTATCACGGGTCAGCACAATTTACCATAAACGTAAATTGTAAACGTACCACCTATCACGGGTCAGTACTGTTAACGAGGTGCCACCTATCACGGGTCAGCACAATTTACCATAAACGTAAATTGTAAACGTACCACCTATCACGGGTCAGTACTGTTTAACGAGGTGCCACCTATCACGGGTCAACATGATTTACCAAAATGAAATGCATGAGCATACACTGACTCCATCCACAACAATCGTTAAGCAAATGCAGATAATAAAAGATTCCACATTTTTAATACTCATTTAACTTAAACGATTTTCACAACAAACATAAAGCAAACAGAAATATTAAGAGATTCTCCATTCTTAATATTCTTTTAACTTAAACGATTTTCACAACAAACATTAAGCAAACAGAAATATTAAGAGATTCCCCATTCTTAATACTCTTTTAACTTAAACGATTTTCACAACAAACATTAAGCAAACAGAAATATTAAGAGATTCCCATTCTTAATATTCTTTTAACTTAAACGATTTTCACAACAAACATTAAGCAAACAGAAATATTAAGAGATTCCCCATTCTTAATACTCTTTTAACTTAAACGATTTTCACAACAAACATTAAGTAAAAAAGACATTAAGAGATTCCCCATTCTTAATACTTATTTAACTTAAACGATTTTCCCAAACACACATTAAGTAAACCGAGATATTAAAAGATTCCCCATTTTTAATACTCATTTAACTCTAATGGTTTTCACGCCAACATTAAGTAAACGTAGACATTAAGAGATTCCCCATTCTTAATACTCGTTTAACTCTAATGGTTTTCAAATTCCACACAAAACAAACCCAAACCTATTATCAGATCCAAACCACAACTCACACCATACATGTAAGACCCATAATTTTAAAGTACCCTTTTTTGTATTTTTGGTATATTTTGGATTTTGGCTCGGAGGCTTTTAAGCCAAAGTTAATAAATTTTTGGAGTTTTATAATCAAAAAGGTATTTCGATGCCAATTAGAATTTCTCGTCGATAAAAAATTGAATTTAACTGCGGAAAATACTTTACGGTTAATTTAAGGCGTTTCGGGTGAAACGGTAATTTAATAAATATCTAGATTTTGAGATATTTGTTAAGTTATATTTATATATGTTTGGTTGGAGGGAAAAAGAAAGGAAAACTAGAAGGAAGGAAAAGGAAAGAAAATAGTATATAAAGGAAGGAAGGAAAAAGGAAGAAAGGAAAGCAAAGGAAAGAATAGAAAGGAAGGAAACCTAAAAATTTCCATCTCCTTCCTCAGGTTCACGTGAGCTTAAACCAAAAATTCCATCCTCCTCCATTTTTCGTTTTCGTTGCTTCTTTTCTTCAAAGCTAGTGACCCAAGGTTGGGTGTGAGTTAGATCAAGGTTTTCGTAACTCCACTCTTCCTCTTTGATTCAAAAACGAAGAAAAACGGTTTTGAGATCCAAACACAAACCCCTCCGTTTCTTCTAGATCCAAACCTCATTTCTCGAAGAGATAGAAGGGAAAGTTTGCTCACCTCCGTGCTACGGTGCTAGTGCACTAATTTGGAAGCGGCGTTGCGAGCGGAGATTTTACCGGAATTTCTCGCGGTACCGGAAACGCACGATAAAGCTAACGTTGAGGTAAGGGCTCCTTCCAAACTTCTAGCTTGCATTAGGGACTTATCTGTAGTCGTGTGGGAAGGAATTTGTTAGGGTTAAATGTATCGATTTGGGAGAAACGAAACTAGTGTGTTATGGGTAAAAACCTTAGAGTTAGGTTTTGTTTATAGTGATGAATGTTTCGTGGTAAATAAAATTGGATGTATCTGGGTGTTATGTTGCGTAATTTGTGTTCGTTGTATTTGGTGTGTTCGTACTTGATGTTTGTTAATTGGTGTGGTTGTTGTGAATTATGGTTTGAATGTGAAAGTATGTTTGAATTTGTTTCTGTGGAATCTGAAAACCATTAGAGTTAAACGAGTATTAAAAATGGGGAATCTTTTAATACCTCGGTTTGCTTAATGTGTATTTGAGGAAAATGCTTAAGTTAACTGGGCGTTGAGAATGGGGAATCTCTTAATGTCTCGGTTACTTAACTATCGTTTTTGAAAATCGTTTCGGTAAATGAGTATTAAGAATGGGGAATCTCTTAATGACTCGTTTACTGAATGTTTTGCGAGAAAACCGTTTAAGTCAAAAGTATATTAAGAATGGGGAATCTCTTAATATGACTGTTTGCTTAACATTTTGTTTTGAAAATCATTAAGTTAAATCGGTATTAAGAACGGGGAATCTCTTAATGACTTATTTAATTAATGTTGTTTGAAAGTTGTTTAAGTTAAATGGGTATTAAAAATGGGGAATCTTTTAATATCTGCATTTGCTTAACGATTGTTGTGAATGGAGTCTGTGTATGCTCATGCATTTCATTTGGTAAATTGTGTCGACCCGTGATAGGTGACACCTTGGTAAACTGTATTGACCCGTGATAGGTTGTACGTTTACGATTTACTATTTAGTAATTCGTGTTGACCCGTGATAGGTGACACCTTGGTAAACTGTACTAACCCGTGATAGGTAGTACGTTTACGAGTTACTATTTAGAAAATCGTGTTGACCCGTGATAGGTGACACCATGGTAAACTGTACTGACCCGTGAAGGTGGTACATTTACGATTTACATTTTTGGTGAATTGTGCTGACCCGTGATAGGTGGCACCTAGGTAAACAGTACTGGTCTGTGATAGGCGGTACGTTTACGATTCCCGCTTTTTCTTTTAGTAAATCGTGTGACTCGTGATAGGTGACACCTCGGTAAACTGTACTGACCCGTGATAGGTGGTACGTTTATGATTTACGCATTTTAGTAAATCGTGCTGACCCGTGATAGGTGGCACCTCGGTAATTGGTACTTTGGCCTGCGATAGGCGGTACAATTATGATTTACGGCCCTTCGAGGAGGGTTTTGGGTTTTGGAATTCCGAGTCCATGCATTTTGGCATATACGCATTGCATTAGGGTGCTTGGCACGCGAGTCGTATTTGATTTGAATTTGATTTATCGTGTTAATTGCGTTGAGAATGCTAAGTGTTATGTGTTAATTATTGTGTGTAAGTATGATGGTTATCGAGATCCCAATTGTCGTGGTAATCGCGTAGAAATTGCTAAGTGTTAAGTTGTGAACTTGATTAGGAATGACTTAGGTTAATTCATGAATTTTTGGAAAAAAAATGATCAGGGAAATCGATTTCCTAATCGATTGGATCGAAGTCAAGGGCTTGGCCAAATGAACAAAATCGATTAGCCAATCGATTTTGTAATCAGTTTTTTTGAAAATCCCTTTCGAAATCGATTGCCCAATCGATTGGCCATTAAGTCAGGGGCTCAGCTATCCTATCAATCGATTGTCCAATCGATTGAATCAAGCCAGAGTTCAAAATTTCACTAAAAAACTTCAGGAAATCGATTCGGAAATCGATTGGTATTAAGTCAGGGGCTCCGTTATCCTGTCAATCGATTGCCAAAATCGATTGATTCAGCCCAGGATTCTATTTTCATTAAAAATCTTCACCCCCAATCGATTGCCCAATCGATTGGCTCAGTGAAAATCCTCATTTTTAGTTGTATGATTAATTGCTCATGAATCTACCATGTCTTGTTTCATCATGTGTTAATTAGGAGATCGAGAACTGCATTTTACCTTCATTTTCATTGGCAATGTACTGTATGAACTTTTCGCATATTGAAAATCCTGTTAAGGTGCATGCTTAGTTAAAAAGTTGTTTTGAGCATTCAAAAACTTAATTGCTATGTGTTAACTGTTATTTTCTGGTTGGTGACCCTTTACACTATTGTGGAAATCTGGGCTTTGCCCTCAGATGAGAGTCAGGACGGCCCTACTGGTTCGTACCCTACGGACAGGGATGGAGATGGAACGCTTGACTGCTGTTACGTTAGGAGGATCTCACGGGGCGCGTGGAGATTACTCAGGGTGTATAGCTTTTTGGTAGGATGATCAGATTAGGATGATGTATAGGGACTAGGGGTCCTTCTTTTTGGTTTGGAGTACTTTAGTTTTGGAAAACTGTACTTATACAAATATTATCAGTTTGATATCATCTTTGGATGGGTTCCATGTACCATTTGATGTTATGTAAAAATGTTTTGGATTTATAAATTGAAGAAACTTTTCCGCTGCGTAAATTATAATGACTCAATTATTTATCCAAAAGCATTTCCTGATTTATTTCTCTGTTTTATTTTAATTCCTTTTGAAAAAAAAAAATATACCCTCGCTAAGAAAAACGGGGTGTTACAATACACACAACAAATTTCATCAATATTTAATTAAGAACACGTCAAATACGACGAACACAAATCAACACAATCCACCTCTCAAACGTAACAAGTTTCATTTACTCAAAACCTAACTCTAAGATTTTAAATTCATTTTCCACGAAACATTCATCAATATAACCAAAACCTAACTCTAAGATTTTACCCATAAAGCCTTAGATTCATTTGACGGTTTTGAAATCCCTAACACCGTTTTTCTTCGTTTTCGAATCAAAGAAGAAGAGTGAAGTTGAGAAATTCTTGTCCTATCACCCACCAAGCCTTGGGTTTCTATTCTTGAACAAAAGGAAGCAAAGAAAGCAAAAAAAATGAATAAACAATGGAGGAAGGAGCGAGATGAGCACGCGAGACAGGGAGAGAGGGAAAATGCTTTTCAATTTTTCTTTCTTTTTCCTTTCCTCTATTCTCTTTCCTTTCTATTTCCTTTCCTTTCTTTTCTATTTCCTTTTCTTTTCTCCCCAAACAATATGTATTGCTTCTAGTTAAAACACTCAAACCATAATCTTGAATCAAACACGACTCGCGTGCCAAGCCCCTAATGCAATGCGTATATGCCAAATACATGGACTCGGAATTCCAATCAAAACCCTCCTCGAAGGGCCGTAAATCATAATTGTACCGCCTATCACAGGCCGAAGTACTAAGTTACTGAGGTGCTACCTATCACGGGTCAGCACGATTTACTAAAAAGCGTAAATCATAAATGTACCACCTATCACGGGTCAGTACTGTTTACCGAGTGCCACCTATCACGGGTCAGCACGATTTAGTAAAAGAAAAAGCGTAAATCGTAAACGTACCGCCTATCACAGGCCAAAGTACTATTTATTAAGGTGCCACCTATCACGGGTCTGCACAATTTACCAAAAACGTAAATCGTAAACGTAACGCCTATCACAGCCAAAGTACTATTTACCGAGGTGCCACCTATCACGGGTCAGCACAATTTACCAAAAACGTAAATCGTAAACGTACCACCTAACACGGGTCAGTACTGTTTACCGAGGTGCCACCTATCACAGATCAACATGATTTACCAAAATGAAATGCATGAGCATACACTGAATCCATCCACAACAATCGTTACGCAAATGCAGATATTAAAAGATTCCCCATTTTTAATACTCATTTAACTTAAACGATTTTCACAACAAACATTAAGCAAACAGAAATATTAAGAGATTCCCCATTATTAATATTCTTTTAACTTAAACGATTTTCACAACAAACATTAAGCAAACAGAAATATTAAGAGATTCCCCATTCTTAATACTCTTTTAACTTAAACGATTTTTACAACAAACATTAAGCAAACAAAAATATTAAGAAATTCCCCATTCTTAATATTCTTTTAACTTAAACGATTTTCACAACAAACATTAAGCAAACAGAAATATTAAGAGATTCCCCATTCTTAATACTCTTTTAACTTAAACGATTTTCACAACAAACATTAAGTAAAAAAAGACATTAAGAGATTCCCCATTCTTAATACTTATTTAACTTAAACGATTTTCCCAAACACACATTAAGTAAACCGAGATATTAAAAGATTCCCCATTTTTAATACTCATTTAACTCTAATGGTTTTCACGCCAACATTAAGTAAACGTAGACATTAAGAGATTCCCCATTCTTAATACTCGTTTAACTCTAATGGGTTTTCAAATTCCATACAAAACAAACCCAAACCTATTATCAGATCCAAACCACAACTCACACCAAAATACATCAATTCATTTCTCCACAGCATCCAACCATACACACAACAAATTTCATCAATATTAATTAAGAACACGTCAAATACGATGAACACAAATCAACACAATCCACCACTCAAATGCAACAAGTTTCATTTACTCAAAATCATACATAAATGAGTTTAAATTCATTTTCCATGAAACATTCATCAATATAACCGAAACCTAACTCTAAGATTTTACCCATAAAGCCTTAGATTCATTTTCCCCCAAAATCAACACTTCAACTCTAACAAATTCCTTTCCACACAACCACAGATAAGTCCCTAAATGCAAACTAGAAGTTTGGAAGGAGCCCTTACCTTCACGTTAGCTTTAACGTTCGCTTACGGTACCGCGAGTAAATCCAGTAAAATCTCCGCTCGCAACGTCGCCTCCAAAGTTGGTTCCCTAGCACCGTAGCGTGGTAGTGAGCGACTTTCCTTTCTATCTCTTCGCGAAACGAAGCTTAGATCTAGATGAAACGGGGAGGTTTGTGTTTGACGGTTTTGAAATCCCTAACACCGTTTTTCTTCGTTTTCAAATCAAAGAGGAAGAGTGAAGTTGAGAAATTCTTGTCCTATCACCACCAAGCCTTGGGTTTCTATTCTTGAACAAAAGGAAGCAAAGAAAGCAAAAAAAAATGAATAACAATGGAGGAAGGAGCGAGATGAGCGCGCGAGACAGGGAAAGAGGAAAATGCTTTTCAGTTTTCTTTTCTTTTTCCTTTCCTCTATTCTCTTTCCTTTCTATTTCCTTTCCTTTCTTTTCTATTTCCTATTATTTTCTCCCCAAACAAATATATATATATATATATATATATATATAATTATATATATATATATATTAATTACTTTTAACAAATATCTCAAAATAACTAAATATTTGTTAAATTACCATTTCACACATAACGCATTAAATTCTTCGTAAAAGATTCACTGCAGCTAATTTAATTTACTCATCGACGAGTAATTCTAATCGGCATCAAAATATCTTTTTGGTCATATAAGCTCCAAAATATTAATAACTTTGGCTAAAAAGCCTCCGAGTTCAATACCAAAATACACTAAAATACATAAGGTATACTTTAATATTATGGGTCTTACACACAAGATTGGTTAAAAACCCTAATTGCACTAGAATAACCCTAGGGAGGATGAAAATGACCTAAATGTTAATCCAATGAAACAAATTAAGTTATTGGACGCACAAGATTGGATAAAAACCCTAAATGGACTAGAAGAAGCTTAAGGAGGACGAAATTTACCTAAATGTTAATTCAATGTCACAAACACGCCTATTGGATGAACAAGATTGTTTGAAAACCCTAATTGGGCAAGAATAAGCCTAGGGAGGCCGAAAATTACCTAAATGTTAATCTAATGACACAAATGAACTTTTTGGATGCACAAGACTGGTTAAAAACCCTAATTGGACTAGAATAAGTCTTAGGGGGACGAAAATGACCTAAATGTTAATCCAATGATACAAACAAACCTATTGGATGCACAAGATTGGTTAAAAAGCCTAATTGGACTAGAATAATCCTAGCGAGGACGAAAATGTAAGTATAGAAGTGCGCCTAAGAGGGGGGGTGAATTAGGTGTTAGTAAATTTTCTTGTTTTTAGTGAAATGGTAGTTGAATTCTCTGAGTTGATATAATGTATACTAATAGTAATGTGCAGTAAATAAATGAACTCTAAGATTTATCCTGATTCCCCTTAAAACCAATGGTACGTCCAATCCTCTTGCACGCCACAAGAGATTGATCCACTAATTGTTAGAAAATGTACAACTCCCACCCTGGGATTCTAGCAACAAACTTCTAACAACACTCCTAAGATAGCACACCACTATCTTAGATTAAGCTACTTTTTAAGAAAGTATTACTTTCTTTTACAAGTGATACAATATGATTTGAATAAGAATAAGGGAAGTATATTGATTAACAATCCAATAACAATTCAAGTACTTGAGAACCTTTCTGAATGATATGAAAATGAAATGCAAGTACTTTGTAAAAATCAGAATTTTGTTCAAAATTGTTCAGGGTATTGATTCAAGGATTGTGTGTAGGGGTAGGAATAGGCCAGGCCAGGCCAGGCTTTGCAAGGCCTGAGCCTGGCCTACGATTAATTTTTTAGGCCTAAGCCTGGCCTACGGCCTATCATAGGCTTTTTTTTCGGCTTGGCCTGGCCTTTTTAAAAGCCTGGCCTGGCCTGGAAGCGTATTTATAAGCCTTATTCGTATTAAAATATTTAAATGCTCTCCACATACCAATATCAATGTACCTATCTATATATATTAAACAAAAAATGATTTTTCTAACAAAATAATTTTTTAAAAAATCTGAAACAAACATTCTTTAAACCCTAAAACACAATTATTAGTTTCAAAGAATAGATTTTTTTTTTTTGAAACAAATGTACCAATTATTACCTCTCAAACAAATATGGAAGGACTACTGAGTTATTGACTAATTGAATGGCTACCGAATATGGAACGACTACCAAATATGGAATGACTACTGAGTGATTGTCTAATGGATAGAATTTAAAATAGGAAATAATATTATTAATCTAATAAAAAAATAACATTAATAAATAATTAAATATATATAGTTCGGCCTGTCAGGCCTAATAGGCTTCTTTATAAGCCTGAGCCTGACCTATTTAAATAAATAGGCTTTAAAAATAGCCTGAGCCTAGTCTTTTTATTAAATAGGCCAGGCCAGCCCAGACCATAAGTAGGTCAGGCCATAGGCCCCTGTCGGACGGCCTAGCCTATTCCCATCCCTAATTGTGTGTGTTTGATCTGAAGTTATGGGGTATTTATACTCCATAAACATCTCTTCAGATTCGTGGCCATTGATCCAAGAGATTTAATGAAAGAATACAATGATTTGGAGCCATTCCAGATCTGAAAAAATTGTATTGCTTCTAGTTGTATTCGAATACAGGATGTGTGTATTCCAATACACCTCTTTGTAACGTTCAAAAATATTCAAAATTTGTACCTTTTATTAGAATACACATGTGTGTAGTCGAATACAGATTAGTGAAAATTTGCCACTAACTTACTATGTATTCGATTACAGATTATTGTAGTCGAATACAGATATATGGATTTTGGCCACTGACTTGCAGTGTAGTTGACTACACATAGTCGTAGTCGAATACAACATTGAGACTTTTGCTTCCGACTTGCTTTGTATTCGAATACAGGATGCTGTATTCGAATACACTTATGCATTTTGTTAAAAACATGATTTTTAAGACATTGTTAATGTTGTTTTGACTTTGAAAATACTTTAAATGCATATGTAAATATGACTTGTTCTCATGTAATTGAAATATTGGTTTGTATCATATACCTTTACATTTTAACATTTAATGTTTGGATTTGAAGCTTATTAATGAAGATATTTGATCTTCTTTTTGATCTTGTTGCATTGACCATAATTGTTGATCTTTATCTTCATCAAAAACATGTAGTTTTACAGATAATGTCCTATATGCTAATCCAATGACACAAACACACATATTCGATGCACAAGAATGGTTCAAAACCCCAATTGCACTAGAATAATCCTATGGATGACAAAAATGACCTAAATATTAATCCAACAACACAAATACACTTATTGGATGCACGAGATTTGTTAAAAACACTAATTGAACTAGAATACGCCTAGCGAGGACAAAAATGACCTAAATGTAAATCCAATGACGCAAACACACCTATTGTACGCACAAGATTGGATGAAAATCCCAATTGCACTAGAACAAGCCTAGTGAGGATGAAAATGACCTAAATGTTAATCAATTGACACAAACTCACCTATTGTATGAAAAAAATTGGTTAAAAACCTAATTGGACTAGAATAAGCCTAGGGAGGACGAAAATAACATAAATGTTGATCCAATGACACAAACACACCTATTGGATGCACAAGATTGGTTAAAAACCCTTATTGGGCTAGAATAAGCCTAGGGAGGATGAAAATGATATAAATGTTAATCTAATGATACAACTGAACTTTTTGGATGAACAATATTGGTTAAAGACCCTAATTGGACTAGAATAAGCCTAGGGAGAACGAAAATGACCTAAATGTCAATCCAATGACACAAATGAACTACATGTTAATCTAATTACACAAATGAACTTTTTGGATGCACAAGATTGGTTAAAAACCCTAAAAAAATTAGAAAAAGCCTAGGGAGGACGAAATTGACCAAAATGTTAATCCAATGACACAAACACACCTATCTAGTGCCCAAGATTGGTTAAAAACCCTAATTGAACTAGAATAAGCATAGGGAGGTTGAAAATGACTTAAATGTTAATCCAATGTCACAAAGACACCGATTGGATGCATAAGATTGGTGAAAAACCCTAAATGGATTAAAAAAAGCCTAGGGAGGACACAAATGAACATATTGGATGAACAAGATTGGTTAAACACCCTAAATGGAGTAGAATAAGCCAAGGGAGGACGAAAATGACCGAAATGTCAATCAAATGACACAAGATTGGTTAAAAACTGTGAATCGAGTAGAATAAGTCTAGGGAGCACCAAAATGACTTGAATGTTAATCCAATGATACAAACACACGTATTGGATGCACAAGATTGGTTAAAAACCCTAATTAGACTAGAATAAGTCTAGGGAGGACAAATATGACCTAAATGTTAATCTGATGACACAAACACACTTATTAGATGCACAAGATTGGTTAAAAATCCTTGTTGGACTAGAATAAGCTTAAGGAGGACGAAATTGACCTAAATGTTAAAACAGTGTCACAAACACGCCTATTGGATGCACAAGATTAGTAGAAAACCCTAGTTGGGCTAGAATAAGTCTAGGGAGGACGAAAATGACTTAAATGTTAATCTAATGACACAAATGAACTTTTTGGATGCACAAGATTGGTTAAAAACCGTAATTGGACTAGAGTACGTCTAGTGGGGACGAAAATGACCTAAATGGTAATCTAATTACACAAACACACCTATTGGTTGCGCAAGATTGGTTAAAAACCCTAATTGGACTTGAATAAGCCTAGGGATGACGAAAATGACTTAAATGTTAATCCAGCTACACAAATACACTTATTGGATGCACGAGATTGGTTAAAAACTATAATTGGACTAGAATACGTTTATGGAGGGCAAAAATGACCTAAATGTAAATCCAATGACACAAACGCACCTATTGGACCCAAAAGATTGGTTGAAAACCCCAATTGCACTAGAACAAATCTAATGAGGATGAAAATGACCTAAATGTTAATCCAATGACACAAACACACCTATCGGATGCACAAGCTTGGTTAAAACCCCTAATTGGACTAGAATAAGCCTAGGGAGGACGAAATGACCTAAATGTTAATCCAATGACACAAACGCACCTATTCGATGCACAAGAATGGTTAACACCCCCCTATTGCACTAAATAATGCTATGGAGGACAAAAATGACCTAAATGTTAATCCAACAACAGAAACACACTTATTAGATGCACGAGATTGGTTAAAAACCCTAATTGAACAAGAATACGCCAAGGGGAGGACAAAAATGACACAAACACACCTATTGTACGCACAAGATTGGATGAAAACCCCAATTGCACTAGAACAACCCTAGTGAGGATGAAAATGACCTAAATGTTAATCCAATGACACAAACACACCTATTGGATGAAGAAGATTGGTTAAAAACCTAATTGGACTAAAATAAGCCAAGGGATGACGAAAATGACCTAAATGTCAATCCAATGACACAAATGAACTTATTGGATGCAAAAGATTGGTTAAAAACCCTAAATGGAGTAGAATAATCCTAGGGAGGATGTAATGGCCTAAATATTATTCCAATGGCACAAACATAGCTTATTGGATGAAAACCCCAATTGCACTAGAACAACCCTAGCGAGGATGAAAATGACCTAAAATGTGAATCCAATGACACAAACACACCTAATGGGCGAAAATGACCAAATTGTTAATCTAATGACACAAATGAACTATTTGGATGAACAAGATTTGTTAAAATCCCTAACTGGAGTATAATAAGCCTAAGGAGGATGAAAATGACCTAAATGTTATTCCAATGACACAAAGACACGTCTTGGATGCACAAGATTGGTTTAAAAACCTTAATAGGACTACAATAAGCCTTGGGAGGATGAAAATGACCGCAATGTTACTCAAACGACTCAAACACACTTCTTTGATGCACAAGTTTTGTTAAAAATCCTAATTGGACTAGAATAAGACTAGGGAGGACGAAAATGACCTAAATGTTAATACAATGACACAAACGCATCTGTTCGTTGCGCAAGATTGGTTAAAAAAACTAATTGGAATAGAATAACCCTTAGGAGGATGAAAATGACCTAAATGTTAATCCAACAACACAAACACACTTATTGGATGCTCGAGATTGGTTAGAAACCATAATTGCCCTGGAATACGCCTACGAATCGCAAAAATGACCTAAATGTAAATCCAATGACACAAACGCACCTATTGGACGCACAAGATTGGTTGAAAACCCCAATTGCCCCAGAACAAACCTAGCGAGGATAAAAAATAACCTAAATGTAAATCCAATGACACAAACACGCAATTGGAGGCACAAGCTGGGTTAAAACCCCTAATTGGACTAGAATAAGCCTAGGGAGGACAAAAATGACCTAAATGTTAATCCAATGAGAATAACACACCTATTGGATGCACACGATTGGTTGAAAACCCTAATTGGACTAGAATAAGCCAAGGGAGGATAAAGATGACCTAAAAGTCAATCCAATGTCACAATAGAACTTATTGGATGCACAAAATTGGTTAAAAACCCTAAGTGGAGTAGAATAAGCTTAGGGAGTACGAAAATTACCTAAATGTTAATCCAATAACACAAAGACACACAAGTTTTGGATGCAAAAGACTGGTTAAAAAACCTAATTGGACTAGAATAAGCCTAGGGTGGATGAATATGACTTAATGTTAATCTAATGACAAAAAAAAACTTATTGGATGCACAGGATTGGTTAAAAACACTAATTGAAAAACTAGAATAAGCCCTAGGAGGACGAAAATGACCTAAATGTCAATCCAATGACACAAATGAACTTATTGGATTCACAAGATTGGTTGAAACCCTAAATAGACTACAATAAACCCAGGGATGACGAAAATGACGTAAATATTAATCCTACGACACAAACACACTTATTGGATGCACAAGATTTGTTAAAAACCCGAATTCTACTAGAATAAGCCTAGAAAGGACGAAAATGACCTAAATATTTATCCAATGGCCCAAACACACCTACTGGATGAACAAGATTGGTTAAAAACCTTGATTGGACTAGAATAAGCCTAGGGAGGACGAAAAATACCTAAATATCAATCCAATGGCACAAATGAACTTATTGGATGCACAAGATTGGTGAAAAATCCTAAAGAGACTAGAGTAAGCCTATGGAGGATGGAAATGACCTTAATGTTAATAAAATGACACACAATCACGTATTGGATGCACAAGATTGGTTAAAAACCCTAATTGGGCTAGAATTTGCCTAGGGAGGATGAAAATGACCTAAATGTTAATCCATTGAAACAAATGAACATATTGGATGAAAAATATTGGTTAAAAGCCTAAAATGGACTAGAATAAGCCTATGGAGGACGAAAATCACCTAAATGTATTCCAATGACACAAACACCCTATTTGATGCACAAGATTGGTTAAAAACCCCAATTGGACTAGAACAAGCCAAGGAAGGATGAAAATGACCAAAATGTTAACCGATTGACACAAACACACTTATTGGATGCACAAGATTGGTTAAAAACCCTAATTTGACTACAATAAGCCTTGGGAGGAGGAGAATGACCTAAATGTTAAACGAACGACACAAACACACATATTGGATGCACAAGTTTGGTTAAAAATCCTAATTCGACTAGAATAAGCATAGGGAGAATTAAAATGACGTATATGTTAATCTAATGACACAAACACCCGTATTGGATGGCCATGATTGGTTAAAAACCCTAATTGGACTAGAATAAGCCTAGAGAGGACGAAAATAACCTAAATGTTAATCCAATGACACAAACACACCAATTGGATGCACAAGATTGTTTAAAACCCAAAATAGAATGGAATAAGCCTAGGGAGTATGAAAATGATCTAAATGTTAATCCAATGACACAAATGAACTTGTGGGATGCACAAGATTGGTTAAAAACCCTAAATTGACTAGAATACGCCTAAGGATGACGATAATGACATAAATGTTAATCCAATGACACAAACACACCTACTGGATGCCCAAGATTGATTAAACCCTTGTTGGACTACAATAAGCCTATGGAGGACGAAAATAACTTTAACATTAATCCAATCACACAAACACACCTATTGGATGCACATGATTAATTAAAAACCCTAATTGTACTACAATACGCCTAGGGAGTACGAATCTTGTGCATCCAATGACACAAACACACTTATTGGATCCAATGACACAAACACACTTAAAAATCCTAATTGGACTCGAATAACCCTAAAGAGTATGAAAATTACCTAAATGTTAATCCAATGAAACAAATAACTTAATTGAAGCACAAGATTGGTTTAAAACCCTAAATGGACTAGAGTAAGAAAATGGAGGACGAAAATGACTTAAATGTTAATCCAATAAGCAAATGAACTTATTGGATGCACAACATTGGTTAAAAATACTAAATGGAATAGAATAAGCCTAGGGACGAAGAAACTGGCCTAAATGTTAATCCAATGACACAAGCACACCTATTGGATGCACAAGATTGATTAAAAACCATAATTTGACTAGAATTAGCCTTTGGAGGACGAAAATGTCCAAAATGTTATTCAAATGACACAGATAAACTTATTGGATGCATAAGATTGGACAAAAACCCTAAATGGACTAGAATAAACCAAGGGAGATAAAAATGGCCTAAATGGTAATCCAATGACACAAATGAACTTATTGGGTGCACAAGATTGGTTAATAAATCTAAATGGACAAAAATAAGCCTAGGGAGGACGAATATAACCTAAATGGTAATCCAATGACACAAAGACACCTACTGGATGCACAAGATTGGTTAGATACCCCAATTGGCCAAGAATAAGCGTAGCGAGGATGAAGATGACCTAAATGTTAATCCAATGACACAAATACACCTATTGTATGATCAAGATTAGTTAAAAATCCTAATTGGACTAGAATAACCCTCGGGAGTATGAGAAATACCTAAATGTTAATCCGATGAAACAAATGAACTTATTAGAAGCACAATATTGGTTTAACCTAAATGTAAATCCAATGACACAAACACACCAATTGGAGGCACAAGCTGGGTTAAAACCCCTAATTGGACTAGAATAAGCCTAGGGAGGACGAAAATGACCTAAATGTAAATCCAATGAGAATAACACAGCTATTGGATGCACATGATTGGTTGAAAACCCTAATTGGCCTAGAATAAGCCTAGGGAAGATGAAAATTACCTGAATATTAATCCAATGACACAAACACACTTATTGGACTAGAATAAGCCAAAGGAGGATAAAGATGACCTAAAAGTCAATCCAATGTCACAATAGAACTTATTGGATGCACAAAATTGGTTAAAAACCCTAAGTGGAGTAGAATAAGCTTAGGGAGTACGAAAATTACCTAAATGTTAATCCAATAACACAAAGACACACAAGTATTGGATGCAAAAGACTGGTTAAAAAACCTAATTGGACTAGAATAAGCCTAGGGTGGATGAATATGACTTAATGTTAATCTAATGACAAAAAAAAAACTTATTGGATGCACAAGATTGGTTAAAAACACTAATTGAACTAGAATAAGCCTAGGGAGGACGAAAATGACCTAAATGTCAATCCAATGACACAAATGAACTTGTTGGATTCACAAGATTGGTTAAAAACCCTAAATGGGGTAGAATAAGACTAGGGAGGAAGAAAATGAGTCAAATGTTAATCCAATGACACAAATGAATGTATTGGATATAAAAGATTCGTTAATAACCCTAAATGGACTAGAATAAGCCTAGGGAGGATGAAAATGACCTAAACGGTAATCCAATGACACAAAGACACCTATTGGCTGCACAAGATTGGTTTAAAACCATAATTGAACTAGAATAAGCCTAGGGAGGAAAAAAATGACCGAAATGTTAATCCAATGAAACATATGAACTTATTGGATGCACAAGATTCAACAAAAACCCTAAATGGACTTGAATAAGCCTGTAGAGGACAAAAATGACCTAAATGTTAATCCAATGTTAGAAACACGCCTATTGGATGCACAACATTGGTTAAAAACCCTAATTGCGGGAGAATGAGCCTATGGAGGACAAAAATGACATAAATACTAATCTAATGACACAAATGAACTTTTTGGATGCACAAGATTGGTTAAAAACCCTAATTGGGATATAATAAGCCTAGGGAGGACGAAAATGAAATGTTAATCTAATGACACAAATGAACTTATTGGATGCACAAGATTGGTTAAAATCCATAAATGGAGTATATTAAGCCTAGGGAGGACGAAAATGACCTAAATGTTATTCCAATGATACAAACACACGTATTGGATGCACACGATTGTTTATAAACCCTAATTTGACTACAATAAGCCTTGGGAGGAGGAGAATGACCTAAATGTTAATCCAACGACACAAGCACACTTATTGGATGCACAAGTTTGGTTAAAAATACTAATTCGACTAGAATAAGCATATGGAGGACGAAAATGACCAAAATGTTAATCTAAGGACACAAACACCCGTATTGGAAGCACAAGATTGGTTAAAAAACCTATTTGGACTAGAATAACCCTAGGGAGGATGAAAATGACCTAAACGGTAATCCAATGAAACAAATTAACTTATTGGATGCACAAGATTGGTTAAAAACCCTAAATGGAATAGAATAAGTATAAGGAGGTTGAGAAAGACCTAAATGTTAATCCAATTTCACAAACACACCTATAGGATGCACAAGATTGGACAAAATCCCTAATTGGGCTAGAATACGCATAGGCATGACGAAAATGACCTAAATGTCAATCCAATGACACAAATGAACTTACTGGATGCACAAGATTGGTTAAAATCCGTAAATGGAGTATAATAATTCTAGGGAGGATGAAAATGACCTAAATGTTAATCTATTGACACAAACACACCTATCTGGTGCACAAGATTTGTTAAAAACCCTAATTAGACTAGAATAAGCATATGGAGGTTGAAAATGAGTTAAATGTTAATCCAATGTCACAAAGACACCGATTGGATGCATAAGATTGGTTAAAAACCCTAAATGGAGTATAATAACCCTAAGGAGGACGTAAATGACCCAAATGTTAATCCAACAACACAAACAAACTTATTTGATGCTCGAGATTGGTTAAAAACCATAATTGGTCGAGAATACGCCTACGGATGACAAAAATGACCTACATGTAAATCCAATGACACAAACGCACCTATTGGACGCACAAGATTGGTTGAAAACCCCACTTGCACTAGAATAAACCAAGCGAGACTGGTTAAAAACCATAATGTTAATTCAACAACACAAACAAACTTATTTGATGCTCGAGATTGGTTAAAAACAATAATTGGTCGAGAATACGCCTACGGATGACAAAAATGACCTACATGTAAATCCAATGACACAAACGCACCTACTGGACGCACAAGATTGGTTGAAAACCCCAATTGCACTAGAATAAACCAAGCGAGGATAAAATATAACCTAAATGTTAATCCAATGACACAAACACACCTATTGGATGCACAAGTTTGGTTAAAACCCCTAATTGGACTAGAATAAGCCTAGCGAGGACGAAAATGACCTAAATGTTAATCCAATGACAATAATAAACCTATTGGATGCACATGATTGGTTAAAAACCCTAACTGGACTAGAATAAGCCTAAGGAGGATGAAAATGACCTGAATATTAATCCAATGACACAAACACAACTATTGGATGAACCAAATATGTTAAAAGCCCTTATTGGACTAGAATAAGCCTATGGAGGAAGAGTATGACCTAAATGTTAATCCAATGACACAAAACACCTATTGGACGTACAAGATTGGTTAGAAACCCTAATATGACTAGAATAGGATGAAATTGACCTAAATGGTAATCCAATGATCCCACCACACCTATTGGATGCACAAGATTGGTTAAAAACCCATTTGGACTAGAATAAGCCTAGGGATGACGAAAATGACAAAAATGTTGATCCAATTAAAATAAATATACTTATTGGATGCAAAACATTGGTTAAAAACCCTAATTGGACTAGATTAAGCCTAGGGAGACGAAAATGACCTAAAATGTTAAACCAGTGACCCAAACAGAATTTTCGGATGCCCAATTTAGTTAAAAACCCTAATTCGACTAGAATAACCCTAGGAAGGATGAAAAATGACATAAATGTTTATCAAATGAAACAAATGAATTTATTGGATGCACAAGATTGGTTAAAAACCTTAAATGCACTAGAATAAGTTTAAGAAGGACGAATATGACCTAAATGTTAAACCAATGTCACAAACACGCCTATTGGATGAAGAAGATTGGTCAAAAACCCTAATAGGGCTAGAATAAGCCTAAGGAGGACGAAAATAACCTAAATGTTAATCGACCGACACAAATGAACTTTTTGGATGCACAAGATTGGTTAAACACCCTAATTGTACTAGAATAAGCCTAGGGAGGACAAAAATGAACTAAATGTTAATCCAATGACACAAATGAACTTATTGGTTGCACAAGATTGGTTAAAAACCATAATTGGACTAGAATAACCCTAGGGAGGTTGAATTGACATAAATGTTTATCCAATGATACAAACACACCTATTGGAGGCACAAGATTGGTTAAAAACCCTAATTGGACTAGAATAAGCATAGGGAGGATGGAAACGACCTAAATATTAATCCAATGAAACAAACACACCTATTGGATGAACCAAATTGGTTAAAAACACTAATTGGAATAAAATAAGCCTAGGTAGGAGGACCAAGATGACCTAAATGTCAATCCAATGACACAAATGAACTTATTGGATGCACAAGATGGATTAGAAACCCTAATTGGAATAGATTAAGCCTAGGGAGGACGAAAATGACCTAAATGTTAAGCCTAGGGATGATGAAAATCACCTATACGTTAATCCAATGAAAAAAATGAACTTAGCGGACGCACAAGATTTGTTAAAAACCTTAAATAGACTAGAATAAGCTTAAAGAGGACAAATATGACCTAAATGTTAAACCAATTTCAGAAACACGCCTATTGGATGCAAAAGAAAGGTTAAAAACCCTAATTGAGCTAGAATAAGCCTTGGGAGGACGAAAATGGCCTAAATGTTAATCCAATGACACAAACACACTTATTCTAATGACACAAATGAACTTATTGTTTGCACAAGATTGGTTAAAAACCCTATATAAAGTAGAATAAGTCTAGGCAAGACGACACTGATCTAAATGTTAATCCAATGACACAAACACATGTATTAGATGCACAACATCGGTTAAAAATCCTAATTGGACTAGAATAAGTCTAGGGAGGACGAAAATTACCTAAATGTTAACCCAATGACACAAACACACCTATTGAATGTACAAGATTGGTTATAAACCCTAATAGGACTAGAATAAGCTTAAGGAGGACGAATATGACTTAAATGTAAATCAATGACACAAATGAACGTATTGGATGCACAAGATTGGTTAATAACCCTAAATGGATTAGAATAAGCCTATGGAGAAAGAAAATGACCTAAACGGTAATCCAATGACACAAAGACACCTATTGGATGCAAAAGATTGGGTTTAAACCCTAATTGGACTAGAATAAGCCTAAGGAGGACAAAAATGACCTAATTATTAATTCTATGACACAAACACACCTATTGGATGAACCAAATTGGTTAAAAACGCTAATCGGATTAGAATAAGTTTAGGGAGGATGAAGATGACCTAAATGTCAATCCAATGACACAAATGATCTTATTGGATGCACAAGATTTGTTAAAAACCCTGAATGGAGTAGAATAAGCCTATGGAGGACGAAAATGACCTAAAAGTTAATCCAATAACACAAACAAACGTATTGGATGCACAAGATTGGTTAAAAACCCTAATTGGACTAGAATAAGCCGAAGGAGGACGAATATGACCTAAATGTTAATCTAATGACACTAACATACTTATTGGATGCACAAGATTGGATAAAAATCCTAATTGGACTAGAATAATCCTAGGGAAGACGAAAATGACCTAAATGTTAATCCAATGACACAAACACACGTATTGGATGTACAAGATTAGTTATAAACCCTAATAGGACTAGAATAAGCTTAGGGAGGACGAAAATAAGTTAAATGTAAATCAATGACACAAATTAACGTAGTGGATGCCCAAGATTGGTTAATAACCCTAAATGGATTAGAATAAGCCTGGGGAGAATGAAAATGACCTAAACGGTATACAATGACTTAAATGAAATTATTAGATGCACAAGATTGGACAAAAACCTTAAATGGACTAGAAATAAGCCTATGGAGGACGAAAATGGCCTAAATGTTAATCCAATAACACAAACAAACGTATTGGATGCACAAGATTGGTTTAAAAACCCTAATTGGACTAGAATAAGCCTAGGGAGGACGAAGTTGACCTAAATGTTAATCTAATGACACAAACACGCACTTATTGGATGCACAAGATTTGTTGGAAAACCCTAATTGTACTAGAATAAGCCTCGGGAGGATGAAAATGACCTAAATATTAATCAAATGACACAAATACACATATTAGATGCACAAGAACGGTTAAAAACCCTATTTGGACTAGAATAAGCCTACGGATGACGAAAATGACTTTAATATTAATCCAATGACATAAACACACTTATTGGATGCACAAGATTGGTTAAAAACCCTAATTGGACTAGAATAAGCCAAGGGAGGATGAAAACGACCTAAACGGTAATCCAATGACACAAAGACGCCTATTGGATGCACCAAGATGGGTTTAAAATCCTACTTGGACTAAAATAAGCCTAGGCAGGATGAAAATGACCTAAATGTTAATCCAATGACACAAACACACTTATTGGATGCACAAGATTGGTTAAAAACCCTAATTGGGCTAGAATAAGGCTAGGGAGGACGAAAATGACCTAAATTTTAATCTAATGACACAAATACACATATCAGATGCACAAGATTGGTTAAAAACCCTAATTGGACTTGAATAAGCCTAGGAAGGACAAAAATGACCTGAATGTTAATCCAATGACACAAACATACCTATTGGATGTAGAAGAGTGGTTATAAACCCTAATAGGACTAGAATATGCTTAAGGAGGACGGAAATGAGTTAAATGTTAATCCAATGCCACAACTGAACGTATTGAATGCACAAGATTGGTTAATAACCCTAAATGGATTAGAATAAGCCTAGGGAGGATGAAAATGACCTAAACGGTAATCCAACGACACAAAGACACCTATTTGATGCACAAGATTGGTTTAAAACCTTAAATGGACAAGAATAAGCCTACGGAGGACGAAAATGACCTAAATGTTATCCAATGACACAAATGAAGTTATTGGATTCACAAGATTTGACAAAAACCCTATATGGACTAGAATAAGCCTAGGGTGGACGAAAATTACCTAAAAGTTAATCCAATGACACAAACACACTTATTGGATGCACAAGATCGGTTAAAAACCCTAATTGGAATAGAATAAGCCTGTGGAGGATGAAAATGACCTAAATGTAAATCCATTGACACAAATGCGCCTACTTGATGCACAAAAAAGGTTAAAAACCCCCAATTGCACTAGAATAAGCCTAGCGACGATAAAATTGACCTAAATGTTAATCCAATGAACCCATCGCACCTATTGGATGCACAAGATTGGTTAAAAACCCTAATTGGATTAGAATAAGCTTAGAGAGGACGGAAATGACCTAAATGTTAATCCAATGACACAAACCACTTATTGGATGTACATGATTGGTTAAAAACCCTAATTGGACTAGATTCAGCCTAGGGACGATGAAAATGACCTAAATGTTAAACCAGTGACACAAACAAACGTATTGGATGCACAAGATTGGTTAAAAATCCTAATGGGACTAGAATAACCCTATGGAGGATGAAAATGACCTAAATGTTAATCCAATGAAAAAAATGAACTTAGTGGATGCACAAGATTTCTTAAAAACCCTAAATAGACTAGAATAAGCTTAAAGAGGACGAATATGACCTAAATGTTAAACCAATGTCACAAACACGCCTATTGGATGCACAAGAATGGGTTAAAAAAATTTAAGTTTTTTTGAAACACAATATTTTTCAAATCTTAGGTCATTCCTATGGAGGGTGTAGATTTCTCCCCTTTCTTTCATCACTGTTCCGGCCCAACACAATTTGGCTTTGGTTTGACCCATTCATGAATCTAAGCATGAGGCCGGCCCATCATCGACAGACTGCCTACCTTCAGTAATGGGCTGGATCAAACATATTTAATTGAATGTTCAATTTAATTACATACCACCAACCTAATATTCGCGTCACGTAATCAGTTATTAACACTCAAAGTTGTATAAGAGATGAACATAGTTTATAACTATTTCCAAAATAAAATTAACAAGTATTTATAACAATAATAACAATGAGTTATTGTTGTCTCTTTTATCGATGATGAGTCATCGGGGTAGCTAGTTCCTCCTACTCATGTAGTCAACTACTACTTAAGATAACTATAACTGCAGTCATTCAAATTCCAACATTGATAATTAAAAATATTTGTGGCGTAGTTCAAGAGTGCAAAGGCTGCACCACAACTTCTACTCCTTACTTCAAGTTGAAACACTTTATTACGCATTCACAATAATTTATTTGTAATTTACAAATAGTTACAATAACAAAAGAAATGACACTTACATTAATATGAATCAACAATCAAAATAAATAAATATAGAATTATGTCACTTTTAAACACTTGCAACTACTCTAAACACTATACACAAATTCCCAACACTTAGAACCCGTGAAACACAAACACTGATTCTAAACATGTAACATATTCTCATAGAAGTCTAATTGCTCCAAATTGATCGCGATTAAATTTTCTTTTGAATTAATCTTCATCACTTAGAAGTTACAATAAACTAAAACATATATTTTCCAAGTAACAGAGAAGATAAATAATCATTTACTTGTAGGTACAACACGCTACCAAACCAAAGTGAATCAGGTAGTACATAAATCACTTTAAAGGTTACAAATCATTCTAAACATTATTTTCTAGACTTAAATTATTATAAAATGTATCACTAATCATTTAGCACCAAAAAGATCATTGAGAATTTAAAGTTTTTCGGTAAATTACTTTTCATTAAATCATGTCTAAATGAAAACAACTAAAATAATTCACATTTATAAATACAATAAAAAATAAAATAAATCACGTGTATTTTTAAAATCTATTACATTTCTAAAATTTCACTCGTACCTTAATTATCAAAAATACTTTTTAAATAATTAATCACTATAGAAAGTTTTATTTTCAACTTATATTTTGAAAGAAAATTTAAACTACATATATAGATAGATAGGGAATTTTCCAATTAATTAACACTTTTAAAATAGTCTCAATTTATTATCTTATTTTTTTCAAAACTTACCAAAAAAACCAAAATCATATATCTATATACATTAAAGTAGTGCACATGATACAAAGCATAATGCATACCACTTATATAATGAATTACACTAATTCATAAAGACATTTAACATTTACTTGATTGATATAAATACAACTACACACGCTACTACGACTAAGACAATTACTTGATTCATATAAAGACATTTAACATTTATTTTTATTTTTTGACTACACTTATATCAATGGGATCACTATTTCATTCATAAAGATATATAAAAATGTATTAGTAATACTATTTAAACTTCTATTTATGAGAAGACAATTGTCCTTAATTTTTTGTTAGAGTTTCAAACCACTTTCTATCAATAATGTACCACTACCATATGTAGACCATTCAAAATCAAAACCCTTCCTCATTTACTTACTTTTTACACTTAGGAAAAGACACAACATTATTATCAAGAATCATAGTATTATATTCACAAGATAGATTAAGTACCGTAAAAACTAATCTTTGAAGATATTAAGATCTATTTTAGAAGTTGACTTTTTCTAACATGTACTTTTTTAGATGTACTAGTCAAAGATCGAACTTCCAAATAGACTCAAATCTAAACTTGATCATAAATCACATAAACCAGAAGACACTAAACTTGGTGAATGAAATGTTTTTGCTGAAATTTGTAAAGAGTATAGAGTAGGAAAAATATTAACACATATTTTGTCCTTTAAAACAGTTATTTATAATTAATTGTATAAAAATTATGATTATTTCATTTTATTTATTTTACTCTAAAAAAGAAAATAGACATAACGTGTACAAAAAATAATAGATATAACAGATAAATTATTTAAATAAAGGAGAGAACATAGTTTTTTAATTGATTTTATTTTATTATTAATTCAATTTTATTATTTTTATAACAATAATAATTGCAAAGTTGATTCATATCGAATATAAAAAAATAAAGAATTTGTATGGGCTCATTGTTTTTTATTCATCAACAATATTTATGTATGGGCTCAAGGATTTGGTTGCTTTTGTTTTTGTTGATTACTCATCTAATCTCTTAATTTGATCATAGAATATCAAATACACCAGCAAAAACACGTTTTTGATAGTGTATTTTCAGATAAACAATATCTTAAAAGTTAGCTTTTGGTAACAATTACCATTTGTAGGATGACTTTTATTTTTAACCAAAGTGGGCTAAGGGTTAATTAAGTCCATTGACCTCGTTCCCAGAGACAACTTGTAAGTTACTTCACTTTTTTTTATGAGTGTAATTGATATTTATTAAATATTATAAATGACTTTTAAATACCTTTTTATGGTGGACTATTTATAAAAATAATCAATCGTAGTACCAATTCTTTATTGGATTTTATGGCTCTAAACAACGACCAATTTTGGGGTTAAATAGACTAAGCATCTAATCAATTTTTTATTCAAGTGGTTTAAACTAGTTGGTTTGATCTACTTTTCAAAATATATATGGCTTACCACTTATTATTATTTATCCACTTGCTTCATTTATTGGAGAGGGATGATTTAGAGTCAATTTTTTGCTTGAAATCATACATCTAAATTATTTTTCTTCTCTTTTATATAAATAAATTATTTATAAAAATATTTAGTTTTTTTGTGTTTTTTTTTCATGATTTCATTGTCTTAGTATGGTGTTATTTTATTTGTCGTTTGGATGTGATGTTCATTTGGTTTAAATTGACATATTAACTCCAATTCAATGCAGATTCTATTAATAATTTTTAGCATTATCAATATTATAGATTCAAATGTATGTATTTCAGATATTTTAATTTTTTTATATTTGTAATTTTCTTCTTATTATTTATAGACATTATGTCACTTTATATTATTAACGTGAGTGACGTAAGTTTATTCTTATATTTATATTTTTTCAGTTTTAGGAGTGACTATTTGCTTTCCTTGCCATCTTGTTTTTGTATATAAAAATATTTATAAGAGTTGACATTACTTAGAATTTGTTTGTAGTCAAAATAACAACAAATTCACTACTGTTATTAACTACTTTTTTTATAACCATACGATTCATTTATAATTTAGTAGTAACTAATTTCCTTTCAAAATTTATCGAGTACACAAGGTGAATCTCCTTGACATAATTTTCTCTAAATACAAAAGTAAAGTCATAACAATTTGCTTAAAAGAATATCTTATTGTTTAAAATAGTATAGTGTGTTTAATTCTGCATTTGACCACTAAATATCACATCTCAAATTAAGTTTAACATGAAAATATTGAAGTTATATAATTAAGCTTATATCCTAATGTGAAAATTCACTACGGAACTAACAAATGCGTAATAGGTATATGAAGTATAAACCAATAAAAAAATCACAAATTTTATTGAAAATTTAAGTTTTATTCGAAAAAAAATTTAAATTTAACTAGCATATAAGGATTTTCAAAAACATATAACTTAATTAATTATCTAAAAATATACAATAGAACTTTATCTTTTGTAAAATACTAATTGATGGAATTCTATAGACCCCAAATGAACAAGATTACCTTATAGAATTAAGGTGTATTTAATGTTGTTGGACTTTTGTTCGAATCTAAAAATTAAACATTTAATAAAAATATATATAATTTTAATAATTATAAATTATTTTAAAATGTTATATTTTTAACGAATAAAATATCAAAAACTCAAACTATTTTATTTAAATTTATCAAAATAAGTTAATTGTGTAGTATCTCAATTTTGTTTAAAATTTTATATTTTATTTTAAAAAAATTCATAAAATAATAAGTCATAAAAATATGTTTAACTACAAAACTGGTGAATTTTGCAAAAATCGTCTTGTAGAATTATAGTTCAAACACCTAGATTTATCGTCCGGTGAATTTTTGCTATATTTCTTCTGTTTTATATACCTTTCCTATTGAAGTTATTATTTTTATTCTCACTCATTATTAATGTTAATATATTATATATGACAGATCTAATTCATTACATTGCTTGTATAATATTTAAAATTTTAAGCACAAGGTATAATTGATTTTCTAAAATATTAAAGGCTAAAATTTTGTAAGAACAAGAAACTAATTTGATAACTAAAATATTATTTTTTATTTATTTATTAAATTCAACAATATGGAATAGGAGAGTTAATGATAGTAATTCCCGCACCGAATATTTTAGCAGCATATTATTCAACACTTTTATACTTATAACTTGCTAACATATTTTGTTTAAAAAATTAATGAGTTTGTTCCAACAAATATATGTGGAAGTTGCTATGGTACACTCTCTTGTTTGTTAGAAGGAATATTTTAGCAAGATATACATTTTGACTAAATCATAAGCAAGTGTATGTTGAAAATTCCTATGGAATATTTGTTCTTGCATTTGTAACTATTGATATTGCATACATGTCGACAACAAAAAAATTGATGCGTATTAAATTAAATTAATTGTCATGAATTGTAAACTTCAAAACTCTTTACACATTTGTTTTTTTATGTACAACACATTTAAGATACGTTGGAGCTCGTCAAAATAACAAATACAAAGGTTATTTGACTATTTCTAATTAAGAATTAAAATATGATAAGTGTGATGATTAAGATGATCATTTTATTATAAAAAATTCAACGGCCACTTATATTTTTCATACGTGTGAAAGAAGGTAGAGAGAGCATGAATTAGTGTTTTGTAAAATTGTCAATTTTAGTATGCTTTACTTGCATTAATTCAAACTATTTTATTATTTATTTGATTCTCAATAAATAAAACATCGTTACTCTCAAATACGGAAATATCACGTGTTTTCATAACAAAATTAAAGTATAAGCTTAATCAATTAATTAATTATTATAAACTTACTTTTTAGGACCGGAAAATTTTAATTAAATCAAAAATAGGTGTCAACTAATATATACTATGCTTAAATTATAGAAAAGATTAATAAATTTGTGATTCAATCCAAATTACAAATTTAATTCTATAATATAATAATTTATTTATTGTTACTCAAATACCTAAACTAACATGTATTACAATATTTTGAGAGTAACACATTCATAGTATTAATTTGATGAAACAATTTAAAAAACAATAATCGATGCTACATTGATAAAAATTGTGCGGGTGACAAAATTTAATTGTAATTATTAAGAAGATTATCCATTTAACTTTTTTACAAATACACATTTAATTTTATGTATTTTGTTATTTTTAGTATTATGTAATTTAGTGAAAATTATGTTTAGATTGTTTATTAAATTTATCTCGTTATATATTCTTAATTAATCCGATCCAAAACATTTAAAGGCTTAAAACGAATTTTAATGAGGTATAAACTGAATTTTTAAAATTTTAATTTTTTGATTCTTCTTTGTAACTCTTGATATAATTAATTTTTCGATTATCAACGTGATTTCGTAACATTGACAAATCTGATCTCAGATAATTTTTTTTAAAATCCTTTAATTTTTTTAATGTGTTCAACTTAATCCATTAATTAATTCTAAATAAGAAATAACAGTTGAAGTGGAAGGATAACAAAACTGGCCCATTAAGATTTGTCTTCAAAATGAACAAAAAAAGAAAATGAAAGGAGCCCAAAGTTTAAGTAATAAAATATATATAAAATGAATTTGTTATCAGATTAAATTTTCCAATTTTTTATTACTTATTTAATAAATAATTTAATTTAATATATCCAATAAAATATTTTATACCATCAATCAATTATAATCGTTAAATATTTAATTTTTATTATAATTAATTTTAAAATCGTATTTACAAATGATTGTAATATATTTAAAGTGTAAAAAAATTTACTTTAAAAATGCATATTAATTAAATTAATTAATATATAGAGAGAAAAATAATTTAATTGTTATACATATAAAAATTTTGTCACACATTATCTTCTTGCGGGTATAGCACGTTTAATGGAGTTGGTCAAAATGACAAGGGCTATTTGGTCATTTTCAATTAAGAATACAAATGACCATATATGAAATGATTATGAAATGATTCTCTTTGAGAATCAAGAGCAACTATTTTGTTCTTTCTGAAGTAAGGAAAGTGTGACATGTGTAGAAATTATTTTTTTGAGATAGGGACTTTTGTTATGTGTGAAGGAACGTGAAGAAAGTGTGACTTTGTTTTGTTGAGTATCAATTTTAGTATTACTTGCATTATTTTTACTATATTTATCTATTTATTTATTTGATTCTTATAATAAGATTAAAAATTATAATTTGAGAATATTTTTTACATTGAAGTTTACACTGACACACTTTAAATTGCTTTACTTATGCTTTTAATACACACGAACAAAAAAAAAACTCTTTTTTTCCTACATTATTTTTAATAAATTTTAAATGTTATATTGTATGGCCTTTTTTTATTGTCTTTCTAAAACTGTTTTTTAATTTAAAAAATTTAAAACAAAAAAATTAGTTTGGTTAACCATTTTATAAATAACACTTTTGGAAACTAGTTTTTTTGTTTTTTTTTTATCTTTAGGAACTAAAAAGCAAAATAGTTTAAAGCACTTTTATTTTTTAATTTTTTAATTTTTAATTTTTAAAATGAAAAAGACGGACATTTTTATTATTTTATTAATGGCAAATTTGTAATTATAATAAATATTTAATTTTTGCTATCGTATTATCTCATAGTGATTATATATTCCTTCAATATTTTATATACATAAGAAATGCAACCATGTGATGTTTTTTTAATTTGGCATACACTGAGATTTGAAACATAAAATTTTCCACGAACAATTTATTTCACACGATTTTTTGTTAATTTATTTATTTTTATTGATTTTTAAACATTTTTAAATTGATTTTTCACTAAATTATTTCAATATTATTTAGACATAATTCAAATATATAATTAATTTATTAAATTAACAAATATATATATATCTTAACATGCGACAATTAACTAATATATTTTCGTTGAATTTATTTGGAAATCAAATACATGTCTAGAAGGTTGCTAAATGATTCTACAAAAATAAGAGTTTAATAAATAAATAAAACTATATTCAAGTGATATTTTCTTAACTCTCTTAAGCATTGCATTTCATTTGAAATTATATTCATTTTAAAAAACATGTATTTAACAAGTTTTATACAGTGTAGTTTTCAAAATATATTTGTAAAAACCAATTCATCAAACATTTTTTTATTTTTCATCTCTAAAATAGTTTTTAAAAATTGAGTTACAAAACAAATTTTTAGTTTATTTTCTAATAAACACAATTTTTAAAAGTTGATTTATAAAATAGTTTTGAAAAACTATAAAGCAAAAGCCAATCAATCAAACAAACCCCATGTCTTTTGATTTTTTCATTTTAAAAACAAGAAAATTAAAAACATTGTTAGAAAAAACTTTTGTAAACATTAAGTTTTTTATTATTTTAATTTTTGAAAACTAAAAACAATAGAGCTTTATAAAAGTGATATAGTTTTTTTTTTCAGAGATTCACGCGATTCGTACATAGTAGACAAATTGAAAAAAGTTAGAATTTTAATTCTTACATGTTTTACAATTTTTGCAAGTACAATTCGCACAAGTTTTTTAGAACATCACACAATTCTTTGAAATAAAATATATCCACTTTATGAATTTTTTTATCTATATATATAGAGTTTGCTGAATTAATTTATTATATTTTATCTCTTCAATTGTATAATTTCTAATATAATTAACGACTTGAATTGTTATTTAAAAACAATTGAATAATTTTTTATATTAAGGTAAAGATAAGAAGATTATTGTTTTTTTATTATATTCTTAATAGAAAAATTATTTAAATAAAAAAGAATAAAAATATAGAAAATATAATCAAAATAAAGGGAAAAGAGAGATGACAGTTTAAACATAAAAATGTTTAAAAATATTTTAATAATATATTAAAGTTATTTTATTACAATATCGTTATTATTTATAAAAAAAATAAATTAGGGGATATCGTGTCCTATTTACCCGCTCCAACAAGATACGCCTCTTTACACAACCTCACGCTAAAGGAATAAATATTTTATTTAGCTAATAATAGTAATAATTTAAGAAATATATGTGATGGCCACAGTGATACAAGAGCCACACATTGAAGTTAACACCCAAGATGGCATCGTACAACTCATGCTATTTAGTGTTATCGTTGGAAGTTTTGCTAGATAATGTATATCATGGATTAACAATCTTGTTCCGACGATCCAATTTAAGATTGTTAGTATCAATATTCTGCATCACATCCACGTAACATTCGGTACTAACACGAGTTTCAAAGACAATATATGTAACAAGAGCTAATGCACAAATATGTATATTTATACTACTTAACAACTGTGGTTTGAGACACAACATTATTGAATATCAAAATGAATGTGAAGTTTAATCGTTAGCTTCGCATTGAATTGTTAGCTTTAAAATATCACTTTCACAGAGATAATAATTTTCTTCCATCTCTAGAGAGATTAGCAACAATGTCAAAGTTTCTTAGTTGTTTAGTTCTTTGGAATCCTACTTTGTTAATTTGTTTCATAAGATTGAATTTTTTAACCATGTTTTTTCGTTTCTTCGTTTTGAACGGTATTCAAGCGTTCATTTATTAATGTCATCTTTGATAGGATATTCTATGAATATTTTATTAGTTGGTTGATTAGAGACAGATTTATAGTTATTTATCTAAGGTTAATTTGTTATATATTACTTTTTTTTATAGAGATATCAACAAAAATTCATTATATCATTTTTGTTAGTGTATTTCAAAAATTAATTGTTAAATATTGTATTTTTATTGGATATCAATGTAAAACTAGTTTATATAGAGAATATATATTTGATTTTCTATATATTTGATTTTTATTGAAATATACGTTCAACAACAAAATCCATACTTTTGTTGTAAAACAATTTCATAACAGAACCCAATGAAATAGTAGCATATTATGTACACTATAGTCTGATTCTCTACTTTTTCATTTCTTTATTATATATGCATTATTTTTTTGTTTAACATTGTGCATTGCTAGATAAGTAAATTAGTCCATTTGCTTAAGCTCAGGTGGGGTGGGGGAATGATTTAATCCATTTTGTGAGACTAAACAACAGAAGTTGTTGCAATTTCATTTTTCATAATTTACAACTATTACAAGTTCATTCTTTCATATACTTATTATGGCATCACCCTTAACTTTTGCAGCCTATTCCAAAAACGCAAGGACTTTTGCTTTTGCTTTACAAAATATATATCCTACTTGTTTGTTGCCATTGCAAGGTATATATAACTCCAATCTTTACCTTCGTGTTCACTTTTGTTTTGTTTTGATGTGTCTCTCTCTTGATATTCTAGTTGAATTCATCCTTTTTCTTATATCACAGGATGTTCAAAGAAAGGATAATGTGGTCTATCATTTTGTCTTGCCACAAATTAGCACAAAACATATCAAAAAGAGAGACAAAATATGTAGATGGAAAGATGGTCAAGTATTAACACAAAACAATTGAAATGTTAAGGTGCATGTACTTAGGAGAAGATTTGTATGTGATGTGAATATTAATTATAAGATTAGCCTTAGTAACAGAATTATTTTTTGTAAGTTTTGGTTCTACTGGTATATATGTAAGACTTGGGTCATATTCCCAATTTTTAGGTTTTTCAATTCAAGTAATTCTTCTTCTCTTAATTCAATATGGTATCAGGCATTTTCTGGTCTTGATTACCTCCTTGTCTTTCCCTTTTCCCTTAATTTTTTCCTTCTTCAATGGCTGAAAACCCTTTCTCTGATTTTTCCTCAAATCCTTCAAATCCCTATTATCTACATCCCAATGAGAATCCATCTTTGGTTCTCGTTACCCCATTATTGGACAGCAAGAATTACAATTCATGGGCTCGCGCAATGAAGGTCGCATTAATCTCCAAGAACAAATTAAAATTTGTCGACGGCACCTTTCTTCAATCGGCTTCTACGCATGTTCTTCACGATCCATGGGTTCGCTGCAACAATATGGTGCTCTCTTGGTTGCAACGCTCGATTTCCGAGAGTATCGCTCAATCAATTCTTTGGATCGATAACGCACACACAGTTTGGAAAAATCTGGAAAATCGATTCTCTCAAGGTGACATTTTCAAAATTTCAGATATCCAAGATGATCTCACAAGACTTCAGCAAGGTAACCTCGACATTACCAACTATTTCACGAAATTAACCTCTTTATGGGAACAAATAGATTCATTTCGACCCATTCGCGATTGCGTTTGTGCTATTCAATGTACTTGTGGGGCAGCTACTGACCTTAGAAAATATAAGAATCAAGATCGGGTCATAAAATTTCTCAAAGGTTTGAATGAACAATTTTCCAATGTTCGTTCTCAAATCATGCTTCTTGAGCCCCTCCCTTCTTTGGATAAAACTTTTTCTTTAGTTCTTGGTCAAGAACGACAACTCAGTGTTCAAGCATCCTCTGATTCGGCCCTGAAATCAAGCTATGGCCATGCAAATTCAAAATAATCACTATAATGGAGGAGGAAGGGGCAACAATAATTCTAATAATCGAGGTAAAGGACGCAATAATTCTGGGTTTGGTCGTGGTCCATATCAGAATTCTAATCGGATTTGTACTCATGTGTGGTCGAACAAACCACACAGTGGAAACATGTTTTCTAAAACATGGTTATCCACCCGGTTTTCAACAAAGACATTCTCGAGCAGCCCTCAATACTGCAACTGCTTCAGTTTCTCAAGATTCCTCTCCAGCTGACCAAGAGAGCACCGACGCATCTCTTACTATTATTCAAGATCAGTATAATCAGATTCTTCAACTTCTCCAAAATAATCTTGCTGTTTCTTCATCTACAACACCGGTTCAGCCTTCAACTAATATTGTTGCTGTTCAAAATAATCATCTCAAGTCAGTTTCCTCTCCTTTAGGTAAGCAAGTTGTCTATTGGGTAATGGATACAGGTGCTACTCATCACATAACTCATAATTTTGTTCATTTTTCTACTCATGCTATTGTTCAACCTATTACTATGAAATTACTAATGGTCAAACTACTACTACTAATATATCTGGTTCTATACAAATATCTGAACATATTACTTTGCATGATGTATACTATCTTCCAGATTTTCATGTTAATTTGATATCTGTAACAAAATTGGTTGACTCGGCTAAATGTTACCTTACCTTTACTACTGATAAATGCTTCATTTTGCAGAATTACCCCAAGAAAGTGATTGGTACAGCTGATAGACATGGAGATCTCTATGTCTTCCAAGCTCATGCCAACATATCTCTCCCTATATCTAGTAATTCTTGTAATAATACTTTTTCTGTTTCAGATTCTGCCATTTTATGGCACTATAGATTAGGTCACATTTCTGATTCTACACATAAATGTATTGCTTCACATTTTCCTTTCATTTCTTACAAGTTTAATAAAAATTTGCCTTGTGATACATGTCAATTTTCTAAACAAAGAAAGTTACCTTATCCTATTAGAACTAGTCAGTCCTCTATGATTTTTGATATTTTGCATGCTGACATTTGGGGTCCTTATTCTACTTCCTCTATTTCTGGTCATAAATATTTTCTTACTCTTGTGGATGACTATAGTAGATTTACTTGGATAGTTTTGATGAAATTTAAAAAGTGAAACTAGACATCACCTCATCAACTTTATTTCCTACATTGAAACACAATTTTCTACTAAATTAAAGTGTTTACGCACTGATAATGGGCTTGAATTTTCAATGAATGAGTTTTTCAAATCTAAAGGAATCTTACACCAAAGGTCTTGTGTTGAGTGTCCTCAACAAAATGGAATTGTTGAAAGGAAACATCAACACATCCTCAATGTGGCTAGATCTCTCTCTTTTCAAGCTCACTTGCCCAAGAATTTTTGGCATTTTTCTATTCAACATGCTATTCATTTAATAAACAGGTTACCTTCTCCTCTCATTAATAATAAAACTCCTTTTACTTTACTTCACAACACACCTCCTACTTTACTGCACCTCAAATGTTTTGGTTGTTTAGCTTATGCTTCCACTTTAAATGCTCATAGAACAAAATTTGAGCCACGTGCTAGAAAAACTGTCTTTTTGGGTTATAGGGATGGTACTAAAGGATATTTCTTATATGATTTACACACTAATGAATTTTTTGTTTCTAGAAATGTTGTCTTTTTTGAGCAGGTTTATCCTTTCTCTATTGTTACAAATAATATTCCTACATCTATTATCCCCCAGCTGCATTCTGACACTACAGACCTTGAACCCATTGATTCTATTCATAATCACACCAATCCGACCCTTCATCATGATGTTAACACTAATATTGACCACCCTGCTCAAACCACTGATCATGGACAACCTATTCAGATCAGTACTATACCTTATCCCCTTAGACACTCAACTAGAATTACAACCAAGCCAAGCTATCTAAATGATTATCATTGTGAACTTCTTAGGAAACCTACCCATAAAACAACTCAGTCCTCTAACTGTCTATTTCCTTTATGTTCTGTTTTATCTTATGATAATTGCAATACTTCTTATAAAAACTTTTGTTTAGCTATTTCTTCTATAATTGAACCTAAGACTTATACTCAAGCATGTAAACAAGATTGCTGGAAAATTGCTATGAATAATGAATTGCATGCTCTTGATTCTACTCATACTTGGTCTATTGTTGATCTACCAAATGATAAGACTCCTATTGGTTGTAAATGGGTCTACAAAGTTAAACATCGCGCTGATGGCTCGATAGAAAGATATAAGGCCAGATTAGTGGCCAAGGGATACACCCAACTTGAAGGTGTGGATTTCTTTGACACATTTTCCCCTGTTGCCAAATTAACAACTGTAAGAACTCTTCTTGCCTTTGCTTCGATTAAAAATTGGTTTTTAGAACAACTTGATGTAAACAATGCCTTTTTACATGGTGACTTGCATGAGGAAATTTATATGACTATACCTCCGGGTTATAAAAATCCTCATGAAAGTAATGGAACTACCAAGGTTTGCAAGCTTCATAAATCAATTTATGGTCTTAAACAAGCTAGCAGACAATGGTACTCCAAACTTTCTGACTCCCTTACCTCTCTTGGTTATACTCACTCAACTGCTGATTTTTCTTTATTTACAAAGCACTTTAATGATCATTTCACTGCATTGATTATATATGTTGATGACATAGTGCTCACAGGTAATGACTACACTGAAATTCAACAGGTAAAATCGTTTTTAAATGACAAATTCAAAATTAAGGATCTAGGTTGTCTTAGATATTTCCTTGGCATTGAAGTTGCTAGATCACCAAATGGTATTGTTATTAACCAACGCAAATATACACTAGAATTATTAGATGAAACTGGCCATCTAGCCACCAAACCGTCTAATACTCCTTATGATTCTTCTCTGAAATTACATTGTACTGATTCTCCTTTCTATGAAGATATTACTCAATTTAGGAGACTCATTGGGAGATATATTTATCTTACTACAACTCGGCCTGACATAGCATTTGCTGTTCAGCAGCTGAGTCAACATGTTTCTCAACCTCGACTTGTCCATTTTCAGGCTGCAACTCGCATCCTACAGTATTTAAAATCATGTCCTGCAAAGGGATTATTTTATTCTTCTTCCACTGATTTATGTCTTTCTGGTTTTGCAGACTCTGATTGGGCTACATGTCCAAACACTAGGAAATCTGTCACAGGCTATGCTGTCTTCTTAGGCTCATCTTTAATCTCTTGGAAATCAAAGAAACAGTCCACTGTTTCAAGGTCCAGTTCTGAGGCTGAATATCGCGCCCTGGCCAGCCTAACCTGTGAAATACAATGGCTGCACTACCTCTTCAAAGATCTTCACATTACTTTCAGCAAACCAACGTCTGTTTACTGTGACAACCAGTCAGCAATTTACTTGGCTCACAATCCAATATTTCATGAACGAACCAAGCATATAGAAATTGATTGCCATATTGTTCGTGAGAAAATTGGTCTTGGCATCATAAAGTTATTCCCTATATCGTCTGCTGCTCAAATAGCAGACTTGTTAACGAAGCCTTTGCTGAAACCAGCTTTCATGCATCTATTGTCCAAGCTTGGTCTATTTGATGTGCATCGTCCAGCTTGAGGGGGAGTATTAATTATAAGATTAGCCTTAGTAACAGAATTATTTTTGTAAGTTTTGGTTCTACTGGTATATATGTAAGACTTGGGTCATATTCCCAATTTTTAGGTTTTTCAATTCAAGTAATTCTTCTTCTCTTAATTCAATAGTGAACTTCAACATTATGATTACCATTTTTATTTGTCTCATTGCATAATCATTTAGCTTGCAGTATTACACAATTGTTTGTTTGGTTCTACATTGGAAGACAACAACGCACAATAGTTGTCATTTGCTATTTTTGTTGATCAGAATGGAATTTGGTACCCTGCTAACATTTCCATTTTATTATTATAACAAGTTCCATTATGCTTTTTTGCCTCTAGTGTATTCCATTTCAATTTTATTAATATAACCTTCTAATTATAAACCAAAGACCACCAATCTCTGTAACAAGTTCATTCATGACTTTAACACTATTCATCAGGAGCATTGATTAGCATAGCTCTATCTTAGTTTAGCATGGTTTGAACCCCATGTTTAACCAATGTTTTACAAACCGGATTGAATAGCCCAGTTGAACCAATTGAACCAAGAATCGGTCCATTCACTAGTAGGTTTAAACTCGGTTGTACCATAATCTAATTGAATTGAATTGAAGTTGAATCAAATTGAGACACAGTCAAAATGCAATTGATTCAACTAGATTTTATTTTTCTTCGTTTTTTTAGTGTTTCTATATCATGCGTGAACAAATCGAAATGCAATTGGTTCAACTGGATTTTATTTTTTTTCATCTTTTTTAGTGTTTCTATATCATGTGTGAACAAATTGAACCAAACTTGGTGATATCAGGAGATCAACGGATTCATCACCAATCCGATTTTTAAAACATTGCTCAATAATGAATCAGGTTTCAAACATCTAACTTCATTGCTTGTAAAATTAACAAGACATGATAACTAAATCTCTCACATCATGAGCACACTTTCTCACAAACCTGTAACAAAAGTCTTCCCTTTCGAATTAACATGTATATTTTAGTTTGAATCATTACATTGCTTGCATGATATTTAAAATTTTAAGCACAAGGTATAATTGATTTTCTAAAATATTAAAGGCCAAAATTTTGTAAGAACAAGAAACTAATTTGATAAATAAAATATTCTTTTTTATTTATTTATTAAATTCAACAATATGGAATATGAGAGTTAATGATAGTAATGCACACACAGAGAGTATTTTAGCAGCATGCATCTTAAGATTATTCAACAATTTTATACTTATAACTTGCTAACATATTTTGTTTAAAAAAGTAATGAGTGTGTTCTAACAAATATCTGTGGAAGTTGCTTGGTACACTCTTGTTTGTTAGAAGGAACATTTTAGCAAGATATACATTTTGACTAAATTATAAGCAAGTGTACTTTGAAAATTCCTATGGAATATTTGTTCCTGCATTTGTAACTATTGATATTGCATACCTGTCAAAAAAAAAAAATTGTACATGTGTATTAAATTAAATTATTTGTAGTGTATTGTGAACTTAAAAACTCTTTACACATTTTTTTTATCTACAACCACTAGTGTAATTAAACCTTACATCGGTTCCTATGTACATGTTAGATCGGTTATTTGTCCGATCTAACATCAAACGTTGTAATAAATAGTTAATTATAAAATCGGCTAAAATGACAGATGTAACAAGTCAAAGTTCAAAATTGATTTATTACATCGGTTAAATTTGAACCAATCTAACAAGTCATATTCAAAATTTAACTAAATTTTATATTTTCTTTATTATAGTAATTAATAAATCAACTAAATATCAATTGCATCGTAGCATTTTCACAACAAATAAGTAGAACCAGGAAAATAATCTAATTATAGACATAATCAAAATGAACATGCCCCGACCCAAAGAGTCACATGATGACATCAACTATGTTGACAATACATTATACTAAACATGAAAACACAAACAAATCACAAGTCTGAGTATACATAAAAGATAGTAATAATATTAATAATCAAGATTAACCCAAAAAGATTCATATGAATTAACACAACCAAATCACTTGAATGATTACTATTATTCACCGTCCCTAGCCAAAGATTTCATTGTTCGCTGCAAGCACAAATAATCAGCACAACAATTTAACGCATTAGGGGCCAAGAAACCATCACAAAGCTGAATGAAACACATATTCAAAACTCAAACCAATAATTAACATTCAAAAAACACATAGCAAATAATAAAAATTTATTATAATAACTCAAAAAAAAAAAGCAAACAACAAACAATTTGACTCAAATTATTAAATAATAATGACTTAATACAAAATTCTTTAGCCATGAGAATAATTACTGCCCGAGGACAAAATAATTTAACAAAATCATGACATCTGTACATGATATCAAACATTAGTTAAGAGAAACAATACAAGAATCAAGTCCAGATATATGTCACAAACTATAGCATAAAAAATGTGTCGTTAACGACATGAAAATAATAGGGCATTACCCGCACATGGCACATCCACCATGGCCGACTGCTACACTTTTGACAATGCGAATGCATCTTCGATTTATCTGTTCTAATGGATCAATGCATGCAATCCTTCCAACTGCCAAAGCATTCACATTACGTTCTACATTACTCTCCATCAGGAAATTATTTTGACAATTTCTCATAATTTTTGCAATTGTTCCACTTGCAAAAACTTTCACAACAATAAAAAAATTCATTCCTAAACTTATCAAACTGTGAGTTAATCTGCTATGTAAACTAGAGAGCAAGAATAAAAGAAAAATGTACTAGTAAGGATTGACAACATAAATGCTTATAAATGATACTATTGAAATTAGTAGCATATTGTATCCAAGAAATATCTCTATAAACTAGAGAATACTATACACATCTTTTACCCTCACTTTCTCACATAAAGGGTAGGTAGTAGAATCTGGATGTAAATAAATATGTAGAAGTTCTAGCAATACAACTATAAAAAGTGAAAAAAGTATTATGGAACAAGTGAAAAAAAGTTCATACATAGCTGTTATTAGAGCTAAACCCTTTTCTAGATCTTGTTAAGTGCTTGCCTTTCTTTGACAAAATTGGCATTTCCAAAGCAGAGTGAGCTGGAACTTATGAGAATCACTATGATGTCAGGCGTGCTTACAACCATCGGATATTGAGTTTACATCACATAAGGCTTCTGTTCTTGGAACTCTACCTAGAATTCCTACTCCAGGTCGAATTGATTATCTTTGCAAATGAGATTTTCACCTCCACATCCAAAACAAAACATGAAATTAATACATTATACAAATTCTGAAAGTCAAGGAAAATTTGTACAAAAATTAATGAATTTTACATTAGTAGTTAACCAAAATTAATGAATTGTACAAATAAGGTAGTTATAGGGTAAGTAGTTAACCAAAATTAATGAATTTTACATTAGTTACTGCTTATAAGGATGCTAGTTAGTAGTTATCGTCCAATAAATGAAAAAGGTTTGAAAGTGTTTAATAACTTACAGCTACAAGGAGACCAATCTCTACAGATGCAAACAAGACACCAACGAAAGCTCCAATACAGGCCAGAAAGTCTAACTTGTCAAACTTCTAGACATAGCGAGCCTCATTTACATCGATTAATCCAGGAAGTGCAGATAGGATGATAGCAACAGGGATAGCCATAGGGGTGTAGTATAAGAGCCTTTCAAATAATTGCAGCAACAAAACCACAGTACTTGCCATCACAGGCAAGAAAGTCTAACTTGTCAACCTTTCAGATATAGCAAACCTCATTTACATCGATTAATCCAGGAAGTGCAGAGAGGATGAAAGCAGCAAGGATATCCATATGGGTATAGTATAAGAGCCTTGCAAATAATTGCAGGAACAAAATCACAGTACTGGCCATCACAATATTTGAGACTGTTGTTTGACATCCGACACTATAATTAACTGTTGTCCTTGAAAAAGAACCTGCAACAAGAAAATATAGAAAAAGATTTAGACACTCCTCATACAGCCTTTCAGTTGTTATAAAAGAGAAGTAAGATGGTTTCAATATGTTTTCGGTCTTTACAGATATATAACTTTTTGCTTTTAGTTCCTACGGTAATTTCTTTATTTTCAGTCTTTGCAAATATTTCGCCTTTTGCTTTTGGTCCTTATTATTTTGTTTATTAAGGGAGTAGAAACATTTAAATCAAGAAAGGTTTTTTATGATGATTAAAAACAAAAAGTGATACATTGCAGGGACTAAAAAACATATTTAAACCAAGAAAGATTAACGATTGAAAAAAGACATAACCAGTTGCCACATAGCATGAAGTTAAGGATCCAGCAATGTTCGTGATTCCCATTCACAACATATTGGTCACAAGACTCCAAACTATGAAATAGAAATAAGGTTTAGCTAAGAAGGTTTAATACTACCACGTCCATAGTATTAAAAGTTTGGAAGTACAAATATAGCCTAATAGTGGTTAGTACTTAGTGGTTAGACCGTTTTCTCCCCAATAATACCAATCTCTATTAGGTTTTCAAATGCTACTTGGTTTACTTGTTTTGGAAACTTAATTTTTCTCTGTGAACAAAGACAAGAAATTAACATACTAACCAATCACAAAATGAATAGCTAAGCACTTGCGATATAATCTTCTCCACAGTTGTCTTCCCAGAGCCCATCATTCCTACACGACAAATTGAAAGTATTTAGAATGCCCAAAGTAATCATACTTGTAATCCATAACATGTAATCACGAGACAACAAACCAAGAAACTAACCAACAACATATATACCGCGTCCATTTAAATAAGGATGGTTTTGTTGCGACCTATTCTAAAATTTTATTGGTTCAAGTAAGAAAATGGTAATATAGACACTGAGAAAAAAAATAAACTGGGCTAAGATTGCTATTTATTGATGTTTTTACTTACTAGAACAGAAGAATATAGCATCAAGCCATCAATTAGAATGAATTGGGTTAAATTAATTCAAAATCAAGATGCTTTTACCTTCAGTAACAAAATAGACCTAATGTAAGCATATTTAAATTCTACATATACTCAAACACCATACTTTTCCTTGAAATATGTGGCAAGTTTATTTTTCAAATCAATCAACATAAGTAAATGTAAAAGCTAGTTTAGTATTATAATGGTCAATGTAATTATCTGTTCAACTTGATAGAAAATACACTAGAGTAAGACAAAGAAAATTCGTTGTCAAAAGCAAAAAAACATTGCGTCGAAGTTCCTGAGTTTAAGGCTCTGATTCGATTTTCTGGTTTATTTTTTACCGGGTAATTGAATTTCTATGGCGGCTTGTTTCTGGTCTTCAATTCAAGAAGAGTGAAGATTGGAAACAAGTTGACGGATGAAATCATCAGAATTTTCGGAAGCACAGGAGATGAAGAGTTGTCGCGATTGAAGAGTTGCCGCGATTGTGAAGAAGTGGTGGCGAATTCGCCGGATCTATTACTGTTGCAGTCGCTTAAAGCCGAAGAAGTGAAGTCGTCGTTGATGGTGAATTCGTTGAAACTGTGTCCCATGTAAGTGTAACTCTCGGTTCCCATCATTGTAACGTTGTTAGGTTAGGAATTGGGTTGCGCCGGACAAACTCGTCGCCGGCGCGGAAGTGAAAACATAATTTACCTGTTGATTGTGAGTGAAAACTAAGTTCGCATTGAAGGATGAAAATAGTGATGGGTGAATAATGAAGCTCGCAGAAGGATCAAGCTCACGCAGAAGGATGGCACATGTTTTTCTAACTTTTTTTTTTGTTGAATTTAGGTGAAATGTTTTTGGCAAAATGTTTGTTAGAAGGGTCTAATATAACCGATCTAACAAAGTTTGTAATAATAACAAATTTATCAGTGTCTTTTTTTTTTATATAATGTTTTTTTTTAACATGTGTGTTAAAACAAGTTCAATTAGAACAGATCTACCTAAGTTTACTTTAATAACAAACTAAATTATGGCTCGCGCGCTACGCGGATATTAATTAATTAATTTTATATGTTTTATAAGTAATATTTTATGTATTATAAATATATTTATCTTATAATATTACTTTATTGATTTGTAATAATTGAATATGATTAGGAAAATTAAAATGAAGGAAAATCATGTTTATCACAATCATCTAATTTAATTTTTAAATATTTTGTAAAATTCGTATGATAACTTATTATATAGGATAATTGTTTGACTCATTGTACTTTGATTATTAATTTATTTTTCAACATTATAATGGTACTTGTAGTTATTTGATGAAATAAAATGTAAAATACAAACCCAAAAATAAGATGTAAAAAAATGTTAATGTTGAATTATATTGTAGTGTGGCTAAATTTATTTGTTTTATTAGTATGATGTTTTAATTGCGAGCATGAGAAGTTGTTATAAAAAAAATTATTGAATATATTTCATCAAGAGTTTGTAAAAAAAAAAAAAATAAGTTGGTGTGGCATCGGAAGTCTATTTTAAATATATATAATAGATAATAGATTTTAATAATTGGAAATTATTTTTTTAATAATTTTTTATATATTCGTATTTTATGATTATTTTTAATGAATTTGTATATTTTCTTTCAAATAGAATATATATTTTTACTTTATAAAATGTTACTACAAAAATGGATTGACATAAATTGAAAGTAACTATAAATGGATTGACTTTAATGAGTAATTTAATTTTTAATGTATAAAATCATTACTATGGAATAATATAATTGTTCATGAAAGGAGGATTAGATAATGAGTATTTATGTCCATTATGAGTGATTAGATGTTTTTTTCAATTGAATTTAATTACTAAAAATATAAATTATTACCATTGGTAAATGACTAATAATATTATAAAATAATTTATAATTTTTTTATAAAATAATTTGATAATAATATAAATTATAATTTATTATCAAATTGTAAAGTAATTTATAAATTATAAATTTATTATAAATAATTGTAAAATAATTTTATAGTTTTATAAGTAATATTTTATATATTATAAATATAGTTATCTTATAATATTACTTTATTGATTCGTAATAATTGAATATGATTAGGAAAAATTAAAATGAGGAAAAATCATGTTTATCACAATCATTAATTTAATTTTTAAAATATGTTGTAAAATTCGTATGATAACTTATTATATAGGATAATTGTTTGACTCATTGTACTTTGATTGTCAATTTATTTTTCAACATACAATGGTACTTGTATTTATTTGATAAAATAAAATGTAAAATACAAACTCAACAATAAGATGTAAAAATTTAAAAATATAATTGACTATTTAATATTTTTTATTTTAAAAAAATATTAATGTTGAATTATATTGTAGAACATATAATGATAATTTGTGTATTTTCTGTTAAATAGAATATATATTTTTATTTTATAAAATATTACTAAAAAAATGGATTGACATAATTTGAAAGTAACTATAAATGAATTGACATTAATGAGTAATTGAATTTTTAACGTATAAAATCATTACTCCTCATAAATAGTATTTATGTCGATTATGAGTAATTAGGTGGTTTTTTTCAATTGAAGTTAATGACTAATAATATAAATTATTACCATTTTTATTTGACTAATAATATTATAAAATGATTTATAAATTTATTATAAAATAACTTATAAAATAATTTGATAATAATATAAATTATAATTATTATCAAATTGTAAAATAATTTATAAATTATAAATTTATTATAAATAATTATAAATAATTATAAAATAATTTATAATTTTATAATTTTATAAGTTTTATAAGTAATATTTTATGTATTATAAATATAGTTATTTATAATATTACTTTATTGATTTATGATAATTGAATATGATTAAGAAAATTAAAATGAGGGGAAATCATGTTTATCACAATCATCTAATTTAATTTTTTTAAATATTTTGTAAAATTGGTATGATAACTTATTATATATGATAATTATTTGACTCACTGTACCTTGATTGTCAATTTATTTTTCAACATATAATGGTATTTGTATTTATTTGATGAAATAAAATGTAAAATACAAACTAAAAAATAAGATGTAAAAATTTAAAAATATGATTGACTATTTAATATTTTTTATTTAAAAACAATATTAATGTTGAATTACATTGTAGCGTAGTCTAAATTTATTTGTTTTATTAGTATGATGTTTTAATTGCGAGCATGAGAAGTTGTTGTAAAAAAAATTATTGAATATATTTTCATCAAGAGTTTGAAATTTATTTTATTAAAGATTAAAGATTTGCTTATACTTTAAATCAATTTTAGGTATTTAAAAGTTTTAACTAATTATTTGTACAATTGAATTATAGTTATATTGATAGGTACCAAAAATAAATTCTATTAAAAAATAATTTAATTTTACGCAATACTTAATTTTTTCATTTATTTTTAACATTCAAATTATTATTATAATAAGGAAAATTAAAATAAAAAATAGCATTCAATTATAAATATATAATTTAATTAATAAAATTTAGTGTTAACATATTTTTTCAGAACACATATATAGTAAATGTTGGTTCATTATATTTTTAATATATTCATATATATTATAATTTTAAATAAATTTGTGTATTTTTAATAATTGGAAGTAACTTTTTTAATAATTTTTTATATATTCATATTTTATGATTATTTTTAATAAATTTGTGTCTTTTATGTCAAATAGAATATATATTTTTATTTTATAAAATGTTACTAAAAAAAATGGATTGACATAAATTGAAAGTAATTTTAAATGGATTGACGTTAATGAGTAATTGAATTAGAAACGTCATTACTCACCATAAGTGGAATAATACAATTGTAAGGAGGATTAGATAAATAGCATTTATGTCGATATTTATGAGTGATTATGTGGTTTTTTTTTAATTGAATTTAATGATTAATAATATAAATTATTACAACTGGTGTATGACTAATAATACTATAAAATAATTTATAAATTTATTATAAAATAACTTATAAAATAATTTGATAATAATATAAATTATTATCAAATTGTAAAATAATTTATAAATTATAAAGTTATTATAGATAATTGTAAAATAATTTTATAATTTTATAAGTTTTATAAGTTTTATAAGTAATTACAACTGGTAAATGACTAATAATACTATAAAATAATTTATAAATTTATTATAAAATAACTTATAAAATAATTTGATAATAATATAAAATTATAAATTATTATCAAATTGTAAAATAATTTATAAATTTATTATAAATAATTATAAAATAATTTTATAATTTATAAATTTATTATAAAATAATATTAAAGAAATAGATTTTGGAGGTATTAAAGAAATTGTTAAAGGAAGAGGAGTTGTTGTTAAAAGAGGAGAGATACTCTCACGAGGTACACATCAGCTTTTTGGCTGATATGGATGAAATATGATGATGTGACAAAATATGATGATGTGGAAAAATATGATGATGTGGAGTCGAGAGTCTGTTTTAAATATATATATATAGATTTGTCACGCTTATAACATTGGAGGTATAAGAATGAATCTAATATCGACGATCTAACAAAGTTAAAATGCACTCGTGAACACATTTAAGATATGTTGGAGCTCGTTAAAATAACAAGTACAAAGGTTATTTGACCATTACCAATTAAGAATTAAAATGATATATGTGTGATGATTAAGATGATTGTTTTACTATATAAAAGACTGAGCGGCTACTTATATCACGTGCTCTCGTAACAAAATGCACGTATAAGCTTAATCAATTAATTAATTATTATAAACTTATTTTTTAGGATCAAAAAGTTGTAAGAATATCAAAAATAGGTGTCGACTAATATATACTATGCTTAAATTATAGAAAAGATTAATAAATTTATGATTCAATCCAAATTACAAAATTTAATTCTATAATAATAATTTATTTATTTATTGTAATAAATTTATTTATTTTTACTCAAATACCTAAACTAACCTGTATTACAATATTTTGAGAGTAACACATTCATAGTATTAATTTGATGAACAATTTAAAAAATATAATCGATGCTACATTTATAAAAAATTGGCGGCGGTTAGAATATTAAGTTATAATGCATTTTGATTTTTTAAGTTCAGTGAAAAATGACAAAAGTTAATTATAATTATTAAAAAGATTATCCATTTAACTTTTTTACAAATACACATTTAATTTTATGTATTTTGTTATTTTTTTAGTATTTATGTAATTTAGTGAAAATTATGTTTAGATTGTTTATTAAATTTATCTCTTATATATTTCTAATCAAATCCGATTTAATACATTTAGAGGCCTAAAACGAATTTTAATATGAGTTATAAATTGAATTTTTAAATTTTAATTTTTTGACTATATGATTCTTTGCAACCGTTGATATAATTAATTTTTTCGATTATCAACATGATCTCGCGACATTGACAAATTTGATCTCAAATAATTTTTTTTTAAATCCCTTTATTTTTTAATGTGTTCAACTTGATCTATTAATTAATTCTAAATAAGAAATAAGAGTTGTGGTGGGTTAACAAAACTGACCCATTAAGATTTGTCTTCAAAATGAACAAAAAAGAAAATAAAAGGAGGCAAAGTTTAAAGTTTAAGTACTAAAATACGTATAAAATGAATTTCTTATCGTAATTAAATTTTTCAGTTTTCTTATTAGTTATTTAATAAATAATTTAATTTAATATATCTAACAAAATATTTTATACTATTAATCAATTATAATCGTTAAATATTTATAAATATTTGGTTTTTATTATAATTAATTTTAAAATTGTATTTACAAATGATTATAATATACTTATAAAATATTAAACTTTAAAAATGCATATTAATTAAATTAATTAATATATATATAGAAAAAAATAATTTAATTGTTATACATATAAAAACTGTGTCACACATTATATCTTTTTGTATAGCACATTTAATGTTGGTCATAATAACAAGGGCTATTTGGTCATTTTCAGTTAAGAATAAAAATGAGCATATGTGTAATGATTATGAAATGATTCTGAATCAAGAGCAACTATTTTGTTCTTTTTGAAGTAAAGAAAGTGTGACTTGTGTAGACATTATTCTTACATTATTATTTTTGAGATAAGGACTTTTGTTCGGGGGTGAAGGAAGGTGAAGAAAGTGTGACTTTGTCTTGTTGAGTATCAATTTTAGTATTAGTTGCATTAATTCCTATTATATTTATTTATTTATTTGATTCTTATAATAAGATTAAAATTATAATTTGAAAATATTTTTTACATTGAAGTTTCACTGACACGCTTTAAATTGATTTACTTATGCTTTTTATACACACACAAAAAAACATTTTTTCCTACATTATTTGTAATAAATTTTAAATGTTATATCTAATGGCCTTTTTTATTGTCTTTTCTAAAACTATTTTTAAATTTTCAAAAAAATTTAAAAACAAAAAAATTAGTTTGATTAACCATTTTATAAATAACACTTTTGGAAACTAGTTTTTGTTTTTTGATTTTAGGAACTAAAAAAGCAAAATGGTTTAAAGCACTTTTAATGTTTAATTTTTAAAATGAAAAAAAAAGACGAACATTTTTTATTTTATTAATGGTAAATTTTATAATTATAATAAATATATGTTTTAATTTTGCTATCGTATTATCTCATACTGATTATACATTTCTTCAATATTTTATGTACATAAGAAATGCAACTATGTGAGATGTTTTTTTAATTTGGCATACATTGAGATTTTGAAACATAAAAATTTCCCAAAAACAATTTATTTCACATGATTTTTTGTTAATTTATTTATTTTTATTGATTTCTAAACATTTTTAAATTGATTTTTCACTAAATTAAGACCAAATTGCAGCTGCAACAAAAGTTGAGGCCAAACTACAATTGGGAGAAATAAAGGTGTCAAACAGCAACTCAACTGAGAGAAAACGAGTGCCAAACACTAAAAAAAAAATTGACCTATCGTGACACACAAAATGTTTCACTAAAAGTTAAAAACTGTAGGTAGAAGCCAATAACACTTTGAGCGACACCCAAATCAACTTTAAGGGGCGTCCTGCTACACTTGAGAACTGTCACTACATGTTCTGAGGATTATCACTACATGTTTTTGATTTCTACCTACAACAATGACTGTCACTAAAAACTAAATAAATATAAATAAAGAGTTAGTCTATTCCTACGGTATTGTCTGTCACTAAAACCTAGAAAAATATAAATAAAGAATTAGTCTTTTCCTACGGTTTTGACACTCTTGGTGCTCATCCACAGGGTCGCTGTCAACAACTATACTAGCACCAGCTTGAAGGTACGCAATCCACTCGCGCCGTTGGTTTAGGTCTTTGTATGAGTACATTGTATCGTACCTTGTTCCAGTTGGAAATACTATTGTCCTCATTGCTAGAGCAATGTCCATGTCGCCTGAGAAAGAAATGTATCCAAATCCTCTGCTATAAGGCCCTCGCATTGCCACCTCCAATTCGTTGATTAATTGCATGGCCCTCACCTGCATTTACCCGGTTATTGTATAAGAATGAAGCTAAAGATTGAAATTGACAGTAAAATATATATATTTAAGGACAAAAAGGAGCAAAGAAAATTATGAACCTTTGGTGCTCCGCTGACAGTTCCAACAGGCAACGCAGCGCGAAGGGAGTCCCAGCAGGTCAAATGGTCTTGCAGCTCTCCCGTAACCTTTAAATATTAAATGGAATTAAATATTATCTAATGCTGAATTTATTTGATAAATATTTTCTTATCTAAAAAGAAAAGATTATCACCGTTGAGCTTATGTGCATGACATGGGAATATCTTTCAACATTCCTAAGCTTCTCAACTTTAACAGAACCACTTTTTGAGACCTACAAACATTATTTTTGTTAAGAGTGCAATATTTCTTTAAATATACAAAATAATAGCGTAAACTATTGCATAAGAACATAATGTAACTGGGTTAAAGTGAAAGTATATGACAAACCTTTCCAATGTCATTGTGTCCCAAATCAACCAGCATTACATGCTCTGCACATTGCTTTTCATCTTTCAGGAGCTGCATTGATAACTTTTCATCTTCTTCTAGAGTCTTTTCCCTTTTACATGTCCCAGCCAATGGACGGTTCACAATCTTCTTCTGTTCGCGACAAGATCATGATAACTATTCACTTCTAATATTTTTTCCATTAAGATTTGTGATAAACATTCAAGTGACCAAGTAAGAAGTATCAATTAATTTAAAAATCTAATCTAAATATGTACGAAAACATACATTCTTAATACCCGCAAGAATCTTTGGACTAGAAGTAACCAGAATACATCTCCTAGCCTGTTTACAAAAAAACATGATCATCATCAAAACATGAAAGAGATGAACATTAACTTTACCAAATGAAGTATTTTTATATGTTATATAGAAATAAACCTGCAAATAAGTCATATATGGACTTGGATTCACAACTCTCAATGCTCTATAGACTTCAAATGGATCAGTGAATGTTCTTCGTTCAAATCTCTGACTTAATACAATCTGGAAAATATCTCCTGCTTTAATATGTTCTTTTGCCTGAAGGACTGCCTCCTTGTATGCATCAGATGTCAAAGTATAAAGTTTAATGAAGACAAATTACGAGGGAGTTGGCAAAGTTTATGAAGACAAAGTATAAAGTTAAACAAAAGGAAAATAAGATATTGCTCAAATTGAATAAGATATACTTAATCTGTAATTTTCTAAAATGATAATATACTCTAACAATCTGTCTATAAATACCTCAATCAAAATGGTTTAAACTATAGATCAGGGATGTAAAGTCAAAATAACAAGGATATCTGACAGTTCATCAGCATTTGTTGTTTCAATATTTACATAAAACCATGTAGTTACTCTCTCGATACCTTCGAAATCTTTTAGCAGTTTTGGATTTCCCTTGCTTCTGTGAAACAGGAGAGAATCTGCTTAGCCAATCTAAAAGAATCTTTAACATTGAAATAAAAATGGATCTTCTAAACATGAAGATGATTCAGACTTCAGAGATGAGAAAGATTCAAAAGTTGTATACTGTGTCATGTGCTTAAAAGCTGATTCTACATGAGGGATAAATAAGGAAAAAGAGTCTAACTTTGTTACAACATGCAACACCCAAAAAGGAGCAAGTATATAATTAAAACCTTACAATCATGATAAGAAGTATGTTGTAAAAAGTAATAGAACTACAAACTCAGACCTTCACCAATAACAGCTTAATTCTCAACACAGTATCAAAGCATCTTCAGTAATGTGGTTTTTTTACCCTTCCAACAGAGTTAAGTTTCAGCAGAAGTTTTGGATGCAGATGCATTCTGTTTGGTTAAATGCAAAAGAGCTTTGTGTGAAATTTTAAAAAGCTTAATTATATATGTCAATAAGAATTCCAGCTGGATCTCCACAAAATAAGTCAAGATTTTTGGGGTGGTAGATTCTTGACAAAAGATAAGAGTTACAATGCACCAAAAGATACATGCAGATCAACAATCTAGACATAACCAAAATACTATCACTGAGCTAATTAAGGTTTCAATTGTTTAGTTAAACAGAAAGCAAAATAGATAAAATTGGATGACAAGATCATACATCTGAAGATCTCACACAGCGGGGAACCATTTTGCCTCCGATCTGGAACAGTCCATCAGTAGTGAACAATGTAACTCTATCCTCAGGAAGCCATTGAAATTCTGCGAGAAGTCACAAACACATATTAAATATCCTGTACATGAAAGCGAAGACAATCTCTAAATCTTGGTATTAATCAAATCATTTATTTGCTCCAAAATGCAGACTTTCAAATAAAATCATCCTAACCGATAATAAAGTAATATAGGATATTCTTTGAATTACAACAGATGCATTGAATCCACATTCACAAAATCTCTAATCTAAATCTTGTTTCATAAAAAAAAACTTGTTGTTTCATCTAATCAAAAAATATATACAAAATAAAATCCTCTAGAGGCTAGTACTCCAACAAAATTCAACATAATTAAAAGTTATGAAACCTGAACTACAATCCACAAGATGTACCTGCAAATTCATCCTTTAAATATGACAAACAGAATAAAAACTGAATTTGAGCTAAACTTTGACAAAAGAACCCTAATCCTAATCGTGTGGCAGAAAATCAAGAAAGCAGGTAAAATCTGAAAAAGAAAGAAGAAGAGCGCACCGCTGTCGGAATCGGACCAAGGGAAGAACTCGAAAGAATCGTCACCGGAGTTATTGGAGGAATGGTTGGCTTTGGAGGAGAAACGGGGGAAGACGAGGTTGAGAGATAGAAGGAGAGAGAGGGAAAGAGTTGAAAGGGTTGTAAGGTGAAATGGAATAAATCTCATTTTAAGAATTTTTTTTATACAAATGCAGTACGGGTGGAGTATTTTTTAACTAGCTATAAAATAACAGTGGAAATTAATTTTAAAAAAAATGATTTATTTTATAAAATAATAAACACGACTTTTCCATAGGTAGTAAATAATTTACTCAGGTACTCAAATCGGTAAAAATAAAAATGAAAAACATACAAATTTGGATTGGGGGAAATGAGAAGTTAAATAAAAAATAAACAAGGCTGAAGCAAATTTATTTTCTTAAATCATTTACCTACAGTTAGTGAGAGTAGGTATATGTCATAATTAGTGACACTCAACGTGTAGCTAAAAGTAATTATAGTGAAGACATTAAAATATGAGTGTCACAATAGATATTTTTTTTTTGTAGTAAAAACCACTACTGACACGAAACTAATACCAAACCACAGACAATAATGTCAAACCACGACTTAAACAACAACAAAAGCTGAGATAAAACCTGAGCAAAACCGCAACTAAGACAAAACGAGCACCAAACCACAACTCAGACAAAAATTATGTCAAATGACAACTTAGACAACTAGTGAAAATCACAATTGATTTTTTCCTAGTTGTTCAATGCCAAACAAAACTAGTATCTAAATGACCGAGAGAAACCTATTCTGGCAGAGAGCAAGAACAACTAGGAAAAAATCAGTGCAAAAAGCAAGATAAAAGTGTCAAACTATAACTGGGATAAAACTATTGTTTTCGAAGAAGAAATGTGTCCAATCTTAGGTCAAATCAGAGAGACAAGCATAAAACCAGGAAGATCACATGAAGGATTGCAACTTGTTCATCAAACTCTCTCAAATGATTCATCACTAAGAACCCAGATCTAATCTTACTTTCGAAAATGTGCTCGTCTTCCACGCTCCACCGTTGTATAAACAATATATAGCAATGAGAATTTGTGTCCAAGAACATGCAACCATTTGTCGGAAAAAAATAATGTCCAGGAACATGTTCCCTACACACTTTTTTTCTATCTTCTATGTCCCTTGCTACTTAACATCCCTTCTTAATGACACTTATTTCCTTCTTTCATAAGCATCATATAAGTAAATTGTAAAAGCCCTAGCCCTACCACTAATAGTCCACATCGGCAGGTCAATAGAAAATTACAACAACCTCAAATGAAATATTAAAATCTATGTGAATCCAAACCGCAGTGATAAATTAAACTTGAAGTCTAATTACCCTCTTGAAGAGCATCGATGGTTGACTGCAAATCACGATGGTCTTTTACAATGCTGCACATTTTCTTTCTGTCATATTTATAATAATGAGATGTTATTTTAAAACACCCCGATATCTTTATTGATAAACTCAGTTAGGATAAGTAACAATGGAAGGAAATGAAGAGATGACATCAAATCAAAATCCATCAGAATGAGGTGTAATATATTTAAAGAACACAACTTTTTAACCAGATTGTGTGGACACCAATACAAAAGTAATTGTGCTAAAAATAAAGCTACTTGTGGAATGTAATTTTAGTATCTCTATCTCAATCACCAAAAATTAAATGTAGCATTGTAGGTGAACATTTTCAAACGTATTTCATTCTACTCAATATGGATGTCTCCCTAATTCTGATTTACACTTTGTTCAATTTTCAATTTTTCCTAACATTGTTTCAGAAAAGACAACTTGTTACGAAATTAAGTTGTCAATGACCATGCAAAAATGTCCATACAACACTCTCGAACACATTTGTACTAGCACACTCTTTATTAGCGAGTAAAATTCATATGGATCCCACCATTTTGGGAATGGATTCCACCGAGGAATAGAACTCACGTAATTAAGTGTGATAAAAGTATGTCGCTCTATTATATATAGTGTATTGGCAAAAATGTGTTGCTAACATTATTCATTAGTTGTATTTAAGAAAAAATTACATTAATGCATTAACAAATAAATTTTTAATTATAACTCCACCTTAGACAAAAGTCGAGATAGAGCAGATATTCAAAAATAGATCCCTTCAAATAAATGCCACCATTTCAGGGAGAAACCATCGATGCATATTCAAACATCTTTATTTTTCTGTCTATAATGTTTTCTGCACATTTAAAAATTCAAAAATACCTGTATGAAGAAATTTATGTTTGTGCAATTTCCAACTGTTTCTCAAGCTTTAACTCATTTGATCTTAGTCTGAGTGCCTAAGAAGTTTATTGAACACAACAATAAATTAAAAGTTGGATTCTAATATATATCCTAAATCTATTAGCAATAGTCAACCTACATGTGCTCATTAAAAGTGACATTTATGTATGTGTTTGGCTAGATAGATATTACATAATCACTCTAAATTAAAGATGGATGTGGGGATATTTTTGATTAAACTGATCAATGCAGAGATACTTTTACATATTAGAATTGGAATATTAACATTTCTGTCCCTTTTTCTTTGGGCTAAAGCATGGATATTGCATTGGTCTAATGAAGAGGCAATTCATCCAAGTTGGATTTTGTTACATTAAAATTTACTCACAGTACCACCCTTATTCACTAACACATTCTACAAATAATCAAAGTTTCTATATATTTTTCTTTTTATATTACAGGTTTGTTTAATTTGTACATACTGCCTGAGTTTCAGATGAAGAGGTTAACATTCCAAATGTGAGATATTATTCTATGATATTAATGTTGATCATTTAATTAAATATTTTCAATATTTGAATGTTTATAATTTCTACAAAAATATTTAATTAATGTTAACCTACTAGTTTTATGTTTAAGGAACTAAACTGTGTATCTTTTGCAAATAAGCACCTTTGCAATTAGCCCTAAATCATAGAATTTGTCATAACTGAGTTTTCTTTATAACTTGGGAGTTAACTCACTACCTATGAACAAATCTTAATCGTTGTCGACTGCAATAAATTCAGTTGATTACAGAGTAGTTAATTACATGTGATAGATTCCTCACTTGCATATTTTGAAGTCACACCTATGCATATTTGGAACATATAATCCATTTCGAATCACTTTTCGGAGAGCATCTTTTCGATTTGACCATTTTGATTGTAGAGATCCACAATTTTCATAGCATATGAAGGCATGTGCCTATCAGCCCTGCAAGAGTTTATGTTTCAACAATATTATAAACAAATCACACTTTTGAATCAAAGTGAGGTTGGCCAAAAATTATGCTATACATACCTTTCCTTTCCCCACAATCGATTTACGTATAAATAGTTCCGAATGGTATGATAATCAAGTGAATAACGCGCAAATTCAATACCCTTTGGACCAATCTGAGCATAGAGACAATGCCAAGAAGAAAAATTTCACTATGTTAAGCGCAAGGGTATTAAGGTTAGGAGATAATGTCGGCTTGACACCTTTAGCAGCCAACACTTCTTCTGGTGTCCTGCAAGAAATTTCAGGATTTAAGCAAATAAAGTACTTTAGTAAGTAAACCTATATAGTGAGATAATTAACGGATTCATTTAAAAAATGTAATACAAAGATGTAAACCTTGTTAAAACAGGTATGGGATAAAATCTATCATCAGGATCACTATGATATACAAAGTTACACCAAAGTTATTATAGGCAAAAACCGAAGTCAGACTTAAGAATGAAAGACTGTAGAAACATGTAGATTATTTTCATTACCTTTGTACACAAATGACAGCTTCAACAATGTGTGAAGGAAGGTAAAGAAAGTGCGACTTTGTTTTGTTGAGTATCAATTTTAGTATTACTTGCATTCATTTCTACCATATTTTTTTTATTTATTTGATTCTTATAATAAAATTATAATTTAAGAATATCTTTTACATTACCTAGACACACTTTAAATTGATATACTTATGCTTTTTTATACACACAACAAAAAACTCTATTTTCCCTACATTATTTTTAATAAATATTAAGTGTTATATTATATATATATTCACACACTAATGGTCTGTTTGATTGTCTTTTCTAAAACTATTTTTTTCATTTTAAAAAATTTAAAAACAGAAAAATTTGTTTGGTTAACCATTTTATAAATAACACTTTTGGAAACTAGTTTTTGTTTTCTGATTTTGGGGACTAAAAAAGCAAAATAGTTTAAAGCACTTTTCTAATTTTTAAAATGAAGAAAAAGAAGAAAAAGAAGATCATTTTTCATTTTGTTAATAGCAAATTTTGTAATATAATAAATATATATTTTCATTTTGCTATCGTATTATCTCGTACCGATTATACATTCCTCCAATCTTTTATGTACATAATAAATGCAAACATGTGAGATGTTTTTTTTAACTTGTCATACATTGAGATTTGAAACATAAAAAGTTTCCACAAACAATTTATTTCATACGAATTTTTTAATTTATTTATTTTTATCGATTTCTAAACATTTTTCAATTGATTTTTCATTAAATTATTTCAATATTTTTTAGACATAATTCAAATATATAATTAGTTTAATTAAATTTAGAAATATATATATCTTAATGTGCGACAATTAACTAAGATATTTTCATTGAATTTATTTGGAAATCAAATACATGCCTAAGAGCTTGCTAAATGATTCTACAAAACTAACAGTTTAATAAATTAATAAAACTATATTCAAGTGATATTTTCTTAACTCTCACTATCAAAATTTTATGAAACATGGGTACCAGATGCAGTATCAGTATGGTACATTTTATGGTATTTTTTTTAAAAAAAATTAAGTAAGGGTGTAATGAAAAATATGATTTTATATAATTTAAATAAAAGAATTAAGTTTTGTAATTCACAATACAAAATCATATTAAGAGTTTAAAAAGTAATATATTGTGTTTGGTTAATCACAAATAATATTCTATTAATACATAAGAAAATCATTAATTTCACTCTCGATAAAATAATTAAAAAAAAGGAGTATGGTACGAGTATCGTATCGAGTAAATACCTAGCTAGTACATATAATTTTTCATTTTAGAAGTTCTCATGTTTCACAGCCATACTTTGCGGATTTATTTATATTCCTTTTTTTTGTATTTGACCAAAATGCCACAGTCCGAAAAAAAAAATATATCTATTTTTTTACCTCAATTGTTGATCACAATATGGGGAGGCTGTGGAGACAAAATCTCTCTCAAATGGTTTTAATGATAAAAAAATTATTTAAAAAATTATGATTGTGGTTAATGATTAATCTGCGCTTTTGAGTGAACTCATTTAGAAAAAACAAGTTATTAATCATTAAGACAAAAATGAGAAAAATCTGATTCAAATATGGAGGATTGGAATTCGAGAGGATGAAGCTTCAAATCTGCAAAATACTCATCCTCACTGAAACAAACTTCTTTTTATTCATTAAGTGAAGGCAAAACAATATTAAAGAATGAATAAATAAAGCTTTTGAAATAAAGTCAGAAGGCAAAAGAATAGGCACGAGGACAAATTATACTAGGATGGGTCTATGGTCAACATCTTTGAAAGCAACCCAACATCATTGAAAGCGACCCAACATATCTCTCTCACATGCTGAAAATGACCTAACATCAACCTACAAAAAGGCAGTAGCTAATAAGACAAAAATGTAGCTCTTACATGTCTTAAGAAAGGAAAAAGAAAAGGGCAACACATGTCCAAGTTCCTAGGAATTCTGAACCTCGTGCAAGAGGATGAACTGCATTAGTCCAAGGACAATTGGATGATAGTTTTGTAAAAACAATTTCGTTGCATGGACATACTTGGTAACATATTTAATGTTCCTGAGTATTCTACCCATGTAAGGGCAAGGGATTTGACGTAACTCCAAAAATTTAATCTCAATGTAATAAACACACAAATCCATCTAATGAGCAGGTGATGTGCTGAAAAATCTAACAGAGCAAGTTATATTTTTGGTGAAGATGTCTCATCTTGTGTGCTCAATTTATCTTTCCCTACTCATGGTGTGGTTGAAATATTACACCATAATCCAATCCCTACTGGCTGCATGAAAAGATTCTCTTAATATAATCTTTAACAAACTGAACCTCATTTTTTCAAGCTAAAGCTACAAAAAAAATTAAGAAAGTTGAGTCAAAAAATAAATCCGTCGCACCGCAATTTTAGGTATGTGGTAAGTTAGTTATTTAACAAGTGAATGCAAATGAAAATTTTTGTAATAACATATTTCCTCATTATTAGGCTTGACTATTTAGTTCTTGTAATATTACTTATTTTCATGAATTGGTTTTCTTTTCATGGTAGAATTAGTTATTTAGTTAGTTAGTTTTGTAAAGAAATTTGAAAATATCATGATTTGTATCATTCTAATAACGGATTTTGAATCCTCCAGAAATATATATGCATATATAGTTAGTAAATATTTATTCGATCACTAATTTATTTAGTTTCACATTGTTTTAGATTCCTACAAACTCTAACAAATTGAACTACACTTTTTTAGATTCAAGAAAAAACCACAAAAAAGGTTAAGAAAGTTGAGCCTAAAAATAAATTCGTCGTACCGCAAAAGTTGGTCCCAAGAAAATCAGCTATTCAACAAGCTTTTCCTAAAATTACTCTACCAAGCCTGTAAGATCCATAATTTTAAAGTATACTTTATGTATTTTTATGTATTTTGGATTTGGCTCGGAGGCTTTTTAGCCAAAGTTAATAATATTTTGGAGTTTATATAATCAAAAAGTTACTTTGATGCCGATTAGAATTACTCGTCGATAAATAAATTGAATTAAATGCGGTGAATCTTTTACGAAGAATTTTATGTGTTACGGGTGAAATGGCAATTTTAATGAATATGAAGATATTTGTTAAGTTACAATTAAGATATATATATATACATTTATGTATATATGTTTGTTTGGAGAGAATAGAAAGAAAGTAAATTAGAAGGAAGGAAAAGGAAAAGAAAAGGTTATATAAAGGAAACAAGGAAAAAGGAAGAAAGGAAAAACAAAGGAAAGAAAGAGAAAGGAAAGAAAACCAGAATTTTCCATCTTCCTCTCCCTCCTTCCTCCATTTTCGTTTTTCTTCGCTTCCTTTCTTCAAGATTAGAAACCCAAGGTTGGGTGGGTGATAGAACAAGGATTTCTCAACTCCACTCTTCCTCTTTGATTCAAAAACGAAGAAAAACGGTATTAGGGATTCAAACACAAACCTCTCTGTTTCATCTAGATCTAAGCTTCGTTTTGTGAAGAGTTAGAAGGGAAAGTTGCTCACTACCACGCTACGGTGCTAGGGGACCAACTTGGAGGCGACATTGCGAGCGGAGATTTTTACCGGATTTACTCGCGGTACCCGAAACGCATGTTAAAGCTAACGTTAAGGTAAGGGCTCCTTCCAAACTTTTAGTTTGCATTTAGGGACTTATCTGTGATTGTGTGGAAAGGATCTTGTTAGGGTTTGAGTATTGATTTGGGGGAAAATGGATCTAAGACTTTATGGGTAAAATCTTAGAGTTAGGTTTTGGTTATATTTGATGGATGTTGGAAAATGAACTTAACTCATTTGTGTATGATTATGGGTAAATGAAATTTGATGTGTTTGAGTGTTATGTTGTGTTGATTTGTGTTCGTCGTATTTGACGTGTTCTAAGTTAATACCGATGAAATTTGATGTGTTTTGGTGTGGATTGTGAATTGAATTTGATAAAATGTTTTGAGTTGGTTTTGTTGTGAAATTTGAAAACCATTAGAGTTAAACGAGTATTAAAAATGGGGAATCTTTTAATATCTCGGTTTACTTAATGTGTGTTTGTGAAAATCGTTTAAGTTAAATGAGAATTAAGAATGGGGAATCTCTTAATGTCTCGTTTACTTAATATTTGTTTTGAAAATTGCTAAGTTAACTGGGCGTTAAGAATGGGGAATCTCTTAATGTCTTGGTTACTTAATATTTGTTTTGAAAATCGTTTAAGTTAACTGGGCGTTAAGAATGGGGAATCTCTTAATGTCTTGGTTACTTAATGTTTGCTTTTGAAAATCGTTTAAGTTAAATGAGACTTAAGAATGGAGAATCTCTTAATGACTCGTTTACTTAATATTTGTTTTGAAAATTGTTAAGTTAACTGGGCGTTAAGAATGGGGAATCTCTTAATGTCTTGGTTACTTAAGGTTTGTTTTGGAAAATCGTTTAAGTTAACTGGGCGTTAAGAATGGGGAATCTCTTAATGTCTCGGTTACTTAATGTTTGTTTTTGAAAATCGTTTCAGTAAATGAGTATTAAGAATGGGGAATCTCTTAATGTCTTGTTTACTGAATGTTTTGTTTGAAAATCGTTTAAGTTAACTGGGCGTTAAGAATGAGGAATCTCTTAATGTCTTGGTTACTTAATATTTGTTTTGAAAATCGTTTAAGTTAAAAAAGTATTAAGAATGGGGAATCCCTTAATGACTTATTTACTTAATGTCTGTTTTGAAAATCGTTTAAGTTAAATGAGAATTAAGAATGGGGAATCTCTTAATGTCTCGTTTACTTATGTGTGTTTTGGTAAATCGTGCTGACCCGCGATAGGTGGCACTTTGGTAAACGGTACAGGCCCGTGATAGGCAGTACGTTTACGATTTACGTTTGGTAAGTTGTGCAGACCCGTGATAGGTGGCACCTCGGTAAACAGTACGGACCTGTGATAGGTAGTACGTTTACGACTTACGTTCCTTGGTGGATTGTGTTTGTCCGTGAGAGACTGCACAGGGGTTTGTCCGTGAGAGACTACGCCTTGGTTTAAGTTAAATAAGAATTAAGAATGGGGAATCTCTTAATGTCTTGTTTACTTATGTGTATTTTGGTAAATCGTGCAGACCCGCGATAGGTGGCACCTTGGTAAACGGTACGGGCCCGTGATAGGCAGTACGTTTACGATTTACGTTTGGTAAGTTGTGCAGACCCGTGATAGGTGGCACCTCGGTAAACAGTACGGACCCGTGATAGGTAGTATGTTTACGACTTACGTTTCTTGGTGAGTTGTGTTTGTCCGTGAGAGACTACACCCTGTTAAATTGTGAATTGTTGGTTCATTTTGTCTGTAGTATTGTGTTATAAGTGTTAAGTGTATGTTTTGGAATTTGGTGATAACATGTTTGATTGCAATACCATTTCGAAATCCATGATGTTGTAGTAATTGTGTTATAAGTGTTAAGTGTTATGTTTTGGAATTTGGTGATAGCATGTTTGATTGCAATACTATTTCGAAACTCAAGATGTCGTGGTGATTGCGCTATAATTGCTAAGTGTGATTGTTTGGATTTGTGTGCAAGTGTTGATTGGTTTCGAAACCCTTTAAAAAGCTGAATTTTGCTGTTTTCCTGTTGCTGTCTGATGTGTATTCGAATACAGAAAGCTGTATTCGAATACAAACATGCTGTTTTGCTACTGACTTACAGTGTAGTCGAATACAGACTGTTGTATTCGAATACAGACATGCTGTTTTTGCTGCTGAATGCTGAAACAGCCTTGTATTCGAATACAAAGATGCTCTATTCGAATACAACAGTGTTGTTTTGTTAAAAACTTCATTTCTCAACCTTGTTTATGAATGTTTGGCATATGGAAACCCTTTTAAGGTGCATGCTAAGTTGAAAGATTATTTTGTGCATTTAAAACTTAAATGTTATGTGTTAACTGTTATTTTCGGTTGGTGACCCTTTACAATTATTGTGGAAATCTGGGCTTTGCCCTCAGATGAGAGTCAGGACGATCCTACCGGTTCGTACCCTACGGACTGGAATGGAGATGGGAACGCTTGGCTGCAGCTACGTTAGGAGGATCTCACGGGGCGCGTGGAGATCACTCAGGGTGTTTAGTTGTTTTGTAAAATGATCAGACTAGGTTGACACAGATGGAATGGATGTCTTTCCTTTGGGTTGCGTTATTTTTTTAACTGGAAGACTGTACTACTTTTGTTATGTTAATATTTTGAATTCATGGTTTGAGAGCTTTTCCGCTGCTTGAAAATTATAATGACTTAATTACTTATCCAAAGGTGTTACCTTATTTATTTCTCTGTTTTATTTTAATTTCTTTTGAAAAAAAAATTACACCCTCGCTTTGAAAAATGGGGTGTTACAAAGCCTTTGTTGAGACAAACATCATATTTAAAGTTTTGATGAAAATAAACAAAGGTTAACTAAGAAAGTCAATTATGATTCTAAAATGTTATGTTAATTTAACTTGTGCTTTTGAGTGAATTTAATTAAGAACAGAATCAAGCAAAGCAGAAAGGACAGCAATGAGAACATTCTACATAAAAACAGAGAATGATCTCCAGTTTCAAGAATGTTCACCACAGCATATTGACCAATCATTCTCCACCTCTTTAAACAAAGATTCTGCCTCAAAATTTCATTTAAATAGAATCAGTACATGACAAGAAACAATTAGGATTCATTCCAACTCAAACAGGATATCATATCACTAAAATAAAAGGACTCGAAACAGTCAAAGTAAAAACAGTTTTGGAACTCTAAAAGTCAAACTGTCAAGAAAGTTTGATCAACCTTGATATATGGTAAGACATTACAAAGGACATCCAGAATGATCAAAACAAGAACTCCAGATTGATCATCAAATCTCCAGAAAGATCAAAATGACAGATCCAGATTGATAATCAATCTTCGTTTCATGCATAACTCCATTAGCAGTATGTTCTCTTCTGCAATGGCTTATAATATTCCTCCAAACTTCTCTTGGCTACATTCAATACTCAAGATCGAAACTGTACCATCCAAGATTAAGGAAGAAGCTTCAAAGGATTTTTAACTAGAAGACAAAACTGATTCAAAAGATGTAACAGAATAGTCAAAGCACTTTTAAATCAATTCAAGGCTGGATTATTTTTATTCTGAAATATTGGGTTTCAGTAAAAAATACAGAGCACTACCAACAACTCTTTTCGACCTTCATTAAATGCTTCTAAAGCCTGTAAATATAAGGCCAATATCCAGGAATAAAACAAGAAATTTAAGTGTTGTAAAATCCCACAAATCAATCACATACACATACTTGAAGTTCTCAAATTTCGCAAAGAAGAAGCAGCTCTAAAGTCTCATATCAGGTTGCTTGATCATTACTAAATTCTTTGTAAAGAATCAAATCTCAAACAAGAGTTTAGATATCTCATATTCTGTCAAAAAAACAATCTTATTGTAAAAACTAAAACTATAAGAGTTTCTTTATAGTTTGTTTAGATTGTATTGAATCCTGTCAAAGTTAGATAGGTACTGTTGTTAATTTCTGGGTGGAAAGTAATAGAGATTGAAACAGATCAAAGGTGATCTAGACTAGGTGTTGTAAAATTAAGAAGAATCTTTGTTTTAAACACTTAGTGGAAAAAACTCACAGTGTGAGGACTGGACGTAACCCAAGTTGGTGAACTAGGATATATCTTTGTGTGGTATTATCTATCTTATCTCTTTATTTGTTAAACTTAATTGATTAACTAAGATAAAGCACAAACTGATTTTCTGTTTTAAACTAATCAAGGAACGTTCTCTGTTTTTGATAAAAACCAAGAACGTTCTCTGTTTTTCTGTTTTCACAACCAAGATCAATCTTGAGTTATTTTCTTAAGTTTTTAACAGTAATTTTTAAAAGGTACATTTACAATTCAAACCCCCTTTCCTTGTAAATCGACATTGTTACTTCAATTGGCATCAGAGCTCGGTCTCTAGAAAGTTCAAAAAACACCTAACAAGTGCTAGAGAAAAGATCTAGAAGAATGTCGAAAGCAAAAATACATTGTTGAAGGAGGATCCTTAAACAGACCACCATTCTTTGATGGATCAGATTACTACTTTTGGAAAAACAAAATGCAATTGTTTCTAAAGTCTCAAGACACAAGAATATGGCGCATCATTACAGATGGAGACTTCATACCAAGGGTTAATCAAGATGACTCAAACTCTGCCATGAAGAAAGAAACTGACTGGACATCTGATGATAAAACTAAGGTACTTTTAAATTCTAAAGCTCAGTTATTCTTATCATGTGCTTTAAGCAGGGAAGAAAGTGAAAGAGTAGATGAATGCACAACTGCAAAAGAAGTTTGGGATACACTGCAAACTCATCATCAAGGAACAAGTCATGTCAAAGAAACAAGAATAGACATTGGCATAAGGAAATTCGAATTATTCGAAATGCAAGAAGGAGAAACTGTTGATGAAATGTACTCAAGATTTACTACAATAGTAAACGAAATGTGTTCTCTTGGCAAAGCTTACACAGTACAAGAAAGAGTATGAAAGATCATAAGGTGCCTTCCAATTATATGGAGACCAATAGTAACAACCATAAGTCAAGCCAAGAACCTTGAATCACTGCCTCTGGAAGAACTAATTGGAACATTAAGAGTACATGAAGTATTGTTACAAGAAGACAAACCAATTAAGAAAGGAAAGGCAATAGCACTAAAAGCTTCTCAAGAAAAAATCACAGCACAAATAGAAGAAGAACTAGAAGAAAATGAACAAGAAGATGCTGATGAAATTGCTCTTCTCACCAGAAGAATACAGAGGATGATGAGAAGAAGAGATCAAATCAAAAAGGGATTTCAAAACAGAAATCCCAAAACAGAAGTTGACAAAAGTCAAGTCACATGCTTTGGATGCAATAAATTAGGACATTACAAAGCAGAATGTCCCTCAAACAAAAATCCACCAAAACGATTTCCTTTCAAAAAGAAATCAATGATGGCAACATGGGATGATTCAGAAGAATCAGAAACTGAAGAAGAAGAAGTGAACATATGCTTAATGGCGAAAACAGAGGAATAAGAGGTAATAAGTTCTGAACCTTGTCATTTATGTGAACAAATGGGAAAAGAATTTGACAACTTGTTAAATGACTTAAATCTCCTTATTCAAAAATGTAGTTCCTTAAAAGAACAATCTCATAAAGAAAAAGAAGAAAGTCAAGCTAAAAATAACATGCTACAAAAAACCATTCAAGAGTTGAAAGAAACAGAAAAACAGATTTTTGAAAATTAAGAAGGTCAAGAACGTTCTGCACTACAAACGGAGAACGTTCGACTAAAAAATGAAAACAAAATTCTCAAAATAGATTTATTAAATTTCATTAAAGCCACTGAAACCTTTCCTAATAATAGGGATCTCAAATAGGAATTTTTGATAAAGCTGGTCTTGGTTTCAATCAAACCCAAAAAACCAAGCTATATGAAAATTTCTTTGTCCCAGAAAGAAAAGAAGAAAAATGCAAAACTAGATGCTCATATTGTAAAAAACTTGGACATCTAGAATTTGCCTGCTATTTTAGAAAAAGAGATGAAAAGATTGAAAGGAAAAAGGTAATTGAAAGAGGAAATCATTCTATTAAAGCAGTTTTGAAAAAACTGCAAAAAGGAGAACAATCTCCAGAAAGTTTCCTAAACAGAGAAAGTTCCAAAACAAAAGTTGAACCTTCTCCAGAAAAAATGAAAAAAGGAGAACGATCTGGAAACTCTTTCAAACCAAAGTTCAAACCTTCTGAAACCCGAATTGTTAAATCTGTTTCAAAATCAACAACTAAATATTCAGCTGGTTTCAAAAATAAAGGAATGATATACCATTCTAAAGAAAAAGGAAATGTCAAAACTAACTCTCAAGAACCCAAAATAAAGTGGGTACCTAAGGCTGAAATAATATCATATGCAGGTTGGTTTTCCAAGTATAAAGATAAAGCATTGGTTCTTGGACCGTGGATGTTCAAGACACATGACAGGAGATAAAAACTGTTTCATAACATTCATCAAGAAGGATGGAGGATCAGTCACTTTTGGTAATGACAATCAAGCTCAGATTAAAGGTAATGGAACCATTGGTAAGACAAACTCTGCTCAAATAAATGATGTTCAATATGTGGAAGGTTTAAAACACAACCTGTTAAGTATAAGTCAGCTATGTGACAGTGGATGTGAAGTCATTCTTAAACCAAAGGTATGTGAAATCAGGAAAACTAAAACTGGAGAAATCCTATTTTCTGGAAATCGAAAGAAAAATTTATATGTTTTATATCTTGAAGAACTACCTGATGAATCATGCTTTATATCAATCAATAAAGATAAATGGATTTGGCACAAAAGGGCGGGGCATATCAGTATGAAAACCATTTCAAAGATTTCTAAACTAGATCTTGTTAGAGGATTACCAAAACTTAACTTTGAAAATTATAAAATATGCGAAGCTTGTGCAAAAGGAAAACAAGTCAAAAGTAGCTTTCACTCAAAAGATTTGTAACAACAAATAGAACTCTTGAACTACTTCACATAGATCTCTTTGGGCCAGTCAAAACAACAAGTCTAGGAGGAATGAAATATGGTTTTGTTATTGTTGATGATTTTTCAAGATTTACGTGGGTACTATTTTTGAAACAAAAAGATGATTCTTTTGAAGCATTCAAAACATTCTGTAAAAAGGTTCAAAATGAAAAAGAATCCAGTATCATTTATGTAAGAAGTGATCATGGAGGAGAATTCATAAATGCTTCATTTAAAACTTTTTTCGATGAACTTGGCATCTCTCATAATCTCTCATGTGCAAGAACTCCACAACAAAATGGAGTTGTTGAACGAAAAAATAGAACACTACAAGAAATGGCAAGAACTATTTTAGAAGAATCAAATGTTGAAAGATATTTTTGGGCTGAAGCCATAAACACATCTTGCTATATTCTAAACTGTGTATCTATCAGAAAGATCATCAACAAAATCCTATATGAAATCTGGAAAAATAGAAAACCAAACATCTCTTACTTTCACATTTTTGGGTGTTACTGTTACATTTTAAACAACAAAGATCTCATTGGAAAATTCGATGCAAAATCTGATAAAGCAATCTTTCTTGGATACTCAACCGATTCTAAAGGTTATAGAGTGTTTAATTTAAGAACTAATGTTGTTGAAATAAGTATGCACATATTATTTGATGAGTTTGATGACTTAGATATAAGCAAAAAGGATGATGAAAAAGAAACTCCAATCGAAACACAGCAGCAAAATAGTTTGCAGAAAACAGAGATTGATAAACAATCTCCGTTTCATTCTCCACCAAAAAGCTGGAAAACGATTGAAGATCATCCTTAAACCCATATCATTGGAGACACATCTGATGGGATTAGAACTAGAATATCATTCAAGAATGATGAAAACAACATGGCAATGATATCTCAGATCGAACCAAAATCAATCAAAGAAGCAATTATTGATCAATCTTGGATAAGTGCCATGAAGGAAAAACTACTGCAGTTTGAGAAAAATGAAGTCTGGACCCTGGTACCTGATGCATTAGATCAAGCAATCATTGGTACACGGTGGGTTTTCAGAAATAAACTAGATGAAGAAGGTAAGGTTATCAAAAACAAAGCAAGATCAGTAGCTCAAGGTTATAATCAACAAGAAGGTATAGATTACGATGAAACTTTTGCTCCAGTTGCAAGGTTAAAAGCTATTCGAGTACTTCTTGCATATGCATCTCATAAACTTATCAAATTATTTCAAATGGATGTTAAAAGTGCTTTTTTAAATGGGTTCTTAAATGAACAAGTATATGTAAAACAACCCCCAGGTTTTGAAAGTCAATCAAAACCAAATCATGTTTTCAAACGTACCAAAGCTCTATATGGCTTAAAACAAGCACCAAGGGTTTGGTATGAACGACTGAGTTCATTCCTAATTAAAAATAGTTTTCTAAGAAGAAAAATCGACACCATATTATTTAAGAAAATAGAGGGAAATGATTTACTCATCGTTCAAGTATATGTTGATGATATCATTTTTGGATCAACAAATGAAAAAATGTGTGAAAGCTTTTCAAAACTTATGCAAAGTGAATTTGAAATGAGCATGATGGGAGAATTAAGGTACTTTCTCGGTTTATAAATTAAACAATATGAAAGCGGAATTTTTATTTGTCAAGAAAAGTACATCAAAGATCTGTTGGTTAAATACAAAATGAATGAATCAAAAAACATCACCACTCCTATGTATCCATCTTCTTCTTTAGAAAAAGATGAAAATGGCAATGCTGTTTCTGAGAAAGAGTATCGAGGAATGATCGACTCTCTGCTATATTTAACTGCTAGTAGGCCTGATATAGTGTTTGCAGTAGGATTATGTGCTCGATTTCAATCAACACCAAAAGAATCCCATTTAACAACAGTAAAACGCGTATTTAGATATCTTGTTGGAACCACTAATCTTGGTCTTTGGTATAGAAAGGGTTCACATTTTGATCTTATAGCATACTGTGATGCTGATTATGCCGAAGATAAAATTGAAAGAAAAAACACAAGTGGAGCATGTCAGTTCTTAGGCGAAGCATTAATCAGTTGGTCTTGCAGAAAACAGAACACAATAGCCTTGTCAACAATAGAGGTCGAATATGTTTCAACAGAAAACTGTTGTTCACAGGTTCTGTGGATTAAAAACCAACTTCAAGATTACTCTGTAAGTTATTCCAGTATTCCAATTTATTGTGATAATACGAGTGCGATAATATTGTCTAAAAATCCCATTTAGCATTCTAGATCAAAACATGTTGAAATAAAACATCATTTTATTCGTGATCATGTCAATAAGAAAGATATTGAATTAATCTTTGTTGACACTCAAAATCAACTTGCTGACATTTATACAAAGCCTCTTGTCGAGGATAGTTTCAATTTGATCAAAGAAAAATTGAAAATCATGAAAAATCCAAAAGATTCTGGATAAATTCTGCTTCTATAGAAAACGGAGAACGTTTATCAGTCTTCGTTTCGGGAACATCATTCCCCATTCTGAAAAACCAACATTATCTGTCTGAGTCATCACTTTCCCTCTCAAAACCAAAAAGGCAAATCTTGGCATTTAATACATGTGTCTCTATGTCTGAAGATAGAGTGCTGACACAAGCTTTATAGCCCCCAAAAATTTCTTTCCTCCTTCCCTAGGTTGACAACAACTGGTAAGAAAATAATCATTATTTTCTTTTCCTCTTCTCAAGTCAGAAAAACAATTTCTCTTTTCAACCTCTTCACCTTCTATTTCCACAAAATCTGCATCAAAAGCTGTCTAAATACC
>PGTU02000006.1:125539-133039 GCA_002896215.2 Cicer echinospermum
TATGCGTCCGCTTGACTCTTTTTGAGTAAGATCAGTAGGCGAGAAGCTCACATCCGGCTCCATATAAGACATAAGTATTTTACGATGCTTTTGAAATAGCAAATCTTTCCGTACCCCATTCAATAGACTTGCTGGGAAAGCTTAATAGAAGTGACCAAGCTAAGACCTTAGACGAAGAGAGTGTCCAACCAATCACGCCAGCAGCCCTGCACTAAGCAAGTCGTAGTCCCAGCTTTTTTTTCTCCGGAAGAGTCCGCCTTTTTAACGTGTGATTTCCCCTCCAGGGTAGGAATAGGGATGTTTTTAGTAAAGATCTTTTTAAGCGAACCACTATTAAGAGTATTTGATTCAGGATCATCTGATTTGGATGAGCCAAATCCTTTCCATTGCCCATTCAACAAGCCCATGCTGTTGTGGTAATCATTCTTTATTATTAATTAATAAAGTAACGGGGATTCAAAAAGAAATAACCATTGCTCCGTTGACTCTTTCAAAAAATATCCTCTCTTTGTAAAGAAGACGGAACGTAAACGATAGGACTTCTTATTCCATAACACAGGAAACGGACTTCTTCTTGGAATTTTGACTTCCTTTGTTTTAGTTAGTAAGAATAGGCCGGGTCTCCCAGGTTGTCAGCGACTGCTCCCATTCATTTGGAACAAGTTAGAGCATTCTACCCCTGATTCGATGCATCTATTATACTAACTGGACCGCTCCTACTTTATTTCTTAGTGTTATTCGGTACTCCCCTTTTTTTAAGAGTATAAGGGCTCTTTCTCGTTAATGGAAAGCCAGTGCATTGAAGTCTATTCCCCTCGTCCTTAGACCTTCCCGCCTAAGGGGAAGGGTCGGACTGAGGCCTTTAAGTTCTTGTTCCCTGGCCAAAATGGGGGCTAATCACACACGAAATCAAGTCTAGCTCCACCCGGGCTTCCACGAATGAACAATTTAATTAATCAAGTAAGTAAAAAAGGAACGACAGTCACTCGCCCTATATCAACTAGACATAGTGAAAGCTGGAGAGGAACGAAGGGATGAGGTATTCGTGATCCCAGGCAAGAAAGATAAAAAGTCCCATCTAGCACTATAAGTTCCTCGGATGTGAATTGTCGTTCCGGGATGCTTGATAAGGGCAAGATCATAGGAGTGGTCGCCAACGTCCGACAAGCAACGAAAGCGCATAGCACGGTAGTGGACTGACCAGTCCTGCTATAGTATAGTGCTCTGTGCTCTGTCGCTATCGACGACTGAAGGATAAGTAAAGTCTAAAGACTGAGGTGAGGCAAAAAGAGAAAAGGAACTGAGTCTTGTCTTCTTCCATCTCATATACCAGATTAAAAGCCGCTAAAAGTTTAAGAACACGGGGACTTATTCCCATTGAGAAAGGGACTTGGCTACATACCTTCTTAGCGATCAAAGTGGGTAACTGCACTTCATCAACGAAGTAAGCGCCAATCTTTTTGTCGACCTCTCATAGTCTTTTTCTCCTTCAAGCTCTTGACGGAAACGTCTCGGCTCGGCGGCTTTTTTTCGTATGTTTTTGATCAATTCCCAGGTAATAGACAGCGATTTCAGGCTTTTTTCCAGGCATTTATATATATGTCAAAGCTAATACGTGCCGAGACTCAAGGAATAACGCTCGGTAGGCTTCCTTTTCCTCAACTCAACATTCTTCTCTGGGTCAAGCAGCTAGGCCCTCTTCTGTCTATCTACGTAATAAAAGTCCCATCCCGCTTCTGCCAGAATCGAAGCCAATACGTGGACGCTTAAATGATTTGGTTCACGTCTTTCAATGCCTTATTTTCTTACCCGAGTGACCGAATTCCATAGTTAATTCCTAAACCGGAAAGATCGTCCCAAACTAAGAGTCTACCAAACCCAAACAAGGATCTTCCAGCCTTCCACCAAAGCCACAACACTTCCTGTATCACCATCTCCGCTCACAGAGGGATAAGCGGACTAGCCGGCTGAAAGGCAAAGAGAAGAACTGCCTACTCAAATTACAACTAACTAACCGCCTGAGCGAATTGCCGATCTCTTTCCCCAGGGATGATCTTCCTTTCATTCAGAAAGGCCTCCATCTTGCATTTTCACGCGCTCAATCGGAGGTAGATGTGAGGAAAGAGCAGTGCTTTATTAATAGTCGTGGGGGTCTGTAGGCCCCATTGTCTTGTTGTTGTGTAGCTACTATTTTCGAGTGTTGGAGCTGAGCTGATTGGAGCTCGGGATTTCCTTAAGCGAGTTCAAGGAAGTGACGTGAAGGTAACCTTAGGTAAGGAGCTGACGAGAGAAACAGGTCTCCACGTCTTTTGGTAGTGGGAGGACAGAAGGCGGACTTAATTGAGTTGTGGTCTTGTTGGGGGCTCTCTAGTAAGGTATGGGGCTTTCAAAGGGGGGAAATTCACCCAGTCTAAGCCAGGCAAGCAATGCAAAGCTAGACGAACCCAGACAGAGAAAGATCGGGCTTTGGAAGCGGGATGACATACGGACTATGCACAATTCTGTCACGTGCGGGTAGACCAGAACGTAGACCTGTCATTCCTTAACCGGGATGGTAAGGCCCTTGAAGCTGAATTGGATCAAAGGCTGCGCATCTCGCACCTTGCAACTTCTTTCGTAACAAAGCGAATGAGTAATCGGCCCGAAGAAGCTGCTTGAAACTGTCCTGGAATCCCTACTCGCCCATGTCGGGATTCAACCTAAGGCTTGTTCGAAGTCCGAATGAATGGATAATACATAAAGAATATGAAGCACAATCTCCCCAACTCTTAACCGGTGGCATCTTTGCTTGTTCCTGATGCTTCAATTTATGTAGGGCTCCGTCCCGGACGTGGACTTCTCTTCTCCTTTCGTTCTCTTCCTTCTTTTTTGGTTAGATATTAATACATAGTAGTACTAAAAGACTCTTTGTCAGTACGGAAAGCTAGTCTGATTCTTTTGAATAGCATTTTTTTCCCTATTACTTTATTTTTTTATACTCCCTTCGCGGATCTCCCCTCTTATCCAATCAACCAACTGTCCAGGCCGGGAAATAGCGTTCCCGGAATAAGCTTTCGCCGCCCTAGCTCTTAGCTGTCTCCTTTTAGTAAGAGGTCAATAAACTTGAATTCGACATCAATGGAGAAGAAAGCAGACTTGTTCGCTCACTCTTCTTGCCAAAGTGATTGATCTCTCTTTATTTTCGAACTGGTATTCCCGCCCCGACCTTGATTAGCTCACTCTTTTTTTAGCTGGTCTGTGCTTTCCTGTGAACATTATCTTTATAGAGAGAACAGGTGTGCACCAGAGCTGGAGCAATTCATGGAAAGCATCCTTATCTGATTAAAGAACGGAGAGTCTCATCTCCTGGGGCCTGACCCTGTGATGTAGAATCCTTTGCTCTTTCACGCATTGATCTTGATTCGGGTTTCAATTAATTTATTTCTCAGCCTTGCACCCGGTAATAACAGAACTTGAAGTCTTGCTCGTCTCTTTCATTGACCAGGAAAGGATTTTCTGTGATAGGAGGACACTCTATCAAAGGCCTTGATCCAGCTCTCGCTTCTGTATCAACTACAGGCCTTCACTCTACTCTCTCGTTCAGATCCTCCGTTCTAGGTCCAGGCATACGCAAGGATGGGAAGGAGACCACAACTCCAGATCGATGTCCCAGGTCAGGTTACCACCCCTCTCTCTATCGCTCTCTCCCTCGGCATACAATCAATGGGCACAATCAAATTCTTAAGTGGATTCAAAAACTAGAAAGCCTTAAGATCTTCCCTCTCCTGACCATGAGGAACGAGTGAATGAAAGCATAAATACGGGCTCTCATGGATTAGTCGTCATGAGGCCCTCTTTATAATCTTTGTCTTTCGTGATCTTCCCCCACATAGGGATGCTATTCTTGCAAATGCTTACTGCCCAACAACATCTTTTCGAAGCAAACGGAGCTCACCGATATCAAGTTTTACTTCCGCCGAATACGAAAGGTAAAAAGCAAGTCAATCTATTAGCCATCTCCCTTCGGCTCCTCTTTAGATCGTGGACTCGGGCTTTTTAAGGGAAGCACTTCGTTCCACTCGTTCTAGACATACTCTAAAACTCCTAACAAGAGAAAGAAGGAAAACAAGGAGTAAACAAGAGCTACAACAACTAGAGTGTCAAGGCCAGGAGGAGGCAAGGGAAGTTTCTTTTGGGAAGCAAGCCCCTCAACTTATCCGCTTATCGGAAAGAGCAGGGACCTACTACCTACAGGCAGAGACAGGACAGCAAACTTATGGGCACCTTTTTTTTGTAAGTCATATCTATTCTTTGCTCGTGAAGTCTGCGAAGCGAGCCTTCACTGGGGAGATAGCGACCTCTTCAACTCCACACTACTACTACCTGTACTCAATCAAGTACAAGTAACAAAAAAAAAGAAACTATTAATACAATAAAAAGGAGGTATTTTTATTTTTGGAAGCGAAGCGACCTAGTCGAGCTATTGTCAAGTTAAGCAGTTCCTCTTGTCGAGCTAGACTCTACTCGCGCTATAGTCGAGGAAAGCTCGCGCGTTATTCGTGTTAAGCTGTCGAGTTAACTAGACTCGAGGAACTAATCCTTTAGGTTTAGGCAACTCCTCCTCTATGAGAAGAGGGCACTTACTTAGTTCAGTGCAACAACAAAAGAAAGGACCCTTACCCCTCTATATCCCTTTTGGGGGGAAGATCAAACTCTTTAACTCAATCTACTACTACTGTTCTCACTCATTGACATAAGTAAAAGCTACCAGTTCCTTACTCAAAGAACTCGTACCGGTACTCTTGAGTTCACAACCCTTAAAACCTTAGATTGGAGTAGAAACTCGATCCTACTAATTACGTAGAACCATGAACCATCGATCGAGTGAGTTCGAGGTGGTTCATGCTTTCTATATAAGTCGCTGTACGCTAAGGCAAAGGTTGTAATCATGCGTCATGCGTGCCGTAAGCGGGCTCTGGTGGGGGAACCCGTAGGAAGGGGGGACGACCCGCCGAATTCACATCAGAAATCGCCAGAACACAAACGAAATCTTGAATTGCGTATAGAAACAAAACGAACCACTTCTATTCTCGGAGCTGAGGTATATGAAGAATGGCTTTTTGGTCCCCTTTCGTCCAGTGGTTAGGACATCGTCTTTTCATGTCGAAGACACGGGTTCGATTCCCGTAAGGGATGGCTACTCTTTCCCGGCCGCTTTCAGTTAGTGTTCATTGCTGAGTGATCGCTCGCAATCTGGCTGGAAAGGTGGTCCGGAAGCTTTCTCTCTCCCAGCAAGCAAGACGAGATCACCACTTCTCTCAGTAATGGACTTCCTTTCATTCTTCCTTAGCCTATGATGTCCTATCATAGATTATCGAACCTCCGACAGACAGAATCCCCATGCATGCGTTCTTTCTCTCTCCCCCCTCCGCCATACATCTCTTTTTTTTTTCTTCTTTTGGCCGGCATTGAACCCCACCTTAGGTGCTGAGTGGTGTCCTCCCTCCCTAATACCTAAAAAAAAAGTTCCGTCTATGGAGCCTAAAGCTTAAACCATGGCAGTAAGCAGTAAGTTGGCCTAGTCTCTTGCCCAGCCTTCGCCTTCTTCAGTGGGCAAGTTGAAGCGTTCAACGGTTCTTCGGCCTACCACCTTTCTTTTTCAAGGTTGAGCTTGTTCAATTGAAGCTAATGCTATGCAGCCCTTCCCTTGTTCAAGAGAAGGCGAGGACTTTCTTTTAGCTACCGGCCCAAACAAAAGAGATTAGCCTCTTGATCGATCGATTGATTGCAGTACGAAGGGGTTTAAGAAGGAGGCATTGGAGAGAAGTAGGCATGGTGGCCAACCAAGGCAGTGAAATCGAGACAATCAATCGGAAGAGGGTTTAGTTAGGAGTCCGGGTTCCATCCTATAAGTTGAAGGAAGGGAGCAAAGGAAGTTCTCTTTGCCCTTAGTCTTGGGTTCAGTGAATAGGGAAATTAGGTTAGTCTTATTCCCTAGCTGAGTGAATAGGCCGATATTTCGTATAGTGATAACGCTTTATCTTTCTTATAGGGGTCTATTTTCTCTGACTTGACTCAGCTTGACCTACTTGACTCAGCGGTTAGAGTATCGCTTTCATACGGCGAGAGTCATTGGTTCAAATCCAATAGTAGGTAAGGCCGAAAGCCCCGCTTTTGCCAGCATGACAGCAAGCACGGACTGGCGGAGTCAACTGAATGACCAAAGCATCGGTTGCTTCCACTTGTGGCCTTCTTCGACCGCCTTGACACCTTAATCTCAGGGAACCCCCTCTCCTCTCTCTTCTTCTCTTCATGTATGTATGTGGGCTGCCTGCCCCGTCCCGAATAGACGAACAGGAACAAACTGAAGAAAGGCGCGAGAGAGAGTTTATACTCAATGCACCTCCCCTCTTCCACAATTAGGTGAAGACCAGGGGGCCGGAAACCCCAACGGGAAACCTTTCACCGCGCCACACGATTCTTTCGCGAAGCGCTCTCTCAGACGCACTCCTGCCTCTGCAAGCAAAGAGGTTTCAAAGATACCAGGCGACCAAGTGAAAGTGAACAGCCCCGAGCAAATCTTCTAGAGAGCGTACCCGTTGTAGCCAAACAAAAAAAAAGAAATGAACAGCAGCATCTATAGTTGTGGACAGTCAAAAAAATAGGTTCTTCGAAGCTGTGCTAATGGTGGTCAAGGATAAGGTACTAGCTTCAGTGGGAATTAGAATGTGTTCCGTACCACCGTGGAGCGGCTTTTTGCAAAAAGAATGTATGGGTGTGCTGATATGAGTAACAAGGGTCTTCGAATGTGTAATTCTTTGATCATAATTTCGATTGTTTTATTCTTCCTTTTTTTTTCGACTTTGCATTTCTATTGATTGACATTGATTCCGATCTTTTTTGGCTGAAAGTCAAATGGTCCATTTTCAGCAAGTCTCTCAACCTCCTCCTTAGTCGGCTCGGGTTCGGGGGTCTGGCCGCCTTGACAATAGGATGTCTTTTGCGAGCACTATTCAGTGCCGAGGAAATGCCTCTTTGGATGTATCCATCTGGGGCTGATGCTGGCTCAGAAGCAAGCGTAAACCAAGAGCAGCATCAGCCTTCCCCCCCCGGACCCTCCGCTCCTATCCAAAATAGGTCGGCTTCCACTAGTTCCGTGGAGCAGCCAGCTCCGCCAGCCAAACCTTACATAGCCCTCCTTCAGCTAGAGGGGGAGCTAAAACGTCTTATCAACGAGATTATAGACTTCGTGGAAAAGAAATTGGAAGACCCGGGGCAGCCACGGGGTCAATTTTATGAGCAAGCGCTACGCCTGTTATGGAATGAACTCGACATAGATCAGAGTACGAGTCTGGACGAACTTCAATACTGGAGGGATTCACTAAGGGAAAACCCCCAACAATACAAATCCATTTTTGGCTTCTATAAGCCCGGGGGGATTTTTTATGAAGGGAATACTCCTCCTGGTTATAAGACCTACTACTAAACAAAGGTGGAAAAGCCAGGATGATAACTCCACTA
>PGTU02000006.1:138039-148039 GCA_002896215.2 Cicer echinospermum
TACTTAGTGCTTGTGCTAAGGAGGATTTCGTACTTTTCTAGTCTCTGACCGAACTCCCTACTCTCTTAGGTTGGATCTTGGAAGCGTCGATGTTAATGATCTCTTCTCTTGTGGCTTGACTGCTATCCTTTCACCAAAGAAAATCGTACTTCCACGGGGAAAGGCTATAAGGGAAGTTCCCCTAACAAAGCTTGCTTGGATTTAGTCTTTCCATTGTGGACCTATACCATCTTTCAGTCATATTCCCGCTCCATCGTTTATAACTGATGGCAAAAGATAGATGTTTGTGCCTATCTCATGTGGTTTTTAATATATATTAACGTCCTTGGTAAGTAAGTGCTTTTAAACAAGAATTTGACTGACTCTAACAAGTAAGCAAGTAAACTACCTTAAGCTCCCTCAAAAGTCTTAAGTGAAACTTAACCTTTATTCCTATTTAGCTTACTGGCTTCCTTTGGGGCTCTTTTTTCGCCCACCAGAAAGTCCCAATACGGGACCTTGTGCCTTAGCACACATGCTCTTTCTCTTCCTATTCCTTTCCTCCTTGATTAAGCCCTGTTGATCTTCAATCTATCGCTTGTTCTCCTTGCGAGGTGGAACCACACTATACTTTAGTTCCAGTGGGCTATTTACATAAAAGACGAATCCATCTGAAACCACTAATTCGGATGAAAGCAAACTACTAAGGAAAGAAATTCCCTTCCTCTACTGGGATTGACTCGCTTAGAAGGGGTCCCATTCCTTTGGCAAAGGCCCTAACTACAGCTCTGAGTAACTCCTTGTCTCATTGATCCGAAAAGAAAGGCATAAGTCCCACGTGTACTAAGCCCTCTCTCTATTATATCTTCTTCCATCCCTAAGAGCTAGAATGAATCAAAGAACTCTGAACTTCCCTAATAGTCGACTAAGACCTCTTCTTTTTCTTCCGGGAATGAGCTGTTGTAAGGCCTTGTCTTTTTCGAAAGCTAAACCTAAAATAAGTGCATATTCCTTTTTTTCTGGAATAGGTGAATCCATGCTTATTTATTTCCTCCCCGAGTTGAGAACAGAGGACAAGCCCACCCTAGCTATTGGACTTTGATCCTTATCGACTTTGACCGAAAGAGCTATTCTTTTCCTGAGACTGGGAAGCGTAAGGCCGGAAAGAAAGTCTTGTACGAGGTTCAGTTCAGGCATAGCTACTGGAAAAGAAGTAATGCCTAATTCTTATTGATGTAGATGGGCAATCACCAATGGCTGAAATGAGAAAGGGCTTCGCTATGAATCCGTAACGACGTACCGACTGGCTCTCCGATAGACTCGTAGATAGAATGGCCTTTCATCGACCCCTTTCTACTCACCCAGGAACCGAGGAGACAAAGAAAGAAGAATAATAATTCTTTATTTCGCCCGAGGGTTCCTTTAGAGAAGAACCACGCTAAATAGATAGGATCCATTTCCACCAATTTCAGCAATTAAAAAAAGTAGCGAATGGAAAAAACGGAGTAGCGGGTCTCTCAGGTTAGAAAAGGAAGAACCGAAAGAAGATCTCTAGTTGAGCCTTTACGCCTTTACTATTAAGAGAAATGTCCCACTCTTGGCACACAATCTCTAGAATAGGTTCCTAAACGTGCTATATCTAGGGACAGGACAAGGGTCTTAGCGAAAGAGGTAGGGCGAAAAGCGACCAACCGAGAGGGGCTATGTGCACTTAACGTGATCGATGGATCTGTCAAAGCTTTCTTTTATTACGCGTGTACCTATCTCCAACTCCGATAGGGGAAAGATATTGCGGATAGTTTGACATAACCAGGCATTCATTCCTTAGTCACGAGTGAGCAGCTGCTTCTCCTAAAGACTGGGCTCCCAAGGCATAAGAAAAAGAGAAAGCGGATTAGGAAAGATTCCAAAGATTGCTTTACTCATAGACAGGGTTCAGGTTAAGTACGCTTAAAATAAAAAGGATAAAAGAAATTAATACTAAAAACTGAGGGAGGTGGGAAAGGTCCGGGCTCTTCTTTCTTTGATTTGAAAAGAAGGTGAGAGCCTTAACCCTCTGGTCTGTGGGTAAACCATTCAAAGATAGAAAGCAAGTGTCCTGCCTGAGGAGCTGTTTATGAAACAGAAATCCCAAGTAAACTGGCTTGAAGCTGGTGATCAAAACACTAGCTATTTTCACAGAGTTGTCAAAGCCAAAGCTGCTAAGAGCAGAATTCTATCTATCACCTCTGCTACAGGAGATTGAGGAACCTGCTTTGATTAAAAAGGAATTCTTGCAGCATTTCCATAATTTCCTTGGAACTGCAGATAGCAATGGTTGAGGTGGTGACACTGAAGAGATCAGATCATTGCTAAGCCATTTTCTCACTGATGAGCAAGGATCTGCACTGGTGGCTCTTATGACGGCTGATGATGTTAAGAAGACAATCTTTCTAAAGGCAAACAAATAAGGCACAAGGACCTGACGGTTTTACTGCTGAATTCTTTCAATCCAGCTGGAGCATTGTGGGGAAAAGAGTTACCAAAGCTATCCTTGAATTCTTCTCTTCCTTCAAGCCCACAGCCAGCCGATTATCTTCAATGTGAATGTGCCATTTTATCGGGAAAATTTGAAGCAATCACTTTTCCCTCTTTAGTGACAGTTCAATCCTGCCAGTTGAGCGTTTTCTCGGTCTTTTTGGATGAAAGTTAATTTTAGCCCTACCTAAACTGGCATCAAAATGTGACAGTTGATCATTTTCCCCGTCTTTTTGGCATAATCTAAACGACAAAGTCGGATCAGAAGGCTTACGCACCCTGGGTATACGACGATATGAGTTCGCTTCGCACCTTGCCCAGGGGAGGGGCACTTTCAGGAAAGATCCGATGCAGCTATCGAGAGATATAAGCTTGCCAGCCCGGAGTGGAGGGAAAGAGTAGCTCCTTGCCAGCAGCTGAAAATTCTACAGTGGTTCAGTCTGATTCGTTCATCCGGAAGAAAGGATACGAGGATTTTAACAAATAAGCTTCCTAATCACGAAGCTAAGGCCTCAGGAAGAGGGGCGTAGCGAAACAAATCCTTTAACAGCAGCAAAGACTTCGGATGGGAAACCTTATCTTAATAGGAAGTGGCCAAGAATCATCGCTCCAAGATAAATGCCCAATCAATTGAATTCATACCAGGGAATCTCCTCCTTATTCCTTATGCAGTGCCCTAGATTTAGCTGTTGTCAGAATTAGAAGCTCACACCGGGAAATTTATTTCTTTATAGAACCAGGTGAAAGGCGATCGGCCAGCGAGGAATTAGCCATAGAGAAGGGAAAGCTCCCAACCCAAGTGCAAGTGCCATCCTAAAATTTAGCTGTTGGAGGGATATCCTCTGCTATTGACGAAGCAGTTATTGGACTCGCTTGGCTCGGCTGGTCTCACTGGAACTCAGGGTTGGAGGAAGAAGGGCTACTATAGACTAGAGGGGAGGCCTTCTCATACCCAGTTAACTGATTTAAGGGAAAGTCCCGGAGCGGATAAAGCGATCTTACTTATGAATGAAGCAGGGGGAAGAGACTGACTATCTTGCCGCTGCTAGTCTATTTTGGGAGAGTTGTTTGTTTACTGAATGCCATGCTGCTGGTACTGGTATTAGTACTAGAGCTGGTATTCGTACTCTTTGACTTACTGACTTTAGGCACTGAATGACATAGAAATCCCGTTCGTTCACCCTCAGACTTGAAAACGACTAAGCTTTTTGCCTTGCGACTTGCCTCTCTCACTCAAGATAAGGTCAGGTGATCCCTTTCTGTCTCCTTCTCAGTTAGGTCCAATAAGTCCCTTCCCTTTCTCCGATCAATAAGCCCCCTGATCCCTTTCTTTGTCTTTCATCCTCCCTGAACTGAATAAGTAAGGCCCCGTTTTTTTCTAATAAAAAAAAGAAAGGGCGAAGCGCCCATTTGAAGTGGCGAAGGCCTATGATATAGTAAGAAAGAAAGTACGTTAAGGTTACGAAGTAAGGTCAGCTGGTTAAGGAAAGCTCAGGTTTTGAAATCGCTTAGCCATTAATTAAGTAGTAGTGAGGCGTCGGTACGGAGCCTTCCGCTGTGGACCAATACTACGCAAAGGTAGAACACCATAGAAACTTCGCTGACTTTATAATAAACCTTGATTTCGCTACGCTCAATAAGAACCCGGAATAGCGGAAATCGGTTCGTGTTCCGCTTCCAAACAAAGTCAGTCGTCTTTGCCCAAGTGTGAAGGACGACTCTCCAGTGGTTCCATTCCTTCTTACTTGACTTCTGGGTCAACCCAACCCGAATGGGAAGAAGAGGGTCAGCCAAACAGCGGTCCACTTTGTACATTTGCTGAGGCAGACCAATCGGGCATTTTAGAAAAGGGAAGGGCACTTTTATCACCGAAGGAGGCAGTAGAAATGAAGGAGGCGGGAAGCTACCGCTTCTAGAATGCAAGCTTATCCTTTACTTTTTTTAGAGCGTACCGCTATTGAAAAAAAGGTTTATGGATGAAGTAATCGGAGTGACAAATGATTACGGTTGCGGAAACCGGAGAAAGTCGGGAACCGTCGGTTACCTTTTGAATCAAAGTAGCGCCGAGTACTTCGACTACAGGGGGGAGGGAAGCTTCGTAGACAGCTTCGCGTCCTCGCCGCTTCTTTCTGGCGACTAGCTTATCAAGTGGGTGGCTTGGTAAGCAAGCTACCCTCAGCATCGGTAAAATCCCTATCAATAATAGGCCGGAATGGTGGGGAAGGAGGCCCCCCCTACTTCAATGGAAAGGGGGGAATCGCCGTTTCACAGCCGCTCCTCTACAACTAACTACCTTTCGCCCAACATGATCACGAACGAAGACAGAGAATTGCGTAGATAGAAGGACGAAACCAACCAACCCACTTGTCCTGATCGGAACGATTGAAGAAAGAAAGAGAATGGTGGCCCCTTTCGCCCAGGGGGCATCGTCGGAGAACTATGTCGGGGACAGGGGGTGAGAACCTTCCGTTGGTTACGCCCTTTAAGTGTTGGTTCTTTCTTAGATATGGAGATAGATCCAGATAGAGATCTATATCTTTCTATCTATCGATAGATAGATATATTGAGATATATTATTGATCTGGTTTCAAGATCTATGAACAAGAGAGATCCCTAAAGATCCATTTGATAAAAGAGATGAATAGATAGGGCGGAGCCGGCTGAAGGAAGGGCGCTTACGCGCCCCTGCAATCTTTCTAAAGCAAGAAGCGAGAAAGTTGACTTTGAGAAAGAAGCTCCTTAGCACAAGCACTAAGTAAGAAACCTACCTTTTGACAACCTTACTAATAGAAAGGGGAAAGCTCAAGCATGCGAAGAAAGCTCGAAGAGCTTCCCTTATATATATTATAGAAAGGTTTGTAGAAAGGGGCTTCCCCAACCATCGATAAAGTAGGGGCTTCAAAGCTAGCTTGTAGTTTAGGGGTGCGCAGGGAACCCTATACAAGAGGCTAGCGTGCAATGGCTTTCTCTGATGGGGGCTCGCCTTCAAAAAGCGGAGCTTGCTGTCTACTAAACGAGCCTTCACTGCCCGCCCGGCCCCTATCTTTAATCTTAAGTCAAGTGAAGTCAAATCAATGAAGTGAACAGCCCAACCTCTTTGTTTGAAGCTTTGCTTCCCCTAATTCCAAAAAACAAGAAATATACTAGCTACTACTATAGTTATAGTATAGGAAAAAGCTTCTCTTTGATAGCGGTCATAGGGGGGTTCAGAAAGAATCTTATCGTAGATAGAGACTAAAACCTGTGCGGGGGTAGGGGCGGATGTAGCCAAGTGGATCAAGGCAGTGGATTGTGAATCCACCACGCGCGGGTTCAATCCCCGTCGTTCGCCCATCAATCTGGAGCGGGTGGCAACATGCAAAATACCCGAGACCGGATTCGGGCTTTGGACGACCTCCAGAGGGCTCTGCTCCTCGAGCGGCAAGAATCCTACCAGGAATTCCATTCCTCTTCCGCGTCACGCCGGAGTTCCTGGTCAGCTTCTCTCCTCCAGCAGTGACAACGACAGTGACGCCATTAGGACGCCATCGTTCAGCGCGTTCCATATTTGCCAGCCGTCGGGAAGGTTTCACGGCGTCATGAACATCGGTGCCATGGTGTTAGAGGGTTCAACACCGCTCGTACATACAAAAGTCTTAGTAGCCTGATGCTTGTGCGTGACATCGAAAAGTGCTGCACGCCCCATATAAAATAAAAAAAAGAAAAAGAAAATCGGCAAATCGACCGTTTCACTTAGCGTACTGAAATCTCTCGCGAATTCTAAACCGGCGCTATCTTGCTGCTGGATATTTTTGATCAATAGAACAGGAAGAGGAGGATTTCTAGGAAAAGCATAGACTCGATCTACTTCAACAGCAGTAACTTCACCACCTGAAGGAAGATGAGTACTTTTTTCGGGAAATAAGTTTAACTCAACTCATCCCTTAGTTTGGAGGCTTAGCTGAAGTTAAGCTCTTTGATTGAGGATTGGGTAAGAGATGGACTTGAAGACTTCGAGCACTTCCGGGTTCCCCTAGGTCTATTAGACCACCATCAACTCATAGACCAATAGAAGACTTAGACATTTATTCTTTTTTATTTTACGAGGTACAAAGCAAGAACCAAAAAGCATTGAAGCGAATCAAGCAAGATAAAACCGGAAAAGGTTCTAGATCTCCTGGAAAAATAGGAAAACATAGCCTACTTACTTGGCCTACTCAAGAGCCAGACAAAGAAGAAAAAGCAAGAGGTTTGAGTGAGACAGCAAGAACGTCAGCTCACCCAAGGAAGGACGAAGGAAGAGCTTTGAAATCCTCATCAAGTGAGACAGAAAGGGCAGCTACTTAAATTAGAAAAGGAATTGAACCTATGAGTTCGATCCATTAGGTTCTTCGATTTATTCGGGTAATTTAATTAGTTGGGGAGAAAATAGACTTCCCGCCATAGCTTGCCTCAGGTGGAATGGAATTCTTAAGTCTTAGACCATCCTTCAAGAAGCACGTAGCATCACCACTTCCTACGCATTTCGTCGGTAAAAAGACCAGGTCCCAGGTCCCATTTCCACATCTCCGGTACCTATCTTATGGTCTAATTCACCTCGCAACGAAGGGCGCACTTTTCTTATCATAATTACAGGATCACCTCGTATTTAGTACTTCTATGATATCGAAATCCGGGTTAAACTACGGTTCACCCACTTCTGGCTCATCAACTGGGGCAGATCACTCATCTTCGGTTTTTATTCTCCCACCCTAAAGCATAGGAAACTACGTCAATCAGAGGTTGTTAGCCCCTGTCCATGATAGGTTGGTTGATGGCGGTTCTTCGCCGGATACCCATGGATGGGACCTTCGAACCGCAAGGGCAGAGAAGTAGTTTACTTGTTAAAACTTAACTATAGACTGCTTTCTTAGCCAATAACTCTATCTCTGAGAAGTAGTGCTATGAGGAGGCTCTTTGCTTCTTTCGTCCCATCGAGGAAATACTCTTTTCGCTCCTCAAACTCTGATAAAGAAGAGGTTTTAAAGTCAATTGCTACTTGATTACCGCCTCGTCTATGAAATCGCATTTTATCTCTGTGTGGCTACAGTAAGAAAGAATTCCTATGCGTCCGCAGCTAATGAATCTGATGGATGCCATTTATTCTGTTCTGTTGTAATGCTAGCGAAAGGCTTTAAACGAATCCCTGACTTAAAGGGAATGGGAATAAACAACTGGCTTTCTTCTCCTCTCCTAGTGCAATCAGTTCTGGCACAAGACAATCCTGATTCAATTCCCGAAAACCTGACACCAGCTGTTTCTTCTGGGCATGTCCCTGAGACTGAGATGAGTGCCAGACTTCCTTCCTGAACTAGATTAAAGACGCGTTCTAGTGGCCTAAGCTCCAACCAAGTTAGGGACCCCTACCACCGGCTGAAAGTGCCCCGGGCTAGGTGTGTTTGATAAGTAAGTAATGCCGAGTTTCAAGTGGATACTGCTCTTTGCCATTAGAGCACTCTTGTGGAAGATATTGTTGGAAGAATGTCAGGTCGTAGAAGATACAACTGATCTTATATTGATATTGATCTTTTACGAATGGATCCCGGTTGTTCTAGTAGGTGCGTACTTTTTGTTTTTTTTTGATTGTTCTTATTCCTTTCATTTTTATTATCGGGTGTCTTGAACAGTTCACACTCCTTCAATGGAAGAAGAAGGCGATGCAGCGCGCTTAGCTACTGCCTATAAGCAACCATAAGCTTTGACTTAGATAAATCATTTTAAGCTCGAAGTAATCTCTTTTCGGGAAGGGGATCGAGCAGCTTCTAGAAACTATACGATAAAGCAAAGTTAAATCCCTACTATTACTTGGAAACCGATCTCTATATAGAAGATCGCCTCTAGATCCCATTAGACTTATTTTGTGTGGTTAAGCTGTGTCTTTGAAAAGTCACTGAGTTTAGGGCTATCTTTCTCTCCTGTTTAGAAAGATAGCTGCCAGAAAGACGAAGACAGAAGCAATAGCCTTCGATTAGTCGGTGGGACGGGAGGAACTCTTACTGTTCTCCTAACCGGTGCTAGTGAAAGCAAATGACATCGTAAAAAAAAAGAAAAGAATGTCCTGAGAGAAGAAAGGAAGTCAGGGAATGAGCTGGTGCTATAGCCAGAATCGCTTGTTACGGAATAGGTTGCATATAGTATACTACCAGTGGAGTCATAAGTTGTAGATCTTCAATGGCTTAATCCGTTGTTCAAATAGCAGCTGCTTGGGCTTACCTTATTACCTTAGTTCCTTATCTTTAGCTTGAGAGATGGGAATATAATTACAGTAAAAAGAATAGGCCGCTAATTAGTTATGCCCTGGGGGAATGCCCCAAAGCCCCTATTACTACTCCTTTCGAACTTCTAGCAATAGCAAACTCGCCCCACAAAGTGGTCCAATTCTTTTGTTTAATGTGAAGCTTGGCTTAGGCAAAGCAAAGAAGAAAGAAAAATGAGTCCTGTTCCCGAGTCATGTCCTAAGAGAGGTGGGGTCTTACAATTGGCTAAGGTGCCCAATTTCCTACTTCTATTGGTCTCTCCATTCCAGACTTTATAGTCAGAGAGGCTTTCCATACCCATTGAACTGAGCATTCATATCTTGGGAAATTCCATTATGTGAGACTAAAACTCTGAGCATCCTTCTTTCTAAAAGGATCTCAATGGCATGACAAAAGCATCAAAAGATTAAACTTTTTCTGGGAATATAATTATAACATATTTTATCAATAATGGTTGACCCTACCCGGGAATCAGCTGAGCCCTTTTCTTAGGAAACCTCAGTCTCGAAACGCCTTGTTCACATTCCTTTAATCTTTTTCATTAATTTACTTGCATGGGCGGATAAAGGGGGGAAGCTTCAAAGCGGTAGCATGTGGAATAGCAGAAGCTGATAGCATTATGTCTCTCTAAAATCCCTTTCATATATGACCTGTCTGTCAAAAGAGAGATTCAAGCAGGGCAGTTCAATTAAGGTATAGAGAAAGCTCCAAGCAGCTACCATTGATCAACCTGATTCAGGCACATCAATCAAAGATCTTGCTTACCTCTCCCACATGGATAGAAAGAGCTTGATCGGACTTGCTAAACGACGGTTAGTAGAGTCCTACTTATGTACGTGTCTCCTAGCTTTATCGGGCTTATCTCAATACGGACTAGCTTTCGACTTCTCATCTCAGATTTCGCCTTGAGAGCACATAACATCTAGCGTGTCAAGCGCACATCTTTCTCTTTCTAAAAGAAAACGCCTATCCGAGGTCCAAAAAGGTCTGTTTATCTGGGGCGTACGTTGTTTGAAAAAAAACATTTCCCTTGATTGAAGACGGAATAGGTCACTCAAACTACATTCCAGTCAAGAAAAAAACTGGAAATATGCTTTACCCAGCAAAGGGGGTCTCAGGATATGGGAGGTTGCTTTCTACCTTATTAAAAGGGACATACCCTAGTCATACCTATCCATCCTATAAAGGAGCTATTAGACCAGACATCACATCAATCATTGTTTTTGAGT
>PGTU02000006.1:153039-163607 GCA_002896215.2 Cicer echinospermum
GGAATCTCCATAGCCAATTTTCCATTTATTATTATTAAATCATAGGGTGCCTTAGGTACTACTCTTATTTCACACGATCCAGGAACTTCCATAACGTTGGCGTGATTCAGTTTGAGAAACGGATCCTGACGTGATACATCTTCGTAATGAAAATAGAGTGGAAACATAGTGATTGATTGAGACAATAAAATTCCCTCCGCTACGGACAGAAAGAGAGTCCGGAGTCTTGACGAATTAATTCTATCGAGTTGTGGTTGTTGACCAACAAATTATGCATGGGAGAAAGATTCACAAACGAAACTGGAGACAACGAATTTATCAGGAGCCAACTACCTGCTCTAATAGAATTCCATAAACACAACGCGAAGAGACTTTACTGAATGACTTGATCGATCGTACTGTACTAGAAAGACCATAATCCTTTCATACGCTATTTTTGATCCAATCTCGCACTTGGTCTGATCCTCTTTCTGGATGTTCCCTCACAGACCCATTATGTAACCTGATCTTATTACGACGTATCTTTCTTGTCTTGATTGAATACATCATTGATTGAAACAATCATGCAAGAGGTCTGCTACGTCAATTGCGTGCGTAACGAGTTAGAACGGCGGCACCATGTGAGATTCTCATCCCGACTCGTTCGATTAATGGTGTTGCTGTCAGCCCTGTTCCTAGAGATCCGGGATGGAGGGACGCAAGATAGAGCAAGAGGTTTTCGCCCTTTTGAATAGGCAACTTTTACACACGGGAACTTACGAATAATGATTCCCTTTGACAGGAACTTGCTTATAATGGACTCTCTTCGATGCAACTCAAAGGAAGTCGCTCCAGGAGTCCAGAGAGCAAGCAGCCAACGGTCGGAAGATGTTCTAGACTAGCGTGACCGGAACCTCTGAGGATATAAAGCCCGCTGCTTACCAGATTATGCTAGCAACTTAACACCGACAGAGAGCTAAGATAAGGCGGAATGGAGACCATAGGTCTCCGCGCCGGCTCAAAAAGAAAGGTTCTTACTCCGAGAAGACTTACCAAAAAGAGCCAAAGCGTTCAGGTCAGCAACTCGACCTTCGCCTACTTCGGAAGGATCCAATGAAAGTTGGCCCAATTGCTTGAACATAGAACCTTTGTATCCGAGAGTAGACCTGTCATTCAAGAGCAAATTACTTGACTATCAGCCCAAGGATCAGGGCAACCTCTTGGATATCTCGCTTCTTGGCCGCTCTTTACACTGTCCCACCATTTGGTGGTGTGCAGAGAAGATATATCCGGGGAAGCGCCTTGATAAGTATGCTATCCTTGGCGACGATATTTGTATCGCCGACTCAAAGGTCGCAGAAGTCTACCTATCTACACTTAAGGATTTAGGTGTTACTATATCACTTCCTAAGTCTTTAGTCTCAGATGTGGGTGGCGCTGAGTTTGCTAAGAAGTTTAGGTGTAATAATTTAACAGTAGATTTATCCCCTCTCTTCGAAACCAGGCTAATTCCCATACAATACATGGACAGTATTCCCTTTGTCATCTCTATAAGATACAGAGGTTTTCCACTCTATGTCGATTGTATGGTATTGGTTATAGGCTTCTTGGTAAACTTAACCACACTAAGTCGTCTACAGTCTTACGGCTGAAAGCTATTTGGTTAAAGGCTAAGCTACCTTTCGAGTTGTGGCTTGGCCAGTGCTGTCCTGTCGACCCTTATTTAAAAGGTCGATTGATCTGGAAGCTTCAACAAGCTTTCAGACCTAAGGATCTTGTGGTGCCTCCAACGAGTACTTATAAGTCTGAGACTTTTGAGTACTTAGAGGATATGACACTTCTAAGATCTTGGACTGAAGCCTGGCTCAAGTACGTCAGGTGGTATTACGCTACTGCTTTATCCCCATCGAGGATTTTCTCCAAGCTCCTGTTGTTACTACTCGCTCTTTCCAGCGAGTAAAGAGTTTCCACTTCTGACCCGTTTCGGTCTGGTCAGTCCCAAGGTGATCTTGTTGGGTCTGTTTCTGATCAAGCTGAACTTTCTTTGTTGGAAGGGAGTGAGAACCTCTTTGATGCTGAGGTTGCGGCTCATCGAGAACTGTTGCGGGGAGACCATAGCTGAGGCTGGGCTTGATCCTAAACCTCTAACTATCCTAGGTTCTAGGTTAGGTGGAAGTGAAAAGACTAAGGGAGATGCAGATTACAGCATTGCAGATTCAGAGGAGAAAAAAGTATAAGCCTTCTTTTTAGTCGTTGATGATGATGTATGCAGGGAGAATCCAAGACCAGTAGAAGTAGACCCTGCCGTCGTGGTTGATCCGGTTCACTGAGGAGCAGGAAACCCTGAATAGGGAATTTATTAAGAGAATCAAGATGTGGCAAAGAAGGAAATCCCCTTTTTAATGCCATCGATATAGATGAGACTACGGTGCCCAAAACCTTAGGCTTAGGACATGACTTATTCCCATAGCTATAGCTTGCTTTCTATAGATGAGCCCTTCGTTCAATGTTCCTTTGGAAGGAAGGCACATACCAACCTGCGATACAATCGAGCTTCCATTGATGGATCAAATCCAGCTATAAGTGATCGAGTACTTCCTTCCATAAAACTATAGTTGAGTCAGCCCTAGGAGAACAGCGCTTTGAGTCCCTTCTCTCGAGTACTGGTTTGAATAGACAGACCAGCCAAGATTGAAGTTCAAAGTGTAACAGTAACACTCTTGCCCCCCTGTTACCATAAGCTCAATCCGAACTTTGCCCTTACTGAGAAGATTCACCATCTGACTCTTGTACCAATCGGGGACCACAAAGTCACTACTCCACTTTTCCACACCTCGGAATTCAACTCAAAAGTTCCATTAAGTTATCACAACCGCGCCAACCGTGTACAGTGCACGCAAGAGTGTCTGCCTACTCTGCAACGAGACCTCAAAGGTGCCAGCTGCATCGTAACACAAGTCCTCCCACCAGGCCACAATTCAATTCATTCGACGGTCTGAACTCTTGACTTGACAGCACTACTACCATCCATTGCTTGATGAGGAGTGAGGAGGGCGGTGTGAAGGGATTGCTAACGAAAAGGCTTTGAAGCCTGAAGAAGAAAGCATTGATTGGGGCTGAGCAGGCTGAACTGTGAATCATATGACTGAAGAAGGGCATATGGGATGGCTTTGCCTATAGTACAATCAAGTCGCTATCTTCTACGACTGTAGATGTAGGTAGATATCGGGCCTTCTTCGTTCCCCGAATCAGTTAGTCAGTGAATAGTCCCACCAGTATGTAGAAGAGTTCGTCCCAGTAGTAGTCCACAAGCTTTGTTGGTCACCGGACACAGTGAGAACTGCTCAGCTTGCTTGCTTTCCCTAGCACACACACTAAGTAGATAGTAGGCACAGGTCCGCTAGGAGCTCATCGAACTGAACTTGTAGAGTGAGACCTGTGCTCGATATGGTTTATTTCACTGCTATTTCTCTCGGTATGCTTCACCACATGCCTGTGATCTCTTTCTCTTTCAAGCTAGGCGGTATCTATAGGAAGTGATCGAAGCATCGGTGAAATGCCATACTTAACACATGCGATTTGCGGATTGCACCTTTGATATCCGCTAAGAACTTCCCAATCAAATAGATCTCCCCTGGCTGGCAATCTCACCGGTGAAGTTATAGCTCTCTAACAAGCGATGAGGGACGAGGTTGCCCGGGTCAACGGATCGAAGGCAGTATTTAACGTTCCCACCTGCAACTACGAACTAGGCTAGCTGACCTAGCAGTGAAAGACGAGAGAGCTGACCAAGAATATTTGTCCTAGATTCATCCCTAGCGGCTTCAAAGCCATTAAGATCGTTACTTCTGGGAATGAATAGTCTTTATAGCGCTCTTGAAAGCGCAACTCCAAGAAAAGAAGAGGGGCTTCCCCGTTCTCAGTCCATGAAGGTGCTTTCTTTTATTGATTGGTAGTTTGATGCTAGCTGTTATGCTAAGCTAAGCAATGCCGCTTATAGCAGTTGGACAAGGAAAGGCAAGAGCGAGCAGCCACACATGAACCGCGATAAACGATGTCATGATAGGCTTTCCATAACCATCTTTCCGTAATAAAATCCTTCTTTCAGTCTCCCAATAAACGAAAAAGGATTGCTGCGAAAGCTGTGCTCGATTTCCTGCGCTAAGTGGTCTTTCCGCTGGATGACTACTATGGACAAAGATGACGACTACTCCCAGTCTCTGGTCAATCCATGCTGATGCTAGAAGAGCCCGCCCCCCCGAAAGATACGAGGTTTTTTTTCCTCTCCTTACTTACATGATTTAATTTTTTCTATAAAAGATAAAAGGTACCCCTAAGATAAGAATGTTTAAACCACCTGTAAAGGAATAAATAAAAGGGAGGATGTCCGGAGGAAAAAGCCCAGTTGGAGGTAATATTAAGGGCCTGCAGTCACTTCAGGTTAACCCAGCGAGTTTTCGCAAGCAAAATGGAGAGATTTCCCTTCTATCCTCAGTACTCTAACTCTAGTATTTGCTTTTCTTTGCAATCAATCTTTCGGTTCTTCTCCCAGTCGGTTTGCGTGTTCATCTGTCTTGCTTGCTTTGTTTGATTTGTTATAGACCGGCCGGTCGGGGACAACAAGCTCGATTAGAGTAACTTATTTTTCAACTCCTTTCGGGTCTACAACAAGATCCGGGTGACCGGAGTGATCAGCAGCTTGATCAGCTTAAGGGGTAGTTTCGCAGATCTCCAGGAGTGGAACTAGGATATTAATCGAAACATAAGGTCTTTAGAGTTGATGAAACAGCATGTGCTACTGTGCGAGGAGCAAAGTGTAAGGCTGAAGATCAAGCTCATCTACTTGAAAGTAAGGTAAGTGAAGTGGTGTGGTTGAATCTTTTCCAGAGGCTGCTGCTTCAGCTTCACTTAGATATAGATAGATGCCAATGCGAAGAGTCAAATAAGAGTGAGAATTAGAACAAGGAGAAAGAAGGGACTCGTTGAGCTTACTTCAAGACAAGCGGATGTAGCTCAGCAAGTGGAGAATCTCTCTTTTTTTCTTTCTAATAACTTAAAATAGGTATAAATATCTTGCTTCCCCGTTTCCCTTAGTAGTTTAGGACATAGTTCCAGATTGCGCTACCGGCACCTAAGACTGCGGAGGAAACTCCCGCTCTTGTCCCTCTAGTTAGAACAGGCTTATCTTTGTTCTAGTAGCATCCCTTTCTACGTTTATCGGCTGCCAGCCTCCCCTTGTATTAGTATTTTAGTATTAGCGATCGATCTGGTGATGATCGGACTATCTACCTCACTTGTTTTTGTTACCAGTTGCCAGTTCGGAAAAGAGGTAGGTTTTAAAGAAGGCTTAGCAACCAAGTCATTCTCCTCCGCTGATTCCGGGGAACTCAGAACTACACTACCTAATAGCTGATCTATCTGACCTAGTTCTTGCCAAGCTCCAGCAATTCCAGTCGATAAGCAGCGAGGCACTTGATCCAATCCATGGTAGAAAGCACAATGTGGTAGTGAAAACAAGGGACAGGGAACTTCTTTAACAACCGTGGGCTAGGATTAAGGTCTCACGGATTACTCCTTTAACAGATAGGTTTGTTAACCCGGAATATTTTTTATATGTCACTGCCCTCTCCGCTGGGAAATCCCTCTGCCTTGGTCAATAAGAAATTCCCGCTCTTTCATCTCCTTCTTTTAATCTTATTTGTTTAATTAATTGACTTGAGCACAAGGAATGGGCTTCCGCCTGGAAGAATGCATTCCACTAGTTTTTCTTCATTGAAACTGGAGAAGGCACATCAACCGGAGTAAGAGCAGAGGAGAAGGCTAGGCAAAGACCCGCATCGAGCTTCCCCGGGGCTTAGATAGAGTTGTCTCTCGGTATTCTCTACCTACCCACCTGTGTCTCCATCTCCGGCCAAGGCCAACCGAACTATTCATCTTTCTTTCCATCCCCACGGCCCCGACCAGCAACTGCAAATGAACACCCGCCTGCATAACCTTTCTCCGTTCTGTAGAAATGGATTGCTTTGTGACATGGGTTGACTCTTATTGGAGGAATTTATTTTAGATTGTGGGCTAGTCTGAATCCTAGATGCAAGCTTCTTAGGTTGAGAAAGGGTGCTAGTCTCTTGTGCTTTCATCTTAACATTCATCAGTGAAGGCTCAAAGATGTCATACATGGGGGACTGCATCTCTCCTGAGTGCAGACCTTTACGTAGACGACTGTGTCAAAGTAGTAAGAAAGGCAGCAATAACGAGAGATGTCTCTCTCTCCCGGGCGCGTATTGCCGAAAGATGGAAAGGTTTTGCTTCAGTTGTGCTACTCTAGACCTGCGGAAGACAGGTGCTGCATGCAAAGGCCTAAGTCCCGCGATGTGCAGAGAGTGTACACCAGTCTGTGCTCGTGCGTCTGGGTGATCCTCAGGTGGAGCCCAGGTGTCAGTGTCAAATGTGTGGCAGAAGCTAAATAGAAAAAAGAAAGGAATTTTGGCGCAAAAGGAAAGAAAGAGGGGGCGATCTCGATAAGCTAAGCAATTGACTCTTTGTTTGCGATTCTTTCAAGGAAGGCTCAGATCCAATATCGGTAGCGGAAGAATTAGACTTGTGTAAGCCTGAGGCCTGGACCAGAAAGTCTTAAATTAAGTATAGGCCGGGGCAGCAGCAGAAGATTAGACTGGAACCCGAGAAGGACAAAAACAAGATATCTTTTGTGGAAGTTACTTACGATCGGGCTTCACTAATCTGTAGCACCTGAACTCCTGAGCTTGCTTGGGTGAGTGGTGGGATGATAAATGGACTGGTCGACCCTCTAAAAATTTTCCTGTGAATCAAGCCCTTCTTTAAAGAGCCATTTCGGTAGGTTTTAAATTGAGTCATTAGAGGAAAGGAATAGCAGACCGCGGAAAGCAAGCTACTCTCTCTAAACTAAATGGAAAAAAGAGCTTATCTTATAGCAGCTCTCTCAGGGAAGCTTCCTTCGGGATTAACCAATAGGGTAGAGGTGAATCAGCTTTCTTTCCTGAGGAGGACGTTTTTCTTGATTTTTATTGAGGCTGCCTTCGCACAACCGGCACAGGGTATTCATAGCTGCTGGTCTCGACCGGTTCACTAGAATGGTTGGAGCTACAGGAGCTCCTACTATCCCTAGAAGCTGATGTTGGTTGTTGGCTAGGCTCAACTTGAACCACCGGGCTTACCCATTTTTAGATCATGCCTCCGTAGTTTTAGGTATTTAAGCCTTCCATTTCTCTGCGACTTCTGGAACGGATGGGACTTTTCCCTCTCCACTGGACTAGAATAAAGGAGGGTCGGCCCGGCCTGTGATCGTAGTCCGATAGCTATTCCTGCCCCAACTTACCAATGGGGTCCGGTAGTCAGGGGTCAGAATGAACAGAAGGCGACTAACCAATCTCTCTTTGAAACCAGATGCCCGGAGATGTTTGATTCGTAGGGCTAGGAGATCGGTGAAGAGGGCCGGACAACCAAGCTAAAAGTTCTTCCATTACGGCTACTCCGAAATTTGGCACTACCACCTTATCCATCCATTACTGAGACGAAAGCTGCTATCCCTAATGCCTTGCCCCTCTCCCTCCAGTCGGGAGCTAAACCCGGGGAGTGAGAAGAGAAGGAAGGGAAGAATCGGCTAGGAAAAAATAAGATTTAATCGTGTTAATGCTAAAAACTCAAATACCGGGTATTCTCCGGCATTTTTAATATCTTATACTTGGTTCGAATCCAATTCCTGGTAAGGAAGGCAAAGATTATAAAGAAATTCCTGGATGATGAACAAGATGCACTGCAGCAGCAATAGCAAGTCACTTTTGGAACGACCCGGCATCGAGGTCTCTACTCCCAACCGCACCACCCACCTGGGGAACCAAGCGAAAGAAGACAAGATAGAATCTCAAGCACTGTCTTGTGCTCGTCTCGGTGAATGGACACAAAGATATATTTCATATTTTCATGAGAAAGCATTCTGAATCGGCATGAGCAAAAGCCCCCGTAAAAGCTTCAACAGGAAAAGCAGTTCAGCAAGACAATGGAAGCAAAATAAAAAAAAAGAATTGGCGGAGAACGGAAGGAATTTACGAACGGTACGACCGGGGAAGCCTGCCTAGCAAAGCAAGCGTGGAAAGACTACCTAAAGCTAAGACTCCTTTCGGGTGCTGCCGGTCTGGATTGATGCCCTTTCCTTCTTTTCCAGGATTAAGGATCTCCCAAAAGAAAGAATGATGACCTCACCTCAGGAACAGTCAATGGGAAATCGCCATGCCATCGAGGGCTAGTGTGTGCCATCCATAGCATACGACGGGCGAGAGGGGTACGTGGTGGCTCAGTGTGTCTACCAGTTTCAGGTGAGGCTATTCGGAGATCCAGGGCGAGTCCCGATTCCATAATACGGTTAAGTCAAGCCCTGCCGCCAGCTTCCACAGACGAAACAAAACGTGAGCGCCTGGCGCGAAAGGTTGCTTTGCCTTTACTAAAGAATAATAAGGCGCGTTAGCGCTTTAGTTTTTCCCAATAAGGGGCGGAGCGAAGCGAGCCTAGAATAGCAGCCTATTACGTTACGTTTTCAGGCCCCTTTACTTTTATTTTTTAAATGAAAGCGCTAGTTGCCCCTAATCCTATAGAGTCAGGCTCTTCTGCTATATCAATGAAACCGAAAGAAACACAAAAAAAACCCAGTGCGTTTTGTATAGATCGAGAGTTGTAGCTGGATTCTTTACTCATGACATACTGGGAAGAATTGCAGGAAATCGTTCGATAAGACTTCTTACTACTATTTGAAAATGATATCCGACGATCAAGACATTTCCGCGAACTCTTTCATTTCATATCAGTTTATTCTTCTTCTTACAAAGCACAATAGCATTTCCTATTGATTTGTCCCCTATCCTATAGAGCTGGACCTATTATGATTCTTTCTGAATTATCCGTCGCTTACGCTGTTCCCAAGGACTAGCAAAATCGAAATAGCGAAATTCTTGGGGTCATCTCAATGGGTTCAGAAACCACACGTTTCTCTGGATCATCATAGCGTACTTCTACATATCCACTCAGAGGAAGGTCTTTTCGTAATGGATGACCCTCGAAACCATAATCTGTTGATATACGGCGTAGATCCGGATGATTGATGGAAGAACACCAAACATATCCCAAACTTCTCGCTCCCACCGGCCGGCTGATGGAAAGTAGACTGACTACCGGAGATATTCGTGTTACTTCGTCTGCACTGGTTTGTACAAGAATGCGTGAGTTATATCCGAGTACTCAGTAAATTATAGATCCACTTCAATCTTCGTTTTCGAGAGGGATAATCACACTCCGCAAATATCGATCGAAAGCTTGATACCCTTGTATAGGTATGCAATTTAAAGAAAGCACACAAATTGAAATAGGTAGTCGTTTTGGTTCCATATCTTATTCCCATGTTCACGATCTTTCAAATAGTAAACCCATTTTCGAGGTAAAGAATACAAACAAATCTTAATAAGAATTGGCTATCCATATAAAGATAACGAATGCTTTCTCCTCGTTCATATTCTTTTCTTGCTCTAAAAAACTCGCACCAGCTTGGCATTCTTATATATGAACAGTCAAAGTGATCCGCTTTGCTTTCTTTTAGCAAAGACTTGTTGTAATGTAAATCGCCGGTTGGGTTTACCAACCAAGAAAGACATGGGATTTGGTGGGCGAAAAAGTCGCTTTCTTCTCTCTCTTATGATATTTCTATTGCTTCAACGGCTACTTCTCTTCTCTATATGCAATTACTTGGCGTAACTGAACTCAACTAAGCTTGCATCTTACTATAAGGTTTTCTATAACCTAAGACTCTTAGATAGAGAGTTTCAAACCAAATGTTCAATTCCCCTCCCCCGACAATCCGAGTGGGGAACTAAACCAGCAGCGCTACGAACACTTTCAACAGAACGAGACCTGCCCCTATCCTATATAGTAAATAGAAATCAAATATAGAGTTAGCCGGACTTCCCTTTCCCTTACAAAGGGGTCATCAAATACCTAGACTGGAGCACACTGACTTAAAGAAACGATTGCCTTGACTCAGTTACGTACTTATTGATTCCTATGCCAGACCGGAGGCGGCGTACGGTGGAATTGGCGAAATTAACGACTTTTTCACTAAACTAAGGTAAAGATGCTATCCATTCCTATATAAAGTGCCTATTTACGAAGAGTGCTATTCAGACAGTTTCTTACAGTCAAGAGGAGTTCCCATGGCTTACTAATTATATTAATAATGGCGCAACCGCAATTAGAGAACAGCAGCAATTAAAAGTCTTCTTCCGGCTACGCACCTTAAGCCTAGAAGGAATTCCGGACATAGTGTTAATCCCTTAGTCGATCTTCCCCAGCCTTGTCACACTCGAGAGTGATACTTTATCCATAATCTTTCTACCTTGTGGAAAGCAGCAGTGTAATGATGATTAGTCACTGCGCTCCTACCTCGGTCTTTGATGAAAAAGAATCTTTCTGGAACTTCGGACATGATGCTTTGGAATTTTTCCCGTCCGGATGAATTGAGCTTAGGAGGTTTATTCAGAACTACCGGAATAGGATTCGTTCAAAGAGAA
>PGTU02000006.1:163707-279497 GCA_002896215.2 Cicer echinospermum
AAATGGCAAATCCTGTCAACTCAGCAAAGTCTTCATAAGACATTGATACCTTTTACTTACCTTTTAACTTGAGTTTTTGAACCCGTCATCAGTGAGCTGTGAAATTTGCGTAAAATTCCCGTATCAGTCTTCGGATAGCTGTGTCCAAAGTAAATGAAAGAAACCTTCAAGACCATGAAATCTCAGATGATCTTGAAAATGTAAACCTTCTGCATCAAGAAACCAAAAGTCCAGGGTTCTGCCTTCATGAATTTTCCGTTTAAGAAACTCTGCTGGAATGGTAACTTCTACATCCTTCTCTCTTTAGTGCTGGAGTTTTCTAACTGAGGTGAAGTAACCGTTTCTTTTTCTTCTGAGCAATATCTTCATAGCATCAGCCAACAACTTCTCACTGGTGTGTTTCTTCCTTTTCTTATCTTTCTTTGAATAGGAGCAGGAGCCTTGCCTTGTCCTTTGCAAGAATTGTGAGTATGAATAGAAACTCTCTTAGACACAGTAGGTGGCGGTGAAGGAGTTTCACTGGTGGAAGATGATGAAGGTGAAGAGTATGGGCTTGTGTTTGTTTCACGCGGGCCATGGTTGCAAATAGAGGAGATGAGTGAAGATAGAGTTCAGAATTAGTTGCAGATATCAGTTGCAGAGACAGAGGAAGAAGATGAAGCAGAGAAAGAAATGCAGAAATCTGGGTTGAAACAGTGAAGAAATCGATTAGACCTGTTCCTTTTTATACTTTTACCCTTATCAATCGATTGCCCAATCGATTTATGTACCGTTACACCGAATCCTTAATCGATTGTGTAATTATGATGTCCAACGGCTAGTAAAAAAGTACGCAACGGTATTTTCCTAATCGATTCCCAATCGATTTGCCGTGTTACTAAATCGATGTCCAAATCGATTGTCCCAACGATTCAAATACTGAACACTTAATCAATCGATTTCCAAATCGATTCTCGGGATTTTTACAAAATATTTTCAAAAATTCTGAAGTCTGGGCTAACCAAATCGATTTCCAAATCGATTTCATAAACAAACAAAGACCCAAACTCGAAATCGATTACTCAATCGATTTAAACAACAAAAACTTCAGATTAACTGCCATTGACTCTTTTCCTTTGTTTATCAATGCAACTTGGTTGACCAATCTTCCTTCATTTAATCTTCATTTAATGTTAATGACAAGATTCTCATACTTGTCTCATTTCATGTGTCTTGAGCATCCACTTTCAAATATCAATCTTGCTTGGTGGATGTCAAGTACACCTGCAAAAACATAATTAATTTTTGGATCTAGGTACCCAATTCAGATTGGTCTGGGGGTCAGTCTTAAACACAGATTCTTTTGCTATCAAACTTGCTTCCATCCTTGATTGGCTAATTTTTTAAATATGCAATTAGACACAAAAATGTCCCTTTCTACAACAGAAATGACATTTGCCATCAAAGGATGAATATTTGTTTTGGTTTAGTAAAGGTGTCATACATACTCTTAGCAATAGAAGATTTGTAACCATGTTTGACATTTCTGATTTGCATATACCCAATACCATATCTATTTTTTATTCCTTTTAACATGCATGTTTGGTGTATATCCTAAACCAGATTTTTCATGAACATGTCTTTGATTGCTAAGTATGACATTTAGCTTATCTTTACTATTTGCAAAATTTAATAAATCAGATTTTAATGATGCAATTATATTTTCAAGTTCAATGCACTTTGCAGATTTTTCATGTGAATCCTTTTTCAGTTGTTCACATAAAATTTCAATTTCTTTATGCTCAACATTCATTTGTTCAAGCATTTTTTTTGTGCTTAACAACTGTTTTATGGATTTCACATAGTCATCATGCAGTTCATTGAAAGCTTCTTGTAATTCATCATATGTTGGATTAAATGCGAACTAACCTCACTGTCAGATTCTGAATTAGTGTGAGCATGAGACATAAATTCACTTCTTGTTCATTCGAAGAGGCAGAGGATCATCGTTATCGTTGTCACTCCATGCAATATATGCTCTTTGGCTTTGTGAGCTCTATCTTGTTTTTCAGTTTGTAGCATTCCGACTTTGTGTGACCAATCTTACCACATTCATAGCAAGTAACTGTCTTGATGTCACTAGTCTTAGAGCTGGATGGTTTTCTGAATTTGCTATCTTTCTTCTTCAGAAACTTCTTAAATTTCTTGACAAGTGATTCGATTTCAGTTCCTTCATTTTCACTGCTGGATCCATCTGAGTAGCTATCGGATTCAGGTTTAGATTGCTTTGCTTGAACCTTCAGAGACAAACTTTTCTTTTTCCTGCTTTCCATTTCCGATTCGTCCAGCCGATGTAATTCCATTTCATGTTCCCTCAATTTACCAAATAAAATTGCTGTCGTCATCTTTGCTAGATCCTTAGACTCAGCTATTGCGGTAATCTTGGGCTGCCATTCTCTGGTTAAGCATCTCATAATCTTTCCGATCTGCTGTTCATTATCCACATATTTTCCTAGTGCATGCAGGTTGTTGACAATGTGTGTGAATCTTGTTTGCAAATCACTGATTGACTCTTCTTTCTTCATGCTAAATAATTCATATTCGTGCATGAGCGTATTCACACGAGCTCTCTTAACATCAGTAGTACCTTCGTGAGTTTCTTGGAGGATGTCCCACATCTCTTTTGCTGGATTTGCAATTGGATACTCTAAAGAACTCTTCTGCACATAGGGCTGATGTGATTATGTTCTTCGCCTTTGCATTGAAACCAACCTTCTTCTTGTCATCATCTGACCAGTCGGCTCTAGGCTTGATAATCATTGAGTTGTCAGTTCCTGCAATCTTGGGAATGTACGGACCGTTTTCAACAGCATCAAGGATATCTATGCCACTTGCTTCAGAAATATGAGCATTCTTTGCTTCCAGTACATGTAGGCTGTACCGTTGAAAGCTGGTGGTCGTGCTAACGAAGCGCTTCTCCCAGAACGTCAGTTGAGGCCATCTTCTTATAAGTTTTACCTCTCAAGAAGTTTGGCTCTGATACCAATTGTTGGTATCTTGACCTCGAAATAAAGAAAATATATCAGTTTTCGTTACCAAATTAATCAGTAACAAGTGCACAGCGAAATTAAATTTTGAGGCATACAAAGTTAGCAATATAGAAAATTAAAGAGAGAGAGTTAGAGAAGAAAACACAGAGATTTATCCTGGTTCGGTTGTCCACAACAACCTACGTCCAGTCCTGAAAATCCAATCGGATTTCAGATTTTCTTCTCCTTCAATAGAAAGAATCATTACAAGATTGTCCAGTTTCCTCCCTGAAACCTATCTATCTTAATGATCTCTTCCCTATTGAATACCCTCTGATCCTTGTAGATACTCGTCAACCTATCACAGAATCACAGTGCGACTCTTTCTTGTTGAGCACTCTCACCCAAGAAAGTAGCCACCAGTTTCTAGCTGGCTTTCTATCAACCCCTTTGATCCTTGTAGACAATCGTCAGCCTAACACAAAATCAAAGTACAGCTCTTTCTTGTTGAGACCTCTCACCCAAGAAAGTAGCCACCAGTTTCTAGCTGGATTTTCTTGCGTTCGTTTCGTTCAAAGATTTATTACAGAAAGAATAAAAGAATGTAAAACAAAAGGGTCTTCAATCTTTATGAATGTTGCTCTTCACAAATCTGGATATTCATGGATTGTTCTTGAGCACATTATCATTTCTCTTAGATTGTCAACAAACTGTATTGAGATCTGTAATCACAATTATGGAGTTGTTAGTTTGTTGTTATGAACCGTTTTGAGAGCATATGAGAGATTATGAAAGTTATGAAAATGTTATGTAAAAGTTATATCAAAATTATTAGAATAAAGATTGAAAGACATCTTATATAGTTTCTGAAAAACCAACTACTAAATCGATTCCTCAATCGATTTATTAAAGTTAAAACATATGCCTAATCGATTTGCCAATCGATTTCGCGAGTCTTGGTTTTCTTTAATCTTGAAACTATATAAGCTAATCGATTTACCAATCGATTCTTTAAATCAACACTTTTCATCAGAACATGTCCAGACCTGTATAAATCGATTGCCTAATCGATTTCTGGGAAACTGTTTTAATAAAACTATTTTCAATCGATTACTCAATCGATTTGCCAAACTTCAGAGTTCACTGTGTTTTTAACAAGTTTATTTCAATCGATTTGCCAATCGATTGTTTTCAAAACAGTGGCTCAGGTTTTGATGTCAATCGATTTGGTAATCGATGTGGTTCAAAAAACAATGACTCAGTTTTAATATCAATCGATTTGCCAATCGATTTATTTCAAAACAGTGGCTCAGCTATTTGATATCAATCGACTTATCAATCGATTTGGTGGCATGTTCCTGAAAAGTTTTTATCTGGTGTTTAGTTCAATCGATTTCCCAATCGATTGCAACCAAACTTAGTCAAAATTGAAAGAGTTAACAATTGATTGTCCAATCGATTGTATTTTGTCACAGGTGAGGTCATTTTTCAAATGATATTTTATCAATCGATTTGTCAATCGATTTCCTCAGCATTGGAGTGCCACTGTGACTCATTCAATCGATTTACCAATCGATGTGTTACCATCAGGTTTGATTTGTGACATGTTCAATCGATTTGTCAATCGATTTTCTTCAAATCAGAGGCTACTGACTTGTGCATTTTTCGTTTTTAATTGATCTAATCGATTGCCTAATCGATTGCACATTCACAAACACTTAAGATTTCTTACACCCTTGTCATGAAATCGATTTCCCAATCGATTTACATGTTCAGAATTCAACTTTTGTTGATTTCTTGTGTTCCAAGCAATTTGATACAAGTGTGTGTGATGTGTGTGATTGAATTGGTGTTCCTGAAATTTTGCTCAATTGAAATATTAGATTTATCATATTAAGTATGAATATTGTTGAATTGTGAATTATGTCAAAATTAGGAATCAAAGGATCAAAATCCAACATTGTTTAGGATATTTGCTGATGAATTTGTTAGAGCATCTACAACGGGAGTGAAAATGAGTTCATCCGCCAGCGTGTAATTAACTAGTTTTTTGTGGGTTCACCGTTCGAGTTGTGCCAACGTGTCATCACGGTGCTGTCAAGAAGGAACGGTGTTACTTTTTTTTCTACCTTTTATTAATTTATTAATAATAATAAATTTATCATTTTTTATTAATTTATAGCCGTTAACTTCTTTTTAATTTATTAAATAATAATAATTTGTAACCATTAGTTTTTTTGTAGTTAATATATAACCGTTAGCTTTTTGTAATTAATATATAACCGTTAGTCTTTTTTTTTTCCTTTAATTACGATCGTTAGCTCATTAATATAAACAATTTGTTACTCATACTTTTCTTCACAATTTTTGTTACAAGAAATTTGTTAAAGTTTTTATTAACGTACTTTTTTATTTATTTTTCCATTTTATTATTTCAAACAAAAAATATTGTGCAAATGGATCCAAATCAAAATAATCTTCAACAATCTTGGTTGCATTTTATGCAAAATTATCATCATCCTGATGTTCAAAAATTCTCAATTATCCATCACCACCAACCAATCCTAATATGTTTTATAGAATAATGTATAATAATATTAATTAAAATATTTAAATTAATATTTTTAAGTTATAATAAAATTAAATATTAATGTATAAATTAAAGTAATAGAATATAATATGATTTTTTAAAAGTTAAACCGTAGAAAATGAATGAGTTGATTTAGGGTGATGTGGCATAGTAGAGCTTGAATCATGTTGAGTTCATCATTAGAGTAGAAAATGAGTGAATTGCTTCAAGATGATGTGGTACAGTGGGTGATGATGACAGCCTAAGAGGTACGGAATGATAAAAATTAAATTAAAAAATATTAAATCAATACATGGTGTGTGTTTGGTTCCAAGAAGAATTTCAGAAAAGAGAAAGAGGGGAGAAAGAGTATAAGAAGAGAGAAATGTGTGAGAAATATCCATATCTTAAAAATTAATGGAATTTTTATTTAAATACAGTTTAGTTATTATTTTAATAATCATTTAATTAATTAATTAATTAAATTAATTTTTATTACTTTAGTAATTAATTATTAAATTTAAACAAATTAATTGCATTTAAATATTGATGTAGTTACTATTTTAATTTGTCTATGTTATACATTATTATAGTATCTATTAAAATTGATTAAATTAAAAAATTTTGATACATAAATAATATATTATTCAATTATTGGGTGAATTTTAAAAAATAATAAATTACTTTTTTATATATATATATATATATATATCCTAGAAACTCTCCGTAAAATAATTTGTTGTTGTTCCCGTTTCTAACTTATCTATCACTGCACGCTGACAACTTCAACCTATTGAAGTACCCCTATTATTAATTGTTTAACAAGTATATTTTGTCTGTGTTTTATTTATTAAAACTTACATCCTAAATGTTACATTTTTACAAGTATTTTCTTTTTTGTTTTTTTAAAAACTTACATCTTAATTTTGAATTTTACTATACTTACTTTTTTGTGTCTCAATATGAGTAATTATACGCATCTGAAAATAAAATGAAATTTTGAGTTTGAATGTTCATTTCAATAAATTAAATGTTGTTTTAATTTTTAATAAATTCTAAAATATCTTAGAGAAATATGACATAAATTTGAGTGTTTTAATATTTTTGAAGTTTATTGGATCTTAAATCCACCAAACTGATATGAGATGAATTATTTATTTGAAGTATAAGTTGTAAATATAAAATTTTAGAGATTTACTTTACAAAATTATAATATCAATATAATTTTTTCAAAAGTTAAATATATTATAAAAAATTTGAAACTTTCTTAATTAAGGGTCGTGTGTCAATGTTAGGATTTTTTACCAATATATCCTAGTTTTTAGGATTGTTAACCAAAATGCCCCACTTTTCAATTTGGTTACCAAATGCCCTACTTTTTAGGACTTACTTGAAAACTCTATCTGGGGGAGCGATCTGCCAAAGAGCAAATTTTTTTCTCTAGTAGGAGGTCGCTAGGCGGGGATGCGACTCCCAAAAGGGATTTTCAATTTTTTTTAAATGGTTTATATATTTTATGTAAATTGTTAAATAATAATATTATAATAATTATGTAATAGTAATAATTATATTTTATGTAATTGTTAAATGGTTTTATATATTTTATGTAATAGTAATTATTATTATTATTATTATTATTATTATTATTATATTATTGCTATTATTCTAAAATTGTTATAGTTAAAAATAATTATAATTAGATTAAAAATAATTATAATTATAATTAAAAATAATTATAAATAATTAAAATAATTAAAATTAAAATAGGAAATTGATATTATAACTATTAAAATTAATTAAAATTAAAAAATAGTAAATTATATTATAAATTTAAAAGAAATACATTAATAAGAAAAATTACATTAATAACATGAAACAAAATACATTAAATTGATTAAAAAGTTCAAATAAACGTGAATGAATATATTTAAAAAGTTTAAATAAATGTGAATGAATATATTACTTCGTCAACCATCATGTGATCAATTAAATTTTCGGTATCCTTCTATGTCGTTATGAGAAACTTTATCGAAATTTAGCTTATGGTATTTCTTTAATTTAATGTATTTTGTTTCATGTTATTAATGTAATTTTTTCTTATTAATGTATTTTCTTTTAAATTTATAATATAATTTTACTGTTTTTAATTTTAATTACTTTTATAGTTATAATATTAATTTTCTATTTTATTTTTAATTATTTTAATTTACTTATAATTATTTTTTAATTTAATTATAATTATTTTAAACTATAACAATTTTTAATAATAATAACAATAATAATAATTAATAATTAATAATAATAATTATTATTATTATTATTATTATTATTATTTAACAATTTTATGAAATATATAAAATCATTTAAAAAAAATTTAAAAATGCCTTTGGGAGGTCGCATCCCCGCCCAGCGACCTCCTACAGAAGAAAAAAATTTGGTCTTTGGCATGTCGCTCCCCCGGGGAGAGTTTTCGTAAGCCCTAAAAAAGTAGGGCATTTTGGTAACCAATTGAAAAGTGGGGCATTTTGGTTAACAATCCTAAAAACTAGGATATAGTGGTAAAAAATCCTCAATGTTAGGTTGCATAAATTAACTGTTTGAGTTAATCCTATACTTTATATTTTATTTATTTGAAAATATATTGTAAAATGATATAATGAATTAATAATATCACTAACTTTCAATTGATATTTATTTAGTTCGTAAGGAATTGATTCACATCTAACAATATTTTAGATTTAAAGCGCGATAAATAATATATAAATAATTGCACGCATTAGGTGCCACAAGTGACCCCTTCAACTAAGAGTAAGAAAATGACTAAAAATTTTTGTAAAAAAAAACAGACGACTAACAATTTTCATAAAAAAAATACAAATATATATATATATTATACATATTTTCTTCGACGGCTTCCACCCAAGATCGGATGGGTTTCGCCGATGAAAGAGGTTTTGAGTTGTCTGTTAGAAATCTGGAATTGAGTTTTGATCTCCTTTAATAAATTCAATTTCAAAATCAAAAAATACTAAGGATTGCTTGCCATATGGCAAAAAATTTGTTTGATGCAATGTTTTGAACATCTTTTTTGTAAAAACTTTTTTGCAGATTTACAATCAATTCGAAGTAAAATTTTTTGGTTGAGTAAATCGCTTTGAAATTTTGTAATGCACATGACAATTGAAAAGAATTCCTTTTTAATGGTAGAGTAATTCTTTTGGCAATCATTCCAATGTGCAGATGTAAACTGTACAATGCAATCTTTATCATTTGTTTTTTGTTTTAGAATACCCCCATATCCGATATCCGAAACATCCGTTTCAACAATTTTTTGGGCTAAAGGGTCAGCTAGGTGTAGGGCAAGGTATTTGTTTGACTTGTTTCTTGATTGCTTGTACAGTTTTTGTGTGTTCGTCAGTCCAAGCGACATGTTTTTTCTTTAATCTATCGTGGAGAGTTTTGCTATCCTATTAATGTTAGGACAAAAATCTAGTACATAGTTCAAAGATCCTAAAAACCTTTGTAATTGTGTTTTGTCAAGGATTTTGTCAGGAAATTTATCGCGAAAGATAGGGATCTTTCAATAGGGGTGATAGTACCCCGAGAGATATTAGTGTCATAGGAAACGGATTTTTGTTTGAAAAGAGAAATTTTGGATTTTGAAACAACTAATCCATTTTTCTTAGAAATCATTAAAAATGTTCTAAGATGTTTGAAATGTTGCTCAATGTTTTCAGAGAATATTAAGACATCATCAATATAGACTTGGGGGGAATAGTTATATAAAATTGATTAAAAAAATATTTAAAATCTTGAAATTTTATCTTGAAGAATAATAGTTTCTGGGTTGTAAGTCCCGTATTTAAGCCAACGTACAGGCGTTTAAGGACAGTGAATCCTTGAAAGTTTCTTCAAAAATAAAAAGGCAAAATTTTAAATATGGATAATCTCTTTTGTAGAACTTCTTCTTTCTCCACTCCTTCTACCAAAACTTCCCAGAGAAAAGGGAACCCTATCAATAGTGAAGAAATTACTATTGAGGACTTCCAAAAATCTATAAACAATTGGCAAATCCAAAAATAAAAAAAAGATGAGGTCTACGTATCCAGTCTCTTCAAAAATCTTTTAAAAACCGATTATGTTATCAAAACGGAGGGAACGTGATGTTACTCTTTCTAACCCTTTTGAAACAATAAATCTTCTTTCTTCAAAAACGCTCAAAAAACACGCTGACAGGAACTATAACTTCATACATATAGGTCTTGTTCAAGTTGGTATAAAACCTCTAACTAGGGAAGGGTTAAACACTTCAATCCTATGTGTCCTACGAGATGCAAGGTTCCTGAACTTTCAAGATTCAATTATAAGTACAGTTGAATCTAGTCTTTGTCAAGGACCAATTTGGTTCGGATGTTATCCAAATTTTCTTTATCTTTAAAAGACCCAAACATCACAAATTCTATTACATTACAAATCAAAACTCATAATTACAAAACGATAGAAGGATCTATTCCTGTAGCTATTATTTATAGAGTCCATTACAAAGCAATGTTTTTCAGCCTTTACTGCAACAAAAAATATTGAAAACAAAAGAGGTGAAACACTATTTTACAAACTGATCTAAAACAAAAGCAAACACTGTTATTCCAAAAACTATCCTTTGGAAAGATATTGATCTTCCTGAAAAATGGATCCTAGAAGGAGCTGTTAGACCACAACCTCTTGAACAATCAAAACCAAACAACAATCTTAAAGAAGTCATACAATACAATGATGGTAAGGTAAAACTAAGTTTTTCAAGAACTTCTAGTGCCAGGTACTCTGATGCTAGTTCCTCTAGACCACCTTCAATCACACAATTGTCTCAAAAATTAGAAAACTTTACAAAAACCACGTTTTTCATGCTCCAGCATACCAAATGCTTCCTTTCAAAATGTTGACTATTCCACAAATATACCTCACCAAATTTACACAGCACCTCAACACACTAATGAGGAGCAACAAAACATTTCTCCACCCTACTTCGCCGTCTTTTTCTGCTATAACTGAAAATGTTGTTAATGAACTAAACGTTATAGAAAAGGCATTTGAAGTTGATAAAACTAAACTCCATAATGATTTTTATGCTTCCAAAAACACAGATAAGAGGACATGGTTCTTCAAAAACTTCGTGAAACAGAGAAAACAAATTCAAAATGAATTTTTATGAATTCATTTTACAAAATAAAACTCATACTTTATTCTTTGAATGGTTTGAAATTTATGCAACACATAACCAAATTTCTTACCCCTTCAAACAAAGTTCTGTTAATCCCATAACTACAAGAAACAAAACTGCGGAATGAGATTTGGCAACTGGATTAAAAATTCAGTCTGAACACCCACCTTTAAGACAAATCATAATAACACACCTTGAAAAAACAAGTAGAAGCAGCCCCTTTCAAAATCCCAAGTGATAGTTCAGAAAAAGATATACAAAATATCCTTCAACAAAATAATTTCACAAATGTCCATCTTAGTACGATAGCAAAACAATTAACTAAGATAGAAGAAAATCAACAAAATTCTACTGTCTCTCCGATTGAGACAACTGATCCAAAACTAAAAAAATCCAGTTTTTAAACCATTCCAGGTCTCAAAAACAAGTCAAAAACTGTTCAGGGAAGGCAGATCAGAATTCACCCAAGCCCTACATGAACAACTCAGTAGGATAGAACATTCCTCTACCTCCACACCAATGGTAGCCAAAGATACCTTTGAAAAAAACAGTTACGACTTTAGATCAGGTTTCTGAAATCAAACACGAACCACAAAACCTGTGTAAACTTCAATGGCAGAAGGATCAACCTTTAGCCATGGTCACAGCACCAGACTTAGGTATTGAAAATAGACCTAATGTCCTCTCTCAATCCAAATTCAATGCCAACACTGTCTACGAATGGAACATAGATGGCATGTCCGAATACAACATCTTAAGTCTCCTCCAGCAAATGACAATGGCATCAAATGCTTACAAAACCCAAGCCAATACACCTGATAAAGCCATAGCTGAACTACTAATAGCAGGATTCTCAGGCCAACTCAAAGGATGGTGGGATTACCATCTCACTCCCTCTCAACACCTAGAAATTTTGAACGCAATTCAAACCACAGAGGAAGGAATTCCTATCCTCGACGAAATAGGAAACCCAATACCTGATGCAGTGGCAACACTAATACACACAATTAGCTTGCACTTCATAGGCGATCCATCACACTTAAAAGATAAAAACGCAGAACTTTTATCTAACCTTAGATGTAAAAAACTTTCCGAGTTCCAATATTACAAAAATACTTTTCTAACTAGAGTCATGCTAAGAGAAGACTCAAACCAATCTTTCTGGAAGGAGAAATTCCTTGCAGGACTCCCAACACTTTTAGGAGAAAAGGTTAGAAACAAAATCAAAGAAGTCTATAGGGTAAACCAAATCCCATATAACCATTTAACTTATGGGGAATTGGTTAGCTTCACTCAAAAAGAAGGTTTAAAAATCTGTCAAGATTTAAAACTCCAAAAACATTTAAAATGGAAATGAAAAGAACTAGACAAGAACTAGGTTCTTTTTGTAAACAATTTGAAATACCCATGACAAATATTTCAAAAGACTGTCAAGGGTCTTGTTCTAAACCTTATAGAAAACCTCGCACAAAATCTTTTTACCAAATCAGACAGACTTGAGTTCTATAAAAAACCTAGACCCCAAAATTCTTATAAACAAAGAAAACCAAATTTTTACAAGAAAAAACCCTTCCAAAAGAAGTTTGAATCCCAAACCTCAAAAACAAATAAACTTGTTATAAGTGTGGCCAAACAGGACACATCTCAAGATATTGCAAAAGAAACAAAAAACTTCATGAATTAAAAATAGATGAACAAATAATTCAACAAATAGAGGCAATACTTTTAGAAACCTCTGAAGAAGAAACTGTCACAGATTCTGAAGTAAGTCCATCTGAAAATAATAAACCCCCTACAATTTGATGAACTAGGAACCTCCGACTCTCTTAGCGAATCTGAAACTAGTACAAAATCAATTAATGTTTTAACAAAGGATCAAGAACTAATTCTTGATATTATAAAACAGAGTGAAATAGAGCAAGATAGCTTCTGTTAGAAATCTTGAGAATTTCTTAAGTGTCTCCTATATTTTATTTTGTATTTTCCGTTTTCAATTTTCAAGAACTTGATTCCATTGTAAGTATTCGTTAATATGTTTAATCATATTTTGTTTTTTCCCTTATCGTATTCTTCTTTAAATTTTGTAATTTAAGTATGCTCTGCACTTGCAGCTAACAGCTGATCTTGTGCATCAGAAACTGTGTTTAGCATGAACTTTTGTTTTTTCTTTGTTGTTTTCCAATTTGTCTTCCTAAAAACAACCGATTGGGATTTCTTCCTTTGACGATTTGACCATGTTTTAACTTTCGTGGTTTGTTGGGTTTGGTTTTGTTTCATTAAATTCTGTAGGCGCTATATTCACATGCAAATCTTTGAACAAGACTTGATAGTTGATTTCTGTACCTTTTATAGCAACAAAACATATATATATATATAATTATATATATATTATATATTATATATATATATATATAATAATATATTATATATATATATATATTATATATAATATATATAGTATATATATATTATATATACTTCAATAGATTCTAATTGTGTTGTAAACAATTAAAAATCTTAATTTTAAAATAAACAAAATAAATATAAAATAATAAATACACTGATTAAATTAAATGAATATATTAACTATAAATACAAACTAACGTAAAAAGTGACATTCTTTATAATGTGTGGCAATACAAGGATAAACTCCTTTGACAATTTTATTCTATATAAATAGTAGGCTGGGAATTGCTGCTACTCATTTTTTCAACTCCTTTTGTTCCGGTGGCATAACAAACCCGTACTCGTGTCACTTTTTCTTCGTTTAAACCACCATCTTTCCCTCCTTTAATTTTGTTGATTTAAAAAAAAAGTATATTAAAAAAAAGTAAGAGTATATTAGTAGAAAAAAGTAATAAATATTGTATCGGTATTATAAAATAATAAATATTTTTAAATATAAAAAAATTACAAATGAAACACTTATTTTGAAATGGATAAAATAATTTATTTTAAACAAAATATTTTATTGATCACTTAATTTAATCTTAAGTAAACAATATAATCATCCTCATTCATGAATGGATTGTAATTGCATAGCATGCAGGACACAGAGAAGCATTTACTCATATACCTTAAAATGGATTGGAGTGGTTGAATTATTCCCCTTATTTATAACCTTGTTACCATATTGGTACAAAACTTTCACCTCCAAATTCTCCCAATTAAAAAAAACATTTAACTATAATAGTAATTTGTTTTACCATAACAAAATCATAGTATAGTGTAGTAAGCAAGCTTCCTAACAATCGTCACTTGTGTATCTTTTGTTTTTTCAATTTTGATCATTTATTTAATTGTAAGTAACTATTTGATTTTTAATATCTTAAAACAAAAACAACATAATCATTTTTTTACATAAACTTAGAACTCAATAAATTCATTATCAATTTTAAGAAAATTCATGTTTATCAAATTCATTATCTTAATATTTAAATAAATTTATATTTTTATCTCCAACAACATGATTTAAGACGATGATGTCTAATAATTGAGAGATAGAAGATCCATGCTATTGAACAATGTTTAATTATACTAATAATGATATGTTAATTTTAAAAATAAATAAAAAATTAAAATCTATATTTCTTTTAATTTTAGAAAAAATAAATTGTTACGTTAATTAAATTAAAAAATTTATAAAAACTATTTTTTAATTTAAAAAAAATTATTTTTTGAATTAAAATAAAAAAAATTATTTTTTAAATTAAATAAAAATAAAATCAAAACATATTTTAATTTTAAAATTATTTTTTTAAAATAATATAAGCAAAATCCCCCAATTAAGGCATTACGGTTCCTATACTTCTTCTTCTCTTTAGTACTTCCTTCCCAGCTCCTGTACTTATTCCACCGTTCCTTCTTACGCGGTTCCTTCTTCCAGCTACTACTGTACTTCTTCCACGGGTTCCTTCTTCCCCCTGTACTTTCTTCTTCTCTTTAGTACTTCCTTCTTCCCTCTTCTCTGCTTCGTAACAATCTTCTTCTCTAATCATAACCATAAACTCCTACTTCACACCACCACCTTGTGTGATGATGAGGTTTGTTTGTGTTGCATTGTTTGTGTTAATGGTGTTAGCTGAAGATTTTAAGCCTAGGGATGAAATACTCTTGAATTGTGGTGGCTCTGGTCTTAGTTTGGATCTTGATGGACGTGCATGGTACACTGATCGTGGCTCAAATTTTGGTTCCGGAAAATCCACCATATCAGAGGTTGCACCTAATAACCCTGCAGTCCCTCAAGTTCCCTTCATGACGGCGCGGATTTTCAAATCACCATATACATATAGTTTTCCGGTGGTGGCTTCTGGTTGGATTTTCGTCAGGTTATATTTTTATCCTGCTTCTTATTCTGGTCTTAATATATCAGATGCCCGATTTGGCGTGACATCCCAATCCTACACCTTGCTTAGGAACTTCAGTGTTCTTGAGACCACTTTGGGTTCAAAGGATGATTACGTTGTGAAGGAATATTCCATCCACGTTAATGGAGGTACATTGAACGTAACTTTTACTCCATCTACCACTGGGATTAATGCATATGCATTTGTCAATGGGATTGAGGTTATGTCCATGCCTAATATTTATACTTCCACTGATGATGATGTGATTGTGATTGTTGGTACTAGAAATGTCTTCACCATTGACAACAGAACTGCACTTGAGAATGTTTATAGGTTAAATGTGGGTGGAAGTAATATTCCGGGTTCTCGTGATACTGGCATGTTTAGGTCTTGGAGTGCTGACGCGTCTTTCATACTAGGAAGTGCATTTGGAGTTGTGGAAGCTATGGATGGTGGTATAAAAGTGAATATTGAGTATCCTCCAGGAACACCGTCTTATATTGCTCCCACTATTGTTTTCTCGTCGGCCAGATCGATGGGTCCAAACGCCAATATCAACTTGAGTTACAACTTGACTTGGACATTCTCAATTGATTCTGGGTTTGCCTATCTTGTGAGACTTCACTTTTGTGAGGGCACCACGGTGATAAGCAAGGTTAATCAACGAGTATTCAAAATATTCCTTGCTAATCAAAGTGCTTTTGATAAGGCTGATGTTATTGGCTGGGCAAGGACTTTTAACCTTCCACATTCAAATGGGGTTCCGGTGCATAAAGATTTTGTAGTACTTGTTCCTCACGGGCAACCAAGGCAGGACCTATGGCTTGCAGTGCATCCAGATACAACTACTAAGCCGAAGTACTACGATGCAATCTTGAATGGAGTAGAGATATTCAAAGTCAGTGATAGTAATGGTAATCTGGCAGGGAGAAACCCTCCTCCTCTTCCATCGAAGTTGAATAACTTAACTGATCCGTCGTTGACTAGGCAATCAAGTCACCCGAGTAAATCTAAAAGTAGTACCGGGCTTATCATTGCTGGAGGTGTTGGTGCAGGAGGTGTTTTATTTCTTGTGATTGGGCTATATGCTTTCATCACATTTTGTCGCCGTAGGCATAGCACAAGTGAAGGACGACCTAGCTGGTTTCCACTTTCGCCTTTTAATTCACCCTCTCCAGCTTCTGCCTATACCAACACAACAAGGAGTTACAGATCCTCACTTCCACAAAACCTTTGTCGTCATTTCTCGTTTGCGGAAATGAAGGCTGCTACAAACAACTTTGACGAGACTTTGATTCTCGGTGTGGGAGGATTTGGCAAGGTTTACAAAGGAGAAATTGACGGCGGATTGACTAAAGTCGCAATTAAACGTGCGAATCCACTCTCCAAACAGGGTGAGCACGAATTCCAAACTGAAATTCAAATGCTCTCTAAACTTCGTCACCGCCACCTTGTTTCGCTGATTGGATACTGTGAAGAGAACACTGAAATGATCCTTGTCTATGATCACATGGCCTATGGAACACTCAGGGAGCATCTAGACAAGACACAGAAACCTCCACTACCGTGGAAGCAAAGGCTTGAGATATGCATTGGAGCTGCTCAGGGTTTGCACTATCTTCACACCGGCGCTGAACGCACTATCATCCACCGTGACGTGAAGACAACAAACATTTTACTAGATGAGAAGTGGGTGGCCAAGGTTTCTGATTTCGGATTGTCGAAAACATATCCTTCATTGGATAATACACATGTAACTACTTTGGTAAAGGGTACTTTCGGGTACTTGGATCCGGAATACTACAGGTGGCAGCAACTGACCGACAAATCCGATGTGTACTCATTTGGTGTGGTTCTATTTGAGATACTCTGCGGTCGCCCGGCTTTGAACACAAAACTAGCTGAAGAGGAAATGAATCTAGGTAATTGGGCAGCTCATTGCTACAAAACAGGCATTCTTGACCAAATCAGTGATCCTTATCTGAAGGGCAAGATAGCTCCGGAATGCTTTAAGAAGTTCGCCGAGACCGCGATGAAGTGCATAGCTGACCAAGGCATTGAAAGGCCATCCATGGGGGATGTCTTGTGGAACCTGGAACTTGCTTTGCAGCTTCAGAAAAGTTCAGAAGACACTGCAAATCCAGAAGATAATGCAAATCCAGAAGATAGTGGAAACAGTCTTGGCAGAATACACTGTGAAGAGCCATTGTTTACAGATGTGAAAGGAAAGAAGAAGTTGGATTATGTGACTGATTCTGGAAGCAGTGGCGATTCAACGAGTGTTGGAGGTAGAAGCTTGGCTAGAGAAGATTCTGCTCAGGGCTAGTACTATTTTAATTTTAATAAACATATTTCTTTTATAAATAAATGTTACTAAATTAGGATTATCCGTTTGTTTCTTAACCTATAACTTAATTGAAATATGTATTCATGGCGATTTATTACATATAAATACATATATTATTGGCACAAGGTTGTAGTATTGGCACAAGAGAGAAATTTACATGTGGAAAATTTGCAGTTACTTCCCTTTTAGAATCATGTTGTATTTAGTTTTGGTAGTTTCTTTTTATTTACCAAGCAAGTATTATGCTTTGAATTTTTTTTCAAGTATGAGACATGTAACATGTGAAAGAGAATCTTAGCTTTTCATTAGAAAACCGATAAGGTAAAATTATAGTTAGACACTAGTAGATTAGGTTGCTCCCACAGTTATGTTGCTCTTGATTATGAAGCTGAGCTATTAAAAGAAAACACACAAGCATCATTTCAAGCTGCAGGAGATGGATGGTTTACACTTTCAAAAGAGAGGTTTCAGACGGCAGAGATTTTATTCAAGCCACATATTGCTGGAATGTAAGTTTACTTCTTTATATATTTCTTGCAATATGGTTGCGACAAATTAAGTATCTCTGTTTGGTTATATGTTTGGATTCGCTTATGTAAAAATGAGTTGAACAATAAATTTGAGACTTCAAATCAACTATAGAGGCAAAAGCTTCAAATTCAAAGTTCAAGTTACAATCAGTTTTGAATGCAAAATCAATTTTACAGAATACATCCAAACAGATCAAAAATCAATTATTCGCCTCTATAAACGCTTCAATAGTTGTTGTTGTCTACCATATTGTAGTTTAAGCTTATGTTTGACTTATCTGTATAGGCAAGCCATGGGTTTGCACCAGGCCATAGCTGTTTGTATGGAGCATTGTCATTCTGCAGAACTAACGGGCGACTGTGATTGGTACAAGATGGTAGTTTTATCGGGAGGAACTGCATGTTTGCCAAGTTTAGCAAGTAAATGTGTAAATCTCCTTTTATTTATTTATTTGTAGCATGACATTTCAAATCTTTGCAATAAACTAATGGCATGTTTTGTTAGAATGAAAATAGTTGGTGAAAATTAACTATGTCTGGTTTTTGCTGTGTTCATACATCCTCATTTGACCTTATTCTCATTTTGACTTCTAGTCGAAACTATCCAACCATCAATTGATAAAAATCACTTTTTTCATGAATGTATCCAAACATAAATCACTTTACCTTCAACTTGCTTTCAACTAAAATTGATATTATAAAATCAATTCAGTTAGAATCAATTTTTGTTACCGCAGAACCAAACACACGAAATTGCAGAAAGCACTTCTTGCAGATACTATGCATTGCCTTTTAGGTTTTCAGTTTCTTTGCACTTCTGCTGCAACTTTTCCTCCTTTTTAATGTGCAGGAATTTGGCAACCTTGAATCGCCAATGTATACTAGGCTTCAGCATTTTTTCGCAACTATTTATAACAGATAAATTGTTATTCTGAATCACCAATGTATACTAGACGGTGATTGGTACAAGATGGTAGTTTTATCGGGAGGAACTGCATGTTTGCCAGGTTTAGCAGGTAAATGTGTAAATCTCCTTTTATTTATTTGTAGCATGACATTTCAAATCTTTGCAATAGAGCAGGATTTCGATCTCAACTGTCTGATTTCAAATTAAAGGCCAAGATCATTTAAAACTGATTTTTTTATTATGTAATCTGAACCTTCTGATCTCAGATGTTAGGCTGAAAGTGTTTACTGCGTGCAAACGCATGCTTTTCCTACAACAGGGATTTTGGATCCCTATTTCTATCTGAGTTTCAAGAGTCTGTTTAGATAAACTTCTCAAGAAACACATAGAAAATGGAATGCTAAAAGATCTTGCAATAACTTAGTTTCTCTTAAATAATAACTTGTAGTTTAAGTAAAAATGAAAAAGCCCTTATAAAGTTATGTGTGTTTATGAAGAAGGTAAACGAGAACTTTAGGAAGGATTGAGTCAGAAGCTCTCTCATTTACCTTATTCATAAACACCTATAAGCTTATAATGATATTTTGGTTAGTGAAGAATTATTAACTTAGATTATGTTTGCATAAACAACTTAATTAAGTGCATATATATAGCATTAATGCTCATCATATATGTGGTTATGTATAAGTTATTTGATTTCCATAACATAAGATGAAATAAAGTTAAACTGTTTTCATCTAAGCTATAAGCTGTTTTCATAAGCTGTCTCGAAGAGCTTATGAAAATAAACTAAAAACAAGTTGTGGACATGTTATAAGATATTTCCATAAATTCTCTCAAACACTCTCACAGGTGTTTATACCAGTAGATAAGTTCAAATAAGTCAATCTAATCAGACACTTATTTGTAAACTCCCACAAGCTAGAAGCTAATCCAAACTAAGTCTAATTCTACTTGCTTTGGGACCATTCTTGTAAAGAAAGATTAGAGAAGGAACTCCATGCATTACTTCCTCCATACATGTCAAATGGAATTAGAGTCATACCTCCGCCATACGGCGTCGATACTCCATGGTTCGGAGCAAAGATGATTGGCAAACAATAAAATATGAATGATTCAAAACATTTTTAGTTTCCTTCTGCTATATAATGAAATAGTGCCTGTTGTCTCTTCTTGCAGGAACCTAATAAAGAATTTCCAAAGTTATTGCATTATGCTTCATATCTGATTCATTTGGCTGTTTTTGGTATTCTTGGGGTAATATGCTATCTTCTGAACTTCAATTTTATAAAAAAGTTATGTGAGTTGTTAATCATTTTTGGTGAAGTATTTTCCTTATGACCATTACTAGATGGAGCTAACAGTATTTGACTATTTTCAACTCATTTTGTGGAAAATTTGACAAATTGTTTATGTAAACATACATAACTTGAGGTTCCAACAAGCTCACTAGTAATCATACACATATGGCCAATGTTGTTAAATTGTGGCTATAGCATAACAAAATTTGAACAAATAGTATTGTGCAAGTGTGTGTAATAGAATTTGAACAAGTCCCTATTTTCTACGATTTGCGATTGACAATATTGCACATATAAATTGTTTCTTGAATGTGTTGCTAATAGAGAAATTTTGTCTCCTTGGTGGACAAGCTCTATGTATGCTAAAGCTCTATCAATAGTCTTCAACTTCATGATGTTTGGACTTAATTTTTTTAGCTTAACTGCAATTCTCTCTTACATAATACATTGGTTTTAAGCTGAAACAGAAAATCCTGTAATGGTGTATAATGTTATTTCAATTCATTTAAAATCTTATGGATTTCCATTTTCTGTTTAAATCATTGGTCATATGCGAGAATTGATTATCTTGATCATATTTGGCCTATAGGTTTGAAGTTTTTTTTGGAAACAACATAGGTTTTAAGTTTTAATTACTTGAGTGACATTTACTTGCAGCAGTTGCATTTATTGCATTGTATAAAGTATGCACAAACAACAATCTTTATTTGGAATTACACGTTTAATATGTTGTAATTTTAGAAGACAATATTACAACCTAGTCAGATGTTAAAAAACATTAGTTCGTTACTTTTTGGTATATGTCCTGTATATTTCAACCTTCAGAACATATGTTCATTTTAACTATACTGGAGAATAAAATGATTAATTATGGGACTCTAGTTGTATCCTTTTATATATGACTATGATACATTTCTGATCATAGTTTCATACTAGAATTTTTTTTCCAGCATGATCCTAATTCACTTATTTTATTCCAAATTATATGCAGGTATTAACAAGATATACCCTGGACAAGTTATTTGGCCCTAGTGTTGGTCATGTGACTAGTGATAAAACTATTCTTTACCTTGACCTGCCTTCTAATATGGTATCTACTTTGTTCCCTTCGTAAAAAAATTTCATTAGATTTACCAGAAAAAAAAAAACTATAAATGATTAATACTAGTAATAATAGGAATAAAGTGGATTGAATGTTAGTAAATTGAGAATCTAGCAAAGACAGATTTAAGCCTTCTTGGTTAAATATGCTAGAATAAAAACTCTTCACCTCTACAAGTACTAGAAGTGATGTATAACTTGTTCACTTTTTTTTGTAACTTCATGTTTCTCAGTGCTAGAATCCTAGGACAAAGAATACAATATCTAATTTGACTATGGTGTTTACCACATAAAAAAAGTGTATTAGTTAGTATCCAAAAACTAACATAGTTTGTATTACTAAGTGGGGTTTTCTTCTTCCTTCAGAATATGAAATTGTCTTGGATGTTTGATATCTAATGTCTATTTATTTGGAATTGGATTCTTTGTAGTAAATGCGTCACACAGTTACCAACCTCGACTGTCCAATTTAAATCAATGTCAGAGATTATTTGAAACTGATTTAGTGAATGTGTAATCTTCACCGTCCAAACTCAAATTAATTGTCAAAATTGTTTAATGTGTGTTACTGCAGGGAATCCGGATCCATTGTGCATCATAATTTATCCATCTTTTCATATTATTTGCCCAACATCAATTAAGAAAAGTGTAGACATGTTTTTTCTGGTGATGCAAGACAGTGAAAGTTAGAGTAAATATACTTGCATTTCACTTGCAAAGTAGTTTCAAGTCTCAGTTAATTTGATAAATTCGTAGTCAGTTTGGACGAAGTTTCCAACAGGTACTTGCAGAAAAAGAAAAGTTGAAAATTGAAATGAAGTTTTTCAAATAATGACTTCCTACATAAGTTAAAATAAGCTTCTACGCCTCTGCACCTTAAATTTTTAAGAAGCTCCATCATCTATATGCACCAGTGACTTTTCTGCAAGTTAAGAATCAAATACTTATCTCACTTAAAGAACTAACTATAAACTAGAAGTTAATCCAAACTTGGCCATTAGCCTTTGTATTAAACTTGGCAATTAGCCTTTATGAATATTTCTAGGTTGGTTCTTTTCTGATGGGATGGTTTGGTGTTGTATTCAAAGAAGACATATCAAATGTGTCTGAGTATCTGGCTATTGCACTGACAACTGGTTACTTAGGGAGTCTAACAACGTTCAGCGGCTGGAATCAGAAAATGCTTGAACGCAGTGTTAATGGGAACTGGCTCTTTTCTATTCTGGGCCTTCTAATAGGTAATCTTAAGAAGATAAAATTGATATTTATGTTTTAGTAGTATGGTTTTCTTGTTCAAAATTTTTGTCTGTTATGACTCTTTCACTTCACATTCAAAGTGTGTGTGTATATATATATGAGGCAGATCAAATTATACCAGTATAATATTTTGGTATTGTTACACCGTTCAATAACTTTATTGGATACCTATATGACAAAACTCACCATTTGAAAGTTTCTATCATATAGATCAAGTGGATCCCCTGCACCAGCTGCATGGTGTAGCAACTGTGGTGACAGTTAGATTTAGAAAAATCATTTAATATGTTATTGAGGTACGTCAAGATTAACGTCTAACGCACTTTTATTAAACATTAATCTTGATGTATCTGCAGGGTTATTTCTTGTTGCATTTTCCATCATATTTGGTGTAGAAACAGCTAAGGTTGCAGGTGGCTTCTTAGAAGGCTAAACATGATGGCTTCAGAAAGTGAAACTGGTAGATGCAAGATTAAGGCAAATGTGGAAGAAGGCGGCTTCAAGCATCGGTTGGCAGTTATTGTGGTGTTATTGTTGATTTTAGGCTTGTTATGGGGTGTTAATGGTGTATTAATGATTGCTGAGTTTAAGGATGGTGAAAATTCTTATCTGTGGATTGCTTGCATAGTTGGTCCTCTTGGTGTGTGGATTAGATGGTTCTTAGCTAGATTAAATGGACATGGATTAGGATCAACAGGTTTGTTTAATTGGATTCCATTTGGAACTCTAATTGCAAATATCTCTGCTGCTTGTATCATGGCTGCACTTGCTGCAACAAAGAGATTTGTAAGTTTCCATAATATATTCATTACCTATTCTCTCATATCTGTCTGAACTTGCATGCTCAGAGCTTGTTTTTAACGAATTGGAATTAAAGTCTGATTGGATTGACTTAATTGAACATATCGATTAGTATAAATACTTGTGAAACTATTTGGTAGAACTTATGAAAACAATTATGACATGTCCATAAGGTGTTTTCAGCTTATTTTCATAAGCTCTCCAGGATAGCTTATGGAAACAGCTTATGGCTTATATGAGAATAATTTGACTTTATTTTTATTTTTAGTCACATAACTAGCTTATATATATATATACACACTTTTATGATAAGTACTTATTCTATAAGCTTTAATTAAGTTGTTTATCCAAATAGAGTTCTAAATGAATTTGATTTCTCATCCAATTTTTGCTACTAGAAAGAACTAATTTTTTGGTGGAAGGACAAGGTGAAGGGGCATAAGTCTATTAACTCATATATTATTCTTCATTTGTTATTATCAATTTTGATATTATGGATTCATATAAAAATATTCAAGAATCTGCATCATAGTTTTGGATATTGTGATCAAGTAGAACTTACTTGTTTGATGTAGGTGAACACCAGGGATTGTGATATTATTGTAACAGGCATACAGTTTGGTCTGTTGGGTTGTTTGAGTACTGTCTCTACTTTTATTGCTGAGTTCAATGCAATGAGAGAAAGCATGCACCCTTGGAGAGCATATATATATACTATAATCACAATATGTACCTCTTTCTTTTTAGGGATCTTAGTATACTGTGTACCTATTTGGAGAATAGATGAATTATAAAATGGCAGGTGGCCTTAGAAGGTAATATTGTTTTGACAGTTCTCATCTACTTGATGGAATTGAGCAATTTAGAGAACTAGAAGAATCTATTTACTTCTTTTTCAATGAAAAAACTGGCAAAATACCAATATTGTCAAATAGTGGCTATAGCGCTATTGTGTACTAGATATGAACAAACTGTCATTGTTCAGTGATATGTTAGTACAAAGTGTTGTCTAATAGTAGTTATAGTGCTGTAGCATAGTAGAACTTTGAAAAAATCACTATTTTCAGTGATCTGCCATTGACAACACTACAAAATATAAGTCTTGTAAGAATATTGTCCTGTTGTTGCTTTGACAATGACTATTATGTTGACATAAGGGTTCAATGATAGAGAGAGTTTATATCTTAGAAATTTTCTTTGTGAAGTGAATATGATTGAGTTCTATCTTGTTAATTTCATTTTCTATTATGTTAAAGTATCTTTTTTGGTCATTTTGATTTAAAGGTCTTTTTTTTTTTTTTAATGAAACATATTTTAATTAGTCATTATTAAATTACAAGTTTCTCCATTAATTTTATTACATTTTACCTTTATTTTGAAAAATATTTACAAAGAAAATAGGGAATAATATTTTTTAGAGTTTTTCTACTTGTGTTTGATTATGCTCCTTAATTTCTCTATGTTGGATTTTCCAGTACTAGGGAATAAAAGAAATAGTTCCTATGAAAGTAAAATATGAACTAAGATTTAATTGAAATCATCTAGAAATTCTAAGGTAGGTTCATTTTGGTGCTTAAAAGTCACTTGAAACACTATCGACGCTTGATGACACTCCTCGGAATTTAAATTAATAATCCTTCTCGTCTTTGCAATTTAGACAATGACTTGATTGGTGTTGGTTTGAGGAGTTGACTTTTGAAGAGCACATTCGTATTTCTTTATTTTTATGAACTTACATCGATCGAGTCACTATCTCAGCTGTAAAGATGAAGAGGGTCATTAACTTATTCTTCTGAGGAGTGCTGTGGATCCTTGTTTATGTTTCGAGTGACTTTTAAGCACTAGTCTATGGCCGTAGCATCTGCTGTCATTTAGGATTAAACTTCAAAAGTCGCGAATTCTATATGAGATTAAAATATATCTTTTTTTAATGTACATTTTAGGGACTAATGATGGCCATAGTGCTGCAATCCTTGAAGGTAAAACAATTGCCAAACACATAAAAATGAAAGTGTGATGAGGTAAGTAGGATGAAGAGTGAGATTGGAAAGTTTCCTAAATTGGCTGTGGTTTTGGTTGGTGATAGAAGAGACTCTCGCACTTTCATTCATATTAAGTTGAAAGCTTGTGATAAAGTTGGCATTGAAACTGTGGTTTCTCAGTTGCCAGAAAATTGCACTGAAAATGAACTGCTTGATGTTGTTTCTAGTTTCAATGATGATCAAGATGTGCATGGCATTGTTGTGCAACTTCCTCTACCTCAAGTAATTCCTACATCTTAATTGTTATTAATGTTATTATTACCATTATTGTTGTTGTTTACATGTTTAGAATTCAGGTTGGGCCTAACTCAACCATTTTAGAATTCAGGTCATGCTTCTCTTTTCAAGTCATATCATATATGTGGAGTGGAACTCTCAAAATACATATGTGTATCTACTATCTAGAGTGTGACTTAAGTGGCCCGATAAAGAATGACTTAATGACTTTAGATATATCTGTAATAGCATGTCGGTTCGAGAGTTGTCGAGGTAGAAATGAACAAGTTTGATAGTGAAAATAGTAGTTTGATAGTAACTAACTACTAATCTCTAACTAACTAACTATATTTCAAATAGTTGTTGTTGTTGTTAAATGTGCTAATGAACTTAAACATTTCCGATTGATCTAAAATCTATGTCAATTGAGAAAGGATAAGAAAAGTTTTATTCATAAGTGTAAGATTGTTGATATTAATGAGTTATTCTAGAATATTTGATGCAGCATCTCGACGAGGAAAGAATTATGAACATTGTGAATCCTGAAAAGGATGTGGATGGATTTCATCCTTTAAACATAGGAAATCTCGCAATAAGAGGAAGAAAACCGTTCTTTATCCCTTGTGCTTCCCAGAGCTGTGTTGAGTTGTTACTTAGTCATGGTGTCGAAATTCGTGGAAAAGGAGCTGTAATAATTGGAAGAAGTAAAATTGCAGGGTTACCAACTTCCTTACTATTTATTGCAGGTAACATAACAAAAATGTTGTTGCTGAGAAGAATGTTTCAATTTGCTAAATGGCTCTGATTTACCATCTTTTTAGTAGAGGCACCACGCGACGGTCAGCTTGGTACATTCGTACACAACAAAACCCGAAGAAATAATGGCTGAAGCGGACATTGTGGTCGCAGATGTTGGAATCCCTAACGTAGTCCGTGGTCATTGACTTGGGAACAAATCAAGTTAAGGTAAAGATATTATTTTGTTATTTCAAGAACTTGATGCTCCTTTGAGATGAGTTGTTAATGATATATTCATTGTTGAAAACAACAAAAATTAGAAGAATGAATATACGAGACAGCAGCAACTGACAGAAAGATAGTAAATTCTACATAATTGAACAATAAATACACACTGATATAGTAATGATACTAAAATCTATCTCTTTGAAATCACGTAGCATGTTTTTTTTACTATCCATAATAGACCATGCATTTTTTTTCAAATTGGATTTCTATGCTACATTTGTGAGTACCTCAGCAAATTCTTCTGGTAATCACTTTTTCATGTGGTAGTTCTGCTTGGAGCTGTTAATTTTGGCCCTGTCGAATGGCCTTATATTTTATGTTGGACTCTATAATTAGAGGCTCGAAAACAACCGGGACATTTTGGCCGGCCGGTTGGCCTATTAGGCCAAAATGGGGCTTGACCCCGTCCGATGTGTTTTTAAGGTGGGTTGGACCCCCTAATTTGTGGCCTAATGAAACTATGGCCTATTTTTTATGTTTTTCCTGCTCGACTAGGGTTGGTCGAGCCGGCCTGACCATATAAGAAGATGTGAGATTCTTAAAGTGAACTATTATGATAGAGAAAAGATAAAATGTTAGTTAAGGATGATGCATTTTTTAAAATAATGAAAACAATTTTTTTGGAATTTTGTTGTTTTAAAAAATACAAACAATTGTTCGCATCAAGAGTCTCTTAGTTGTTTGTCAGCATGTAAACACTGATAATAATTTGAAAAACGGAAATTATTGAATGTAACGGAGGGTGAGGGGGCTATTATATTTATTACCTTGAATTACTAATTACTTTAGTCACTTGACATTTGATAATGTTAACGACTAAAATGCGAGACAATAAAAAAAATTGTTAGTGATTTCTTAGTCACAAAATTTAGTGACATAATTATACACAGATTTCACATTTTTTATTTTAACTTTTCATCATTAATTTGATTTTTTTGTTCTAGTGTATAGAACTTGATTCACTTTTTTATAATTTGCAGGATCCCAACAGCCAAGTGTTCCATCTCACCGGAGATGTTTGCTTTGAAGAAGCAGTCAAGGTGGCATGGGCCATGACCCCGGTTCCCGGAGGCATAGGACCGGTTACAATATCAATGCTACTCTCCAACACCCTCGATTCCGCGAAACGTGCATTTGGAATGGTTTGAATAAATTGGTTGTCTCCATGCTATACAAGTGAACTAATCAACTCAATATCATCACATTGCCTCTTCTGAAAGGCCAAATATTCTTTCATTGGGTGAGAGAATGCATTTTATGTCACTTAAAATTTATTGAATTTGTCGATCCTAACTTACTATAAGATTTGTAACATTTTCATGAATCTACTACATCCAGAACAAAGGGTTGCAGCTACTTTTTTTTTCTCCGTTGTTTTGTTGGTTCAAAGTCACCTCTTTCAATCTATGTAGTAACGACATTTCTAATTGTCTGGTGTCTGACATGTGATTCATAGCTTTCAACCAAAACAACAATATGAATTCATTGTTTTGGTGCAATTTTGTTTCAACCAAACACATGTATCTTCAATATGAATTCATTGCTTTCAACCAAACACATGTATCAACCAAAACAACAATATGAATTCATTGCTTTCAACCAAACACATGTATCGGAGGTGCAATTTTGTTTGTTTTGCACTTTTAAGTTTATGTTGTACTCGATATAACATTTCTTTGTATATAGTTTTTGTACAGCAATGTGAAATACATTTCATAGTATCTTCAATTTTATGAATCAAAAGAGTTGAAAATATTTACTAGGAGAAGAACACATTATATTATACAAATTTAGCAAAAGGCACACAAATCATAACCTTAAAGTGAAAAATGGAGAACATTTAGTAACATAAACCAAAAGTTTAAGGACACTATACCAAATGATGGCGGTGCAGTTCTTTTTTAATTGTCAATTTTTTTTAAAATTGTTTTTATTAAAATGTCGTTTTTTAATTTTAATGTCAGACTAACTGCTTTATTAATAAATGGGCGAGGGAGCCAATTTTAGGTAAGGGTATGATATATTTTGAATTTTTTATTAATCAAAGTTTCTTCTTTTTTTTTTTAATTAAAAAATATTTATTCATTCAAATTAATAAAAATTATATCAAACGAGAATATTACAATTCAAATTAACCAAAATCATAAAGGATAAATATATAATAAACTTACAACACCCAAATTAATTGTATCATAAGACAAAAATGTTTACAATTGTGACAAAATTTATAAATATGACAATACTAAAATGTCTTGAATAAATGTCTCTGAAACTATAACGTTGATGTCGTCAAAATTATTGATTGAAGTTGCACAAAATCAAAGTGATTTTTTAGTTTATGCAAAACAACTTTAAAAGACAAGGAGATAGAAACAGTGGTAAAAAACTATCGAAAGTACTCAAGTCTTTACTCAACTAACAATGCTAATGATGATAGGTTGAATATTATGTCTTAGATTTGAACTCAAGACTACGAAATTGTGTGTGTAGATTGATTTATGTGGATATTTACTATCTTGTCTATATACCCAAAAAATGATAAAGTTTAAAATAATTTAATATTGTATTTGTTAATTACTATTTACTACATATGTCCAAGCAGCCAAAATCAGTTCACTACAACATGTATGAGATTTGACAACATTTTTTTAAGCAATATATATAAATATTACTTAAATGTAAATAAAGCAACATTTTATATTTATTATCAATATTATTTTTACAAAACTATATAAACGTTCTCTAAAATATTTTTGGATACAATTCTAAGCTGTCTTTATAGTAATTGATAATTTGTCTCTTAGACATTTTAAAAACATTTTTTAATTGTTACCTTGTTTTGAATAAAAGAGTATAATTATAAAATGTTATTTAATAGTTTAACATTCATGAAATTTTTTACTTGAATAATTTCCTCCAAATAATATATTAATATATATATATATATATATTTAATATTTTAAACATTATATTATTGTTTAATAAAAATTTAAAATATAAAGTTACTATATTATATAAAATGAAAGTTTGTTTAAAAAATAAGAAGAAAGTGGAACGTTTCACATAAAGGAAATAGGAGAAGAAGAAGAAAAGGAAATTACAATTTCCATGTTGTAACTGTTTTCCTCTTTTACTGTTGATAAATTGTGAATTGCTTTTAGATTGATGAAGAAAAAGAAAGAAGAATCTGTTTGTGAGTTTGTTTATAAATTGTAATTATGATTTCTTATTTATAAATTTTGTTTGTGTAAAGGAAAGATTCATTTCCTATTCCAATGTTTGTAACTTGTATTAAATAGTTAAAATAAATTAAACGTTTATATTTAAAATTGAAAAGGAGTGGAAAAGGACATTTGCATATGTTTGTTTTTAAAAAGAGTGGAAAAGGACATTTGCAAATGTTTGTTTTTAAAAAGAGTGGAAAAGGACATTTGCAAATGTTTGTTTTTTTTGTGGGTACTTATAGTGTGTGTTGGTTGTCAACTCCAACACGTATATGCAATACAACTAAATTTTTAAGACATTAAAACTAAATATTATTATTTGATTTAATATTTTAACGTGAGATTTAAAAATATTTTATTTATTACTTATAAAATGACTCTATCATTTTTTTTGCTATAAAGGATTGTGAGTGTGTTTTACTAATTGCGCAATTAATATAATTTTATTATATTTATATATTATATAGATATAATATAACAAATCCACAATTCTATATTTATAATTCCGATATAATCAGAAAGTAAATAAAATTTAATAATAAATTATTTAAATTAAAATAAAATTAAAAAAAAAGTAATTTTTAACTAAAAATTATTAAAATTAAAATTCAATTCTCTTAAATAATTTATTTTAAACCAAAATTATTTAACTAATTGAATTCATTTACTTAGTTACTCAACTTATTATTATAATAAAATAAACACAAATAAATTTTTAAAGCCATGAATAGAAAAAAGCTTCTTCTAAACCAAAGTGATTCATACATAATTTATCCATTCCTCAAAAGGAAAAGAGAGAGAAAGAACAAAGAAAAACACAGTGAACCCATCTTTTTTCTTCTCTTCAAATCTAGAATTGGATCTATTAACATAACATGGCTTGTTCTCTGAATCAACAAAGCTTCTTGCTTTGCTCTTCAATTCTTCTCATCATGGCTATCTCTGTTTCTTCTTTTCATCCAACTTTTCTTTCTTGTAACTATTTTTTCTCAACTTGTTCTATTGAACTTTCACAATTTTGTAAAAAGTTCAAATTTTTATATCTGGGTTTTTCTTTTTCTTATTGCAGATGCTATTTTCGATTCTCAGGAGCTTAAGGGTCGGCATCTTCTTCAAACTAAACAAGGTTTATAATTTTTTTTTGACCAATTTTTTTCTTCTGTTTATCACGTTGCATGTTATTATTTTTTATTTATGTTTTGAATTACTGTGAATTTGACAAAATCACGTTGGTATTTTGAATTTGTAGAATCTCCAAAGTGTAGTTTTTGTAAAATTAAGATGTGAGATGTCATGGCTAATTCAAACATGCACAAAATGTTAGCTTTTGATTTTGTCAAATTTACTTTCAAACCAAACTTGACTTTGTTTTTAAAAAAATTAAGTTCTAGTTTTATTTTTTTCGTTTTATTTTGTTAATGTGGGTAGGTCTATTTATTTTGCATTTACTTATTATTATTATTATTATTATTATTATTATTATTAAAGTTTAAAAATAACTGAATTTTTAAAGGTAAATTTTATTTAGAAAAAAGTCCAACCAAAATAAGGAGTTACTTTTATATTATTATTATTATTATTATTATTATTATTATTATTATTATTATTATTATTATTATTATTATTATTATTATTATTATTATTATTATTATTATTTGTAGTTATAGATTTTTTGCTGTGATTTTCTGTTAATAAAGTTATTTAGCATCAATGCCCTAAAGATTCATGATGGCAAATTATTTGAAAGATTGATGTTGGACACCGGCACATGTTGGATATCAGACAAATACGACTTCAGTCTAAAGTGTTAGGGCAATATAGTATAAGTCCATTTTTAAGAGCAGGGTTTGTGAATATCTCAAATGCGGAAGGGACTGTAGTATTATGTTTCTTTTTGTTGTCATCTAGTATCTCCTTTGAACTAGTGTTGTTAAATAGCAGCTATAGCGCAGTAAAATTTGAAATTAGTATTGATCTGGTGGTTATTTGTTGTGCAGCATAATCTAAACAAATAGTTATTTTTTGCAATCTCCGGTTGACAATATTGCTCTGAATCATGAATTCATATTACTGTTTCGTATTGGACCTGCAGGCTGTCCTATGAGTTTCGAGTTTCAAAACTACACGATAATCACAAGCAAATGCGAAGGACCGCAGTACCCTGCCAAGCCATGTTGTGCTTCATTTAAAGAATTCGCTTGCCCTTTTGCCGACGAGTTGAATGACTTAACAAACGATTGTGCATCAATCATGTTTACATACATTGATATTTATGGAAAATACCCTCGGGGACTCTTCGCGAGCAAGTGTAATGAAGGGAACTTAGGTCTAGCATGTCCGACATTGCCGCCATCTGTGTCGGTCGATGATACCTCAAATCAAACAGTATATAATCCATCTCTACTGCTTGTGCTCACTGCCTGCATCTTCATCGTCTTGTTAGTCTGATATCTCTCAATGTCCATTCATCGCACCACACAAAAGATGTTTTCTTGAAAATTTGGAATAATTTGGTTGTCCGATGAGAAGAAGTATTAGATTGTTAAACAATGTGGATTTGATTTTATTTAATAGTAGTCTTTTATATGATTTATCCTAGTTATAGTAAAAAAAATATTTTATTTTAATTTGATATGATTTAATTTTTTTTTGTTGAAATATTATATTTGATTTTATCACATAACTAATATTTTTTAATTTTGAGATTTTCTTTTTGAAAAATTTTCGAAATTTATTTTATTCGAAAAATATTGAAATTTTTTTCTTCAAAATAAAAAAATTTTGTGAGAAAAAAAAGTTGTAAATAATTTTTTAACAAAAATTTTTTATCGGTGAAAAAATCGAAAAACTTATTTCTCGAAAAAAAGAATCGATTATTTTTTTTAAAAGAATGGGCCTATAGGCCCACTAAACCCACAAAATTTTAAGGGCATTTAGTGTGGGGGACTTTGTTTATGGAGCCTTTTAAATTATAAATTTTTTTAGCGCCTCCAACATGTGGGTCGGGCCAATAATTAGGGGTTTGTCGAATTGACAGCTCTAAATTGAGACCTATCAGACATCACTCATACCCTTGAGGTATTCTCGACAAACATATGCCCAAAAGCACTGCTCCAAGAATGCTATCCCACAATGGTCACATAAAAAAAAAAAATGAAACATGAACCCACCTAACAAAAGTCAACTAACAATATATGTTATAGATACGGGCATCCTAAAATGAAATAAGTACGACAACCAAAAAGACACTAAATTTCTATACAACAAAACTAATCTATGTTATTACAATTTGCTCCAAATTTTAATTGTAAAGTTATGTTTTCTTTTTAAATTTTATTATATTATTAATATTAAAAGACTCATTTGATTAAAAAAATTTAAAAATTAACACAATTGAAATGAGTGAAAGACGTGATGACGTCTTCGAGCTCTTCAACTATACTAAAAGTTTTTTAGTAGTCTTGATTTAAAGAAAACTTAATATGATTGTTACTAAATGAGTAGGAGGAGTTAATTACTTTGACTTATTTTCAAATAAGAGAATAATAATAACTCATTTTTTCTATCCTCGGGAATTTATTCTAGCTATTAAAAGGTCTATGAACCTTTATTTTATTTTCTGCATTGCCTTTATGAGATAAATTACAAAATATGTGTGCTACTAACTATCAAATTTTTGAAATTTAACAAAATTAAACCTGTGAGTTTTATGAATGTGTTGATTTTATTTGAATTTTAATCATTTTTATTTTCATTAACAACTTTTAAATGTTTTATTATTATTACTTTTTTTTATATATCCTAGAACTCTCCGTAAAATATTTTGTTGTTGTTCCCATTTCTAGCTTATCTATCACTGCACGCTGACAACTTCAACCTATTGAAGTACGCCTATTATTAATTGTTTAACAAGTATATTTTGTCTGTTTTATTTATTAAAACTTACATCCTAAATGTTACATTTTAACAAGTATTTTCTTTTTTGTTTTTTAAAAACTTACATCTTAATTTTGAATTTTACTATACTTACTTTTTTGTGTCTCAATATGAGTAATTAATACGCATCTGAAAATAAAAATGAAAATTTTGAGGTTGTTGTTGTTGTTGTTGTCGTCGTCGTTGTAGTCGTCGTTGTAGTCGTCGTTGTTGTTGTTGTTGTTGTTGTTGTTGTCGTCGTCGTTGTCGTCGTCGTTGTAGTCGTCGTTGTAGTCGTCGTTGTAGTCGTCGTTGTTGTTGTTGTTGTAGTCGTTGTTGTTGTTGTTGTTGTTGTTGTTGTCGTCGTCGTTGTCGTCGTCGTTGTAGTCGTCGTTGTAGTCGTTGTTGTTGTTGTTGTAGTCGTTGTTGTTGTTGTTGTTGTTGTTGTTGTTGTCGTCGTCGTTGTCGTCGTCGTTGTCGTCGTCGTTGTAGTCGTCGTTGTAGTCGTCGTTGTTGTCGTCGTTGTTGTCGTCGTTGTTGTCGTCGTTGTTGTCGTCGTTGTTGTCGTCGTTGTCGTTGTCGTTGTCGTTGTCGTTGTCGTTGTCGTTGTCGTTGTCGTTGTCGTCGTCGTCGTCGTCGTCGTCGTCGTCGTCGTCGTCGTCGTCGTCGTCGTTGTTGTTGTTGTTGTCGTCGTCGTTGTAGTCGTTGTTGTTGTTGTTGTTGTTGTTGTTGTTGTTGTTGTTGTTGTTGTTGTTGTTGTTGTCGTCGTCGTTGTAGTCGTTGTTGTTGTTGTTGTTGTTGTTGTTGTTGTTGTTGTTGTTGTTGTCGTCGTTCTTGTCGTTGTCGTCGTTCTCGTCGTTGTCGTTGTCGTCGTCGTTGTCGTCGTTGTCGTCGTTGTTGTTGTTGTCGTCGTTGTTGTCGTTGTCGTCGTCGTCGTGACATATCATATGCATCTTTGTGTTCTCTTTGTGATTATCTAAGTGAGTGGCGACATGTACCTTTTGAACATCATTATCATTTCATGATATATCATATGCATCTTTGTGGACGCTTGTGTGACTGGTTATATCCGGATCATATATGTTTAGTAGCATGCATAACTTGCATACATTTTATTGTTATTTTTATTTTGATCTAATCATTTGCTCTATGGTGACTTGCTATTTGATTTATTTATATACATTTTATAACTTTTGATACATCTTTGAGAACTATTAAAGAAACAATATCTTTAAATCTTTTATTACGAAAAAATTTTATAGTTATATTTTATGGTTGTTAACTTATTATTTGGTTTAATTTTTATTGTGGGATGAACTTCCCCTTACACCAACATTTAGGTACTAATGATCTCAAATAGTTGCATGAATGATGTTTGCTTGGTGCATGCGTGTGAGAAAATGGAACTTTTACGTAAAAATAATGTTTTGTATTACTAAATTTTTTGTGGTACATTGTAAAGTTATTTAGTCTTCATCATTAACTTTTAATAGAAAACACGGAAGTGAGATTTCATTTACTAGTAAATAATTGAATGTCATTAGTTTCAGTCAACCTTACTTCTTTTGAATTTCACTTAAAGAGAATTGATTTTATTATGGAGCATAAATGAATATCGATCTAACATCTAGAATATTAATTTTGCAAATAAATGAATAAATAATATTTTAGTGAAATTCTAAATGAATAAATAAATCCTTCTCAATATTACCAATTGAATATCATTTACTATGTAAGAAGAAGATTAAAGATTGAAGCGATTCCTTTCCTTCAGATGAACTTCCTCATAATTGTGTCTGCTTCAATCTCTCTATTTCTAGCCATTCTCATTGCTTCTCTCCATCTTCTCCACCCAACATGTACTCTCTCTCTACAAACATGTACAATTTTTGCATATGAACAAGTGAAGGAATGAGTTCAAAAAACATTTGTGAGTTTTGCAGATTTTTTTCCATGGAACAAGCTTCAAAACTCTTCTATTGAATTAGTGGCTGATTTGATTATAAAGAATGGAGTTATGTTGGGAAAAACCAGAGATAATTAGTGATAACTATCTCAATAATGCGAAATATTTTTCCCTCACCTGTGCAGATAAATGGCCAAACAGAAAATACAATTCCAGAGCAAAAATAATTGGCAGAAAATTAAATATGAGACAAAAGCAATTTTTAATGTGGAAAACTTCCCTCAAATTGAGAGAATAAAAACCACGGGACCTAATCCAGTAAAACTTCCACTATAATAATTAATGGGTACAACAGAGTCTTCCTAATAACAATAGGGAACATCAATCAACAATAACAACCTTATAAAACTGAAGGGGGGTTTGAATTATAATTGCCCCTTTTAAAATATTCCTGTTTAAAACTGAAAATTCAACTCAAGATTGATCTTGGTTATAACGAAGATTGATATTGGTTAGTAAAAAACAGCAATATCAATGTTATCAATATAAACTCTAATTGTAATGCTTAAAATAAATAGAGATAAAGATAGAGAGATCACACAAGGATATATCCTGGTTCACCCAATCCGGGTTACGTCCAGTCCTCATAACCGTGAGATTTTTCACTAAGTGTTCAAACCAAGATCGTTCTTGGTTTTCATGGATCAATCTTGATCTTTACACAATTCCTACCCTTCTACCTAGAAAGGATTTCTTCAGTTCTACCTTACTGTTTTGGAAAGGTTTTAACAAGTTACCTTTCAAAACATGAAAGGATTTTTGCAATTTACTCAAGATTTGACAAAACAACCTTGAGTTACAAAGTGATGGATTTGAGACTATTTAGAATCTAGATATTTACTCAACTCTTGTTTGAGAAATATATTCTGTAAATAGACCTCAATTGTAAATGATTACAACACAAAGATTAAAACAAAACAACAAACTATAAGAAAGATGTTGAGACACTTGAGTATGATCGAAAAGATTGATCTTTTGCTTGGTGCTGATTGTTGTGTTTTGTTCTTCAACTTGCAGCTGCATTTATAGACTCCAAGAAGGCTTAGGGCAGCTCATGTGGCCGTTGGAAAGGGACCATCTATCATGGAAGAGCTGTTGAATAAAATCTGTCATAAATTAAGATTGATCAGCTGCATCAAAAGATCGATCCAGGATTGATCTTTTGGTTTGTGATGAACTAGCATTGTACTCTATGATTTGTGTCAGTATGTCAGCCTTGAGTACATGCTTTTCTGTTATATGTGCATGCTTTAGGATAGTTCAAATCAGTAGTGCACTTTACTACTTGTAGTCTTGCACTTGCATTTGCTTTATAAGAAGAATGATCTTTGTGATATGCCTTTATTGAAGCATGTCTTTGATTCTTCAAATTCTGGAACAAATGTGACTTGGATTGATCTTTTGCTGATTCTATATGAGAATATAAGATGAATATTGTTTCCAGGATTGATCTTTTTACAAGGAACCTGATTATCCTTGTTTATGCCATAAACGAAGGTCGTTCTTCGTTTCTCAGCAGAAGGTCAAGATCAATTTTCGTTTTCCTGAATAGCTTTAAGATCAATCTTCGTTTTCCAGAATTAATCTTCTTTTTCCAGAACTGCTTTCTTTGATCTGATTTGTGATGTTTGATACCTATCTTGTTTTAACACACTCAAATGCACATGTTAAATATCAAAACACTTAGAATCATAATTAGAATTCTTAGTTAACTTTTTGTTTGTTTTCATCAAAACATTAAATTGAGATTTGTCTCAACAATTACCACACAAATCAATGATTTAAATGATCGAGTGAGAAAACAAAAATTATTTATATTTGATTTTCGTTTTTGAATATTGGTAAATATATATAGCATATAAAAAATATTTAGAAATGATGGACAAAATCATGTCTGTTGAATTTTGGTCAGCTTTATTTTACTGAAATTATTTAAATAAAATTTATTGTTTTATAGTGTTAAAGTAATTGATTTGCAATTATTTGTATTTGATATATACTTATAATTGTTTGATGATTAATATTTTGTAATTGTTATAAATTTTGGATTTCGATTTTGAAACCAAAATGTTAATCATTATGAATATTCTATTAATGTTAATAACAATTTGAATATTTGTAAATTAAAATTTCAATATATCTGATTTAAAATAAAAAAAAGTTCATAATTACCACAAAGATGGATGATTAAAATGATCGAGTAAGACAATAAAAAAGTAATAAAGTAATAAAATAAAAGAAAAGGTGAATGTATTTCCAACTATTTCACTTTAATCATTTTTAGTTTCAACAATAAAGTAATATATTTTGTAACTCAATTGTACATCAATTAAGTCTATCTCTTAATTTCAATTATCAAATACATTACTTCAATATTTGATATATCCATCGATCTCAATATTAATACGTTCCTTTATTTATTCAAGTCATTTGTCTAAATTGGTACTTCTCTTCTAAATTATATTAGTAAAATTGTATATATATTATTGATATAAATACTAAACTGGAACATAAAATTTCATATGAATTTTTTTTTTAAATCCACTTAAAATTAATTAAATAAAATATACCCGCGCAACACGCGGATTAGCATCTAGTTGCTACTAATACAGATAATTAAAGCAATAGAAATAATTGAAGTCAGAGAGAGTACTCTGAAATATTTCATTAACATATTTTTTTTTACGATCATCAATAAATATTGTAATATAAACATTCATTACTTCTCTTTTTTGAAGAATAAAATTGTAAAATTATTGAGATAAACAATTTCCATTATTATTATTATCATTATAATATAGATTTTATCATAATTAATAATATTTAGTCTATTAATTTAAATATGTAAATAAAATTACAATCAAAGTTAGTCAATTTTTTTGTAATTCTTTTGGATGGGATAAAAATATTTCATAACTAAGACATATATAAAGTTAGCAATTAACTTCATAAAATATCATAACTGTTTTCTAATTTTTATTTTGTTATTATTCAAAAAATTAGTTTAGTCTAATAGTTAATTTTCTCTTTTGTTTTATTTTTATTAATATCACTAAATCAAAGAAATATTTACATGATATTTCATGATTAAATATTAAAGAACATTGAATATTTTCTTAATTGTGTTGAAATTATATGATATTTTATGATTTAGTAATATATTTTAGTTTAAGGGTAGATAACGGATCCATATGGAGGATTAACCTTATACTTATGTGGATACGAGTCCATATACATATATATTTTCAAACTACAAATACGGAAACAAATACTATAATATTTTAGAGGTTTACTTTGTAATCATTATAGAGAATGGTACGGAGGTTCTTCGGTTCATGTGGAGTTGCTTCTATATTGTGGTAAATTTATTTTCCATTTTTATGGGTCTAAATATTGTTTAGAATGCTCATTACAGTACATGACATTATTCTGGAATATGATTGTCAAAGCGTTGTAACTAATATTGTTAAGGAATATCACAACACCGTTATGCTATCTTCATCTCTCTTATGTAAGTTTATTGATCATATCTAGTGTGTGGTGTTTCATCAAACTTTGAGGGAGGAGAACGAATCAGCAAATTGGTTGGAAAAAATTTGGGGTTTCAAAATAAAAAAATTACAAGAATTTGCGATAAAATAAACTTTGGTCCTTTAACAAATTAAATTCCATAGTTCACCATCTTGATAGGTGGCTCATTGTAGACGAGTGTTTAAAAGTCATTCAAAATTTTAAAGGTGATGGATGACACTATTTGAAAGTATGTAAGTATAAAACAATTGTCCTCATTTTTTTAGTTGAGACCGTGATCTAATTAATATCGATTTGACAAGTTGAGTTTTGAGGGACATTTATTTTCGTTTATTTTTATCATCAAACTAATATCAATCAAGCCATTGTTTGAGTCAATCATAAAGACTATGAGGATGATTTACTTATAATTCGGAGAAGTGTCAATCAATTGTAAAATTTTTGAGTAATTTTTAAGCACTAACTTACAATGGACTACCTATAAAAATAAATGAGTCATCTACAAAAAAAATAATATTAATTTTTTACTTCTCAACCCTCTAGTTCCCAAGGGAAATGAACTCTCTATGTAACACCCTTTTTTTTAATTAATTAATTTAAAATCCTTAGTTTTGTTTATCCTTTTTATTAATTTAGTGTGAAGATAGTAAGATAATTATTATTTGGAGGTTTAATTATTTGATAAAAGTATTTTCATATTAAATAATCTATTATTGGGATTTTTATTATTGACTAAGTAAAACTCGTAGAAATATTTGTCTTCGAGTGAACAATGACCAAGCCAATTTTGACTAAGTCAAAATTGAATCACCCACACTACTATTTTTATAACTATATTTTATAATATTTAATTTATATTGTGTCCATTCAAATGTGTAACTAGCAAGAATAAATACATGAATGCCAATTAATTCTTAACGGTTGGTCATTGAATGACATTATTCTAATTTAATTCCTTATTCATGTATGCAATTAAACTCAATGAAAAGAATTATTCATTCTCTCTGATCAACTTTATGCCTCCTTTATTAGTCACATATACCTCTCCTTCTTAGGACACGATTAACTTGCAATAGAGGAAAATAAGTCATAATCACTCACACGCCATTACCAACACTACATTTATCTCGAATATTTTCTAAGCCACTCAAACAACCATCCTTACATTCCCTCGCATTCTGATCGAAGCTATAAACTTTTATTCATTGTTGAAATTTTCGAGGGCTATATAGTGGTACGTGGAAGGAAAGCGTCCAAGATAAGGGCTTTTTCCCCATGCAGAGTTAGGCTAGATATTAAATTAGCGATTCGTAAGATATTGATATGATGTTTGGATGTCTTAAAAGAAAAATATCGATTTTATTTTCGCTGTAAAGAAATTAACTATCGTGCTTTGATCGTTTCTTTTGAGTAATATCTCTATTTTGATGAAATTAATTATAGAGTTATATTTTTATTATCATATCTTCATCAATATGTTTGTTGTGAAAACGTTCAATGCCATACATGTTTTATAGTACTTAATTATAAAGTTATAATTTTTATAATGATATAATTATTAACATGTTTATTATGATGTATTTAATTTTAATTCTTGACTCTTGAGTATTTAAATTTTAAAACTTGACTTTTATGAACAATATATGTGTCTTGATGAAATTGATGAGAATTTTATATTTTTCATTTTAACAATATGAGGAAATTGATTATTAAATGCATAAATGAATAGTTTTCTTTGTGGTTGCCTAAGTGACTGGTTATTTGTGTTATGATTTTTCTTTGTGGTTGCCTAAGTGACTGATTTGTACATTTCGAACATCATTATCATTGTCATGACATACCATATGCATCTTTGTGGACGCCTTAGTGGCTGATTTAATTTTCCCCATTGGTATGGGTGACTTCTGTGTGGAAGCCTTAGTGGCTGGCTATATCCGGATCATGTATGTTTAGGACATGCATAAGTTGCATATATTTTATTGTCATTGTTATTTTTATATAATTATTTGTTCTAAGGTGAGTTACTACTTGTTGTTTAGATATATTTTATAATTTTGGTACACCTTATGAATTATAAAAATCAATTTCTCTAAATCTTTTATTACAAAAAGATTTTATGTTTATATTTTATGGTTGTTAACTTATTATTTTGTCTAATTTTGCCGTGGGATGAACTGACCCCTTACACCAACATTTAGGTACTAACGATCTCGAAGAGTTGCATGAATGACGTTTGCTTGGCGCACACGCGTGGGAAAAAGGGGTACTTTAATAAAATAATAATGATGCTTGTAGTGTAAGACCGTTGTGATACAATTTTTAATTTTATTTATTTTCATCGTCGATTTTAAATAGAAATGCGGAGGCGAGGTCCTTCTGCTAGGAAAAACTTGAATTATTCCATTTTTAAGTGAACATTTTCTACCATTAATAAATTGTCTTTATAAAAATAATAATATCACATAAATTGCATTGTGTTATTTCTTAAAATGAAATCAAACTACTTACTAGAGAAATTTTTATTGATCATATGATGGACTACTTTTTAAAAAAAAAAAAAAATTTAATGTCGTTTTTGAAAGAAAATAAATATTTTTAAGTAATGTCTTGGATCAAAATCCGGGGCGTTACACTCTAGTATTCCGAAATTCGGTCGAGAGTGAGTAAAGTTTCACCTATCATTGTTCTAGCAAAGATTCAAATTTGGATTTCCTAAACAATTCATCATTTACTTAAATTCATTAATCACCGAAATACAATTACTTGATTAGCTCTTATAACATTTTTTATTATTAGTTTTTGTCTCTATTGTTAAGTCACTCATGTGTATCCTTTAAAGTTTTGTATAATTTTATGGGTATATTTAAAACATTATAAACATTTTCACAAAAATTTAAATTTTTTTTAACAAATAATAATGAAATATGAATTTTTAACCTTCAAAACCTTAAGAAAAAAACTATTGAAATCTTATCCTAGATATAGAATTTTGAGCTCATTTTTAAGAGATTTCTATCATAACACATAATGTATTTGCAAAGTTTTTAAAACATTCTACTAAAATCTCAAATTTTTTTATATTTTATATCGACTAAAACAACTAACATAAATAATGTAGAAACCAAAAACTGAAGAAAAAAATCATATAAATACTAAAAATAAAATTTTGAAATTTTATATGATATAAAAACAAAACATAATTAATACTAACAAAAAGTTATGTGTCATATATATATATATATATATATATATATATATATATATATCATGATTAATACTTACATTCTCCACAACTTATCGTGCTAAGTTATGTGTCGATTATTTTGTTATAATTAAGAGTTAGTCTTTGATCTAAAATGCTCAGTGGAGTGGAAAAAAACTATATAGTCAACAATTTTTTTTTTGAACCCAATATATATTAATATACATACAAGAATTGAAGTATAAAACAACAAATAAATCACAAATAGTGTCTCAATTCAAAAATAAGTAAAAGAAGAAAGGATTAACATCATCAAATAACACTATTTGTACTCCATCAGCAAACAATATCTGCTATTTATCTTTAAGAGAAATGAAAAGATGCTTCCAACTTAATTCAATCAGTGAATGTTGCTTCTTGCAGAGAAATGAAAAGATGAACCAAATCTCTGTATATGCACTTTCCTTGTCTTACCGATGACACACCTGTTAACAACAAAAGAATCAAAATGAACAATGACTTCTAACATTCATGTCTCAGAACCAAATCTCTATTAGGATCAATGATATGATTTTTAAAAATTGAAACCGAGAGAACATCAAATCTGATACTGCGGGCAAGTTACATAAAATAGAAATTGCGTTTTGCTGATTAATCAAACTAATCAAATTGATCAAATAGTTCTTCTGCAATTGGAGATCTAATTAATCAAATTCTTCTCAAAGATTCTTCTAATACAAGGAATGTTGAACGATTGTTTTTTTTATCAACAGAAGAACTGTATTAAAACATAAGTGTGTGGAAATAATTAAGGATGCTACAACCAATTACATCAAATAATTAAGTGTATTAACACAATTTGTTAGTTATAATTATATCAACAAATATATAAATCTCTCCTAAAAAAACAATATATAAATCTCAGTAGTTCCTATAAACTTGACTATTTTATAGATCTACTAGCTTATACAAACAATCACACAAATAAAATTGAACAATTCTGTGGATAGAGGCATAAAAGAAAATCATACCTGACTCATATTATCACTTCATCATATATATGTAAGACTAGGTTGGACAGATGCTCCCACCTCTGACTTTTATACCTTGCATCTAATAGAGGGCATTTCACAATTCTCAGTATCTTAAGAGAGGAAGGCAATGTGTCTTCTAACAAATACTCAAGCCTTGGACAATCATTAAAGCAAAGTGCTTCTAAAGAGGAAAGGTGTCGAAGTCCATTTCCTTCAAAGGATTTCATTTCAGAGAGATGATTGATAAATAGATCCCTAAGGGAAATAGGCAACAATTTCTCCTTCAACAAGGTGTTAACAATATCATCATCACTTCCAATACTCAATGTTGAAAGAGCAGTAAGGCGTTGGAGACCCCATTCAAATATAGGTGTTGTTATTCTCACTGATCCAATATAAATACTTTCTAAATTGGGAGGTAGGCAAGCTCCTTCACAAAATGATAGTTTTGGAAGATTTTTGAGATACAAATATTCTAGAGAGGTTAGAGTTTCCATCCGTGGAGTGAAAGATGACGGAAGAAGCAAAGATGTTTTTGAAATAAAAATGGATTCCAAATTTGTACAGGAATCAATATGAAGGTTTTGGAGTGTTGGGAAACCATCCAATGCGAATGAGGTAAGTGAATTACAACTTTTCGCTAAATGCAAATTCACAAGCGATGTGTAATTGCCCCATGTTTCAAGAGGCAAGAATGCTAAATTCTCACAATTATAAATAGTAAGTGATTTCAATGAAGTGGGTCGACCATCTGTTGGAAAAGCACCAAGAGACGGAATATCATAGAGTTTCAAGGATCGAAGACAATTGCTGCTCATAATCATTTTAGGTAATGAAAATAGTGTATCATAGTAACGAATACATAAACTCTGTAGTAGACATGGAGAATCATTCTCAGGTAACAACCATTGGGTCCTTTCACTCACAGGTAACAACAATTGGGTCCTTTTAGAAACCATTAGAGAATTCTTATCTTTTTGAATACTTATTTTATTTAATGAGGAGACCCAATGTAAAGTAGTATGCGGTGTTGTCAAGAAACTATCACAACAAGTTATGCTAACTTCATCTATTGAAGAAAGATGGTTAGGTTAGGCATATGTCCCATTAGTTTTGGACATTTGCTTAACGACAAAGTTCTAAGACGAGGGAAAGCAACTTCACCACTTTCATAGTGTATCCATTCCTTCCAATTCGGCATGCAATCAAAATTCAGTTTCTCGAGAGATCGAAATGGTTGGAATGAAGAAATGGAAGGTTCTAATGTCATCCCATAGAATTCTATCCCAATTATTTCCATTTTCATACCACTAATAGTCAAGTCCTTGAGAGAAGGTAGTTGTCCTAGTGGTGGAACTGTTATTCGAAATGCACAAGGACACCATGTTTGAAAAAGAAGAATCTCCCAGCCAACTCGGAAAGCTTGTGCCTCCATATAGGTCAATGCTCAGTTTATTGAGATTTAGTGACGGTTTCAACATATCAAGCACATCTTTCTCCATTCGCGAGTCTTCAGTTTGCTTGCTCCATTGTAACTCTAACTCCTCAATATGTTCTTTGCTTCTCATTTTGGCATCACTAGCGTCAACGGCGTCGATGACATTATGCAGGTTCTTGATGCAAAGCTTTCCTTGTAGGTTAGGAAACTTCCCAAGATCTTTGACACTTAACCCAATTTCTTGCTTGCCAACTACAAAAACAGTTAATGTCTGAAGGTTTTCTAGTCCAACAATTTGCTTTGGCATCTCATTTATGTTTGTCTCACTAATATCCAAGTGACGTAAGTTAATCAACTGTCCGAAACATAGTGGCAACTCAGTAAGATCCATGCACCCCATTAAATTCAAGGTTTGCAAATTGTAAAGTTTACAAATTGCATCAGGCAAGCTTTTGATTCCAGTGAATGAGAGATCTAGATATTGCAACTGCACCATACTGCCAATTGATTCTGGTAGCGTGGTTATGTTCGAATACTTATTTAAGGACAGCACACGTAACCTTATGAGTTTGGGTAGTAAATCTTCAACAACCTTTCTAGATAAGTAATAACCATGAAAGCGGGAAAGCTTAACGGGTAGGAAGCTTCGCAAGCATTTGAAATTGTCGAGAACTTCAAACTTTTTGAAAATGTCGTAAAATTCTTGATTATATGACAAATGACGAACATTTTTAGAGATTTTACTACTACATTCAAGCCTGAAATAACTTTTTCCAGATACCATTGAGGCTAAATCATTAACAAGGTCGTGCATAACAAGCTTTTGTCTTCCAAAATTACCGTTTGATTGTTGTACTTGAATTAAGGATCTGGACAACAATTCATTGACGTAGTCGTCGCCTACTTCTTCAGGTGTTTTATTTTCTAGAGAATGGTCTAGGAAGCCTTCTGCCATCCACAACAAAACCAATTGCTTCCTATCAAATGGGAAATCCTTCGGAAAAATTGAGCAATAGGCAAAACATCTTTTCAAATGAGAGGGGAGATCTTGATAACTCAAACGCAAAGCAGGCGAAATATTATCCTCTGTTAATTTCCATATGTCACTGTTTAGAATTTCAGCCCACTCTTTTGCATCTACTTTTGAACGCAAAAGTCCTCCGAGTGTTTTAGCAGCTATGGGCAATCCACCACACTTTTTTGCAATCTTCTTGCCAATTGCTTCTAGATTTGGGGATTCGTTGCTTTGACAGTTTTCACTTCTGAATGCATGCTTTGAGAGTAAAGACCAACAATCATCATCTGATAACGTCTCTACTTTATGAATGGGGAATGTGTGTGCAACCTCAGCAACTTTTTGGTAGCGTGCTGTGATGATGACCCTACTTCCAATTTTTCCGTTAACCAAAGGAGTTACTAGTTCATCCCAATCATTATAATTGTCATTCCAAAGGTCGTCCAGCACTAACAAAAATCTTTTATCACTCAAGTTTTTATTTAATTCACGTCGAAGAAAATCAAGATTAGTGCTTTCACTGCCGCGTGAAGTGATAGATTCAAGCAACGATTTAGTTACTCTCAAAATATTGAAATCCTCCGACACACAGACCCAGACTTTCAGATCAAAATGTTCTTGCACTTTTTTATCATTGTAAAGAAGTTTGGCAAGGGTTGTTTTGCTTTGCCAACACCCCCCATGCCCCAAATTGCCACAACACCAAAATTATAACTACTTGTGTGAGTGTCTGATAACAACATATTAATTAGTTTCTCTTTATCATCCTTCCTACCAACCATAAAAGATTCATTTACCATTGAACTCGAAGGCGTTCTACGAGAAACTCTCCCGCTCACAGTTTGCAAGCCAAGGATGTTTCTCTGCTGAGCAAAAAGTTGCAGCCTTTGACACATATTCTTCATTTGTGAATTGATCTCTCCATAGATGTTTTTAAATGGAGATGAAATGAGGTTCCATACCTGACCAGTAATGTTTTCAGCTTGTCTGCCCTCCATCTTGCACCGCAGGGCATCGTAATTGATTTGGTTGAGCAAATCCTCAGCATCAAAGATTGCATCTTTCAATTGATCTAACCATGCTTCGACATCAGTGTTGGTGATCTGCTTCATCCAGCACAGCTTGAAGAGCGAGCAGTGTTGTTTCCAACTCTGCCAACAGTGAGTCATTCAGTTTGGTGTTTTTGATGTAATCACGAAATTCAGTTGAGGCAAGTTTCTCAACTAAGGTTTGAACAGTTGCAGAGAGAAAAGCCCCTCCAACAAAAGTTGCAGCCATGTTGTATTGTTACTGTGAATGTAAAATAGCAAAAGGAAGGAGGTTGTAACTAAATTGAGAGCTATGAAGATTTAATTGAAGGATAGTTTGGAGTTCATACAGTAATGAGATAAGGCTCAAGAACAAGACATTGTTGTGTTGTGAATGAATAATTGAAGTTTTACTTTTTAGGAATATTGGGAAAAAGAATAATTAAGAAAGGATTCGACAAAAGAATTGATTCAAAGAAAAGAAAAAGTTGCATACTCACTTTTGCTTTGGAGGACTCTAACAGATCACCATACAATTTTTAAACTTTTATTCTGTTGATGTGAAAAAGTCATGATGCGAAGAAAGCATACCACTAAGCAAAAGCTACTTTAAGAATATGGAAAAAGTTATTCCATAATGGACGGTGGTATTGAAAAAGCTACTTTAATAAATAAATAGTACTAGATTATGTCCGCGCGCTGCGCGGATATTAATTAATTAATTTTATAAGTTTATAAGTAATATTTTATATATTATAAATATAGTTATCTTATAATATTACTTTATTGATTATATAATAATTGAATATCATTAGGAAAATTAAAATAAAGGAAAATCATATTTATCACAATCATCTAATTTAATTTTTTAAATATTTTGTAAAATTCGTATGATAACTTATTATGTAGGATAATTGTTTGACTCATTGTACTTTAATTATTAATTTATTTTTCAACATATAATAGTACTTGTAGTTATTTGATGAAATAAAATATAAAATACAAACAAAAAAATAAGATGTAAAAAATATTAACGTTGAACTATATATTGTAGCGTAACTAAATTTATTTGTTTTATTAGTATGATGTTTTAATTGCGAGCATCAGAAGTTGTTATAAAAAAAATTATTGAAATATATTTCATCAAGAGTTTGTAAAAAAAAAAAAAAAAGTTAGTGTGTCATCGGAAGTCTATTTTAAATATATATAATAGATAATAGATTTTAATAATTCGAAATTATATTTTTTAATAATTTTTTATAGATTCGTATTTTATGATTATTTTTAATGAATTTGGGTATTTTTCTTTCAAATAGAATATATATTTTTACTTTATAAAATGTTACTACAAAAATGAATTGACATAAATTGAAAGTAACTATATATGTCAATTTATTTTTCAACATATAATGGTACTTGTATTTATTGATAAAATAAAATGTAAAATACAAACCCAACAATAAGATGTAAAAATTTAAAAATATAATTGACTATTTAATATATTTTTATTTTAAAAAAATTTTAATATTGAATTATATTTTAGAACACATAATGATAATTTGTGTATTTTCTGTCAAATAGAATATATATTTATATTTATAAAATATTACTAAAAAAAATGGATTGACATAAATTAAAAGTAACTATAAATGAATTGACATTAATGAGTAATTAAATTTTTAACGTATAAAATTATTACTCCTCATAAATAGTATTTATGTCAATGATGAGTGATTAGGTGGTTTTTTTCAATTGAATTTAATGACTAATAATATAAATTATTACCATTGTTAAATGACTAATAATATTATAAAATAATTTATAAATTATAAATTTATTATAAATAATTGTAAAATAATTTTATAAGTTTTATAAGTAATATTTTATGTATTTATAAATATAGTTATCTTATAATATTAGTTTATTGATTTTATTTAATAATTAAACATGATTAAGAAGATTAAAATGAAAGAAAATCACGTTTATCACAATTATCTAATTTAATTTTTTAAAATATTTTATAAAATTGGTATGATAACTTATTATATATGATAATTGTTTGACTCATTGTACCTTGATTGTCAATTTATTTTTCAACATATAATGATATTTGTATTTATTTGATGAAATAAAATGTAAAATACAAACCAAAAAATAAGATGTAAAATTTAAAATTATGATTGACTATTTAATATTTTTGATTTTAAAAAAATGTTAATGTTGAATTATATTGTAGCGTAGTCTAAATTTATTTGTTTTATTAGTATGTTGTTTTAATTGCGAGCATGAGAAGTTGTTGTAAAAAAAAATTATTGAATATATTTCATCAAGAGTTTTAAAATTTATTTTATTAAAGATTAAAGATTTTCTTATACTTTAAATCAATTTTAGGTATTTAAAATTTTTAACTAATTATTTGTGCAATTGAATTATAGTTATATTGATAGGTACTAAAAATAAATTCTATTAAAAAATAATTTAATTTTATGCAATACTTAATTTTCCATTAATTTTTTAACATTCAAAATATGATTATAATAAGGAAAATTAAATAAAAAATAGCATTCAATTATAAATATATAATTTAGTTGATAAAAAATTTAGTGTTAACATATTTTTTCAGAACAATATACAGTAAACGTTGGTTCATTATACTTTTTAATATATTCATATATATTATAATTTTAAATAAATTTGTGTATTTTAATAATTGGAAGTAACTTTTTTTAATAACTTTTTATATATTCGTATTTTATGATTATTTTTAATAAATTTGTGTCTTTTATGTCAAATTTATATATATTTTATTTTATAAAATGTTACTAAAAAAAATGGATTGACATAAATTGAAAGTAATTTTAAATAGATTGACATTAATGAGTAATTGAATTAGAAACGTATAAAATCATTACTCACCCATAAGTGGAATCATATAATTGTAAGGAGGATTAGATAAATAACATTTATGTCGATATTTATGAGTGTTTATGTGGTTTTTTTTAATTGAATATAATGATTAATAATATAATTATTTACAACTGGTAAATGACTAATAATACATAAAATAATTTATAAATTTATTATAAAATAACTTATAAAATAATTTGATAATAATATAAATTATAAATTATTATCAAATTGTAAATAATTTATAAATTATAAAGTTATTATAAATAAATGTAAAATAATTTTATAATTTTATAATTTAATAAGTTTTATAAGTAATTACAATTGGTAAATGACTAATAATACTATATAAATAATTTATAAATTTATTATAAAATAACTTATAAAAATAATTTTGATAATATATAAATTAATAAATTATTATCAAATTGTAAAATAATTTATAAATTTATTATAAATAATTGTAAAATAATTTTATAATTTATTAAATTTATTATAAAATAATATATAATAGATTTTGGAGGTAATTCAAAGAAATTGTGAATGAAAGATGAGAAGTTGTTGAAAGAGGAGGGGTATTCTCATGAGGTACACATCAGTCTTTTGGCTGATGTGGATGAAATATGTTGAGTGGCAAAATACGATGATGTGGCATCAGAAGTCTGTTTTAAATATATAAAATAGATTGTTACTCATATAAATGATGGAATAATTAAACACTCAATGTGAAATTCTAATTTTTATACTAAACCAATAAAAATTAGTAGATTTTTTTAATGTAAATTAAATCAAAATAAATTTAATCAAATGGTCTCATTATTCATAATTAGTCATAGTTAGTGTATGATACACATTACCATGTCAAATGATTTTAATATCCTTTGTAATAATTAAAATTAGAATATATAACTTTTAATATATTAGTATTATTGTGAATAAGATTTTAAGATTTAAAAATAATATAACTTCTTGATTTTGTTTGTAGAGCATTTTTTTCAATTGAGTTTATTTGAGTGATTATTATATATGAGTATATAAACACACTTTTGAAAATTTGTACGTAGAATATTTTTGAAAAATATAATTGCAACTAATTCATATATTAAATTTTACCAATTGAATTATTATATTAAAATTATAGTTATATGTTAATGGATGAATAAAATTTAAAATTGTTAAAAAATTAAAAGTCTGATCAACTGATTTTTAAAATTAATGTCTAATAATACATTTAACTCATTATAGATTATGAATAAATAGAATGAAAAGCGTATTATATATATATATATATATATATATATATATATATATATATATATATATAATAAAATGTAGTAATAAGTATTAAAGTTAATAGTATATTAACCATTAAATATTAATGGTCTAAATGGTGAAACAAATAATCTATTAAATTATATATTTCTAATTACATATTATTTTAAAGTAAAACTAATTGTTAAATACTCATCACTCTCTCAAACATTACTTACTTGAGTTACTTTGTGTTTGAACTCCAAATTTTCTTAGAGTCTCATTTCTCTATGAACCAAAAATATTTAAAATTAAATAATTTTAGTTATATGAATCATTGTATTGAAAATTTACACAATGAAATAATAAAATAATATTATATTTAAATTTGACAATTTAAGTTCCTTATTTTAACTTCACTTGTGTGGCAATACAATCGTTATTGTTCATAATTATGTTCAATTATTTGTAAACATGCAGGGCATGAATTTTTAGTGTTGAAATTGTATTATTTATTGTGACTATTATTTATAAATGTAACAGATATCATATTTTAATAAAAAGATGAATCTTCAAGAAAACAATCAAATCTCATGACGATATAATGTGGAAGATTTTATACAAAGTAATAATATGTCAGTGGCAAAACAATCTCTCTCTCTCTCTATATATATATATATATATATGCATAAGTGAAAAAAAATGTCAAACTCTTTCAGCACTAAATTAGGTTAAGGAGGATATGGTAATGTGTACAAAACAAGTTTACTTGGTGATCTTGAAGTAGCACTGAAAACAACAAACGAGTCTAAGATAAATGGAGAAGAACTCATAAATGAAATTGATAGTATTAGTATAACATCACATGTGAAGATCGTCTTACTCTTAATTTATTTTTATGAGAACAAAACAACAATGATATATGAATTCAAGCCCAATGGATCACCATATAAGTTTATTTATAATAGTGGATTTTTCCTTATATTATTTGTAATTTGGATTGGAAAACATTGTACCAAATTGCAATAGGAAATATTCGAGAATTATAGTACCATCAAGGATGTATATCAAAGATTTTATGTGTTGTTGATATTGGATCAATGCCTTTGGGCACATGTTTCTAGTTTTTTATTGTGACATTTTAATATTTATAGTCTAGATTAATTGTTTAGCTTGTTTCTAAACTTTGGGTGAAAATTGAATTTTAATTTTATTATTTGCATATTGATCCTTGTTCGCTCTGTAGACCATAACTTCATATTTGGATATCGGATTGATGCATGTGAAAAGACATTGGAAAACTAAAAATTAGAGCTACAACTTTTATGTTGGAACAAAAACCCAATACCAAACTTTACTAGGTCTAAACTATAGATTACTTGATCTGAGTTTTTTGTAATAATTTTAAGTAGTGGATCACTTGTTTAAAAGTCCAAAACGAGTACCAGTACGATATATTTTTAGTTTTTTTTAGAGGCATGCTGTTTTTCAGACTGAGAAAGAGATAGAGGATTTTTCTTATTTTCATGGAAGGCTAAATTTCTCAGACTAATCCACTATTTCAGAGTTTCATCAAAATCTTGAAGTTTATTTTATAATGTTAATTTTACGTTATGATTCTATTTATTTTTATTTGATTATATTGTTATTATGATTGCTTAATTCGAATCTCAGTAGGATTGATAAATTAGTTCGACATAATTCGGTTACTATATTATATAAATTGTAGTTTCTCGACGCTTGATGTTTAGTTGTAATACATCGATTGTTGTGATGCTTAATCCAATTAAAAAAACAAAATTCATATAGAGTTACGCTTGTGTGATCAATTCTATAGTCAAATAGAAATAGAGTCACAATTTATAAATTAAATTCGTTGATAGAATATGTGATGAATATTAAAAAAAAAAAATACACCACTTAGCCTATGTCCAATCCCAAGTCGGGTCGGTAGCGACACACACTCGTGTGATGGTCTGTTTGTGTGTGTTCTCACCCCTTCAGAAAATTGAATATCCCTTAGAGTTGGGACACACCCCAATTGCCATATATCTCCATCTTATAAATACTACTTTGATTTTATATGAATTTTTTAAATATTTAAAGTATCAAATATTATAAAAAATAATTTTTAAAATAGACTATGAATAAATATTTTCAGACTAAAATATTGAGAATTTGTTATAGAAAATAAAATAAAATTTAAAAAATGTATAGCGAAAATTATTTACATTTCAAGAATTCTTCTCCTAATAGCTACCTTTTTTTTATCTCCAATGGGGTATCAAATAGTGGTGTGTTTTTACGGCATAATTATTGGTCATGCTTTTCCAGATTAGTTAGAGGAAATTTTATCTCTTCCACAAAATTTATGATTGCATTATAATTATTTTAAATTTAGTTTTTTTTTATAAATATTCTGGTGACTAGACTCACTTTTAGAAGTGACAAATCTCAAAGTCAAATCTAAACTTTTACATATTCATGTTCTACTAATTGAATATCAATATTTTTATTGCTGCAATTAATTTGGTCTAATCTGAGAATACTAAAATTTTATTCTAACAATTATAGATTACCGTAATTTTACTCAATGCCGAAGGCTAGACCACTCCAATATGATATATCAATTGCTTTAACTTATGACACCGAACTAATATATATTTTCAAGATTTCAACACAGATCCGATAACTGCCAACACTTTTTTTTATAAGTTTTTTAAATTATTTTATACTTCATTAATTAACTCTTTTGTAACTCTCTAGATTTTATAGGAATGAGGAACATAGTAAACCATAGTTAGAGATAAGAAAAGTCGGATTAAGAATTATTTCAACCAAGTTCAAATTCTAATTTTCCTAAACGATTCATCTTTAACTATGTTAAATAAATATATAGTAAATTTTTCAATTACATAAATACAAAATTTGGATCTTATATTTATAAAAAATTTATATAAATAATTTATACGATATAATCTTTCAATGCAACGGTCAAATTTATAAAATATGTATCAAATAAATTATTATTGAACAATATAATATTAGTGTATTATTACATCATTGCAAAGAAAATAGAGAATGAATGCGCTTGCTTACAAATTAATAACGGCAGCTAGAGTTTACCCACCTCTAGGTGCCTAAATGCCTAAATCCCTCAATTAGTTAGATGTGCATTCACTAATTCCTCCTTTCTATTTATAAAAATATTCCTTATATATTATTTCGTCCAATTAACCCAACTAAATTATTCAACTAACTTCTTAATTAATAAAGGTCGTCTTAATGTTTTTGGAGACATCACAAAACTCTAATATCAAGATATAAAATATAAACATAAGATGTAAATATAAAATTTTAGAGTGTTCAATATACAAAATATCAATGCCATTTTTCAAATGTCAGAATATACTATAAAAAAAATTGGGGTCCTCCCTAATTGGTAGCCTTGTGCCAATGTTCTGGTTGCACAGATTCATCGTCGGTCCTGTAACTAATAGTAATAGATCTATCCTATATAAATATCTAATTGGTAAAAAGTTGACTCATATTGTTTAAGAGCATACATTCAACTTCCGCTGCTAACATGAGGATCTCATTGGTAGGTGATGATGTCATGTTTAACCACTCTAAAGGAATGTTCATTAAGGATAACAAAAAGGACAATAACATTCCTACATGCTTGGGCATTGAATCTTTGACTTGATGGAACCAAACTACCACTTGCGCCAAAAGAAAGGTTTGTATGAGTTGGGTCATTCATAATGTGGGCTGGATTACTTTTGCATTTCTTAGAGTAAGTTTTCATGTTGAAAGTTTCATGTGTTTTAGAATGACAAATGTATTTGTTGTGACAATGTTTACAAGCAATGGTAGGGATATGCTTATTAGGTAGAATGTTAAAGTCCAATCAAACCTTAGAGTTTCTCCTATGACCATTAGCATTAGATTTTCTTTATTTACTATCCATAGGAAGAGGAAGAAGCTCATATGCATCAACAACTGGTTGTGTTGGTTGAGAAGATTCAATAGGTTGAGAATTCTCCACTACTAAACGATTTTAAGAGCTTAACAGTTTAATTTTTTAATAGTTAAAATGTAATTTTTAATTACATATAATTCTTTTTATAGTTAAAGTTTTTTAGATAGTTAAAATATTTTAGTTAATAATTAGTAATAGAGTACTTGATATATTACATAATATTTAAGCATAAAAGATACATACTAAATAAGCAAGAAATACACATACTAATTAAGTATAATTAATATATATTAATTAAGCATAAAATACTTGCATGCATACATGCAAATTAAGCATAAAGGATAAATACTAGTTAAGCATATAATAGTTGCAAGTTTGGATACTAATTAAACATGAAACATACATACAAATAAAAGAAAAAGGAAATATACTCATTAAACAAAAAATAGTTGCAAACATACATATTACACAATAAACATGAAACATACATATTAAGCATAAAGAGTTGAAAATTTAACATATAACACTTAAAAACATACATATTAACTATCGACTTATGTAATTAAGCATAGTAAACTTAGAATGATGAATATTTAGCAATTAGTTTTTCTTTAAAATAATGTGTAATTAAAAAGATGTAAATTTAACATATTATTGATTAACATATTAATTTGAACAGATTATTTGATTCATTGTTTAGACCATTAATGATTAATGGTTAATATACTATTAACTTTATACTTATTACTATATTTTAATGTCTATATATTTTTTATATAATACTCTTTTCATTCTATTTTTTTCATAATTTTTAATGAGTTAAATATACATAAGACATTAAAATTATAAATTGGTTGATCAAACCTATAAATAATTTTATAACAATTTTAAATTTTATTCATTCATTAAAATATAACTAAAATTTTAACATAATAATTCTATTGGAAATTTAATATATAAAATTAGTTGCAATTAGATACTCCAAATATTCTACAAATTCTCAAAAGTGTGTTTATATACACTTATATATAATAATTACTCAAATAAAACTTGGTTGGAAAAAATGCTCTACAAAAAAAATTAATAAATTATATTATTTTTAAAATTTTAAAATCTTACTCACAATAATACTAATATGTTAAAGTCTAAATACATTCTAACATTAATTATTACAAAGGATATTAAAAATTAAAATACCTTGTGAAAACATTAAGATGCAAAAAAATTAAAAATTAAAAAAAAATTATTTTTTAAAATTAATATACTTTTAATATTTCTGTAAATTATCTAATTTTATTTTTAATTTAAAAATATTAATACTCCCTATAATATTAATTATATCTTCTATGCTAAAATATTAATTATACTTTCACTTATATACTAATTATTATTTATTATTACCCATGAATTGAAGAAAATATTATACGTTTACCAACAAATATATGAAAACCGTATAGATAAATTTCATATAAAAGTTGTTATACATGTATTAAACTATAATTACTTGAGTATATTTTTAATTTATTCTGATTATATTTTCATAAATATTTTTTTAATTAGTTTTGTTCTCTCAAAAAAAAAATGACAAAAATAGATATTTTATGATTAAGAGATATAAGGGGTAAGAGATTAGAGAGATGATTGTCACTACGCGAAAAACTGCATTTTACAGCGCTTTTTTTTAATCCATTTACAGCGCTTTTTCAAAAAAACAAGCGCTGTGGAATCGAGCGCTGTAAATGATACAACAGCGCTTTTAAAAAAGCGCTATAAAACATGTAAATATAACGCGCGCTTGTTATGCACATTTTACAACGCTTTATCAAAAAAGCGCTGTAACATGCACCCCATTATATGAGTTATGGGTATGCTTTTAGAGCGCTTTTTAACACAAGCGCTGTAAAATGCACACCCATTATATGAAATTATGGGTCTGCATTTTACAGCGCTTTTTTGCAAAAGCGCTGTAACATGCACACCCATAATATGAAATTATGGATCTGCATTTTACAGCGCTTTCTCAAAAAAGCGCTGTAAAATGCAGACCCATAATTTCATATAATGGGTGTGCATTTTATAGCGCTTGTGTTGTACATTTTACAGCGCTTTCTCACGAAAGCGCTGTAAAATGTACACCATTAAAGCGCTTTACAACAACATTTTACAGCGCTTTTTAAAAAAAGCACTGTAAAATGTGTTTTTTTTTAAACGTTGTAAATTAATTATTTGAAATGAAAAGCGCTTTTTAGCTTTTTATGGCATTTTTTTTAGAAAACGCTGTCTTTTATCTTTGTATCCAAAATTATTTTGATCCAAAATCACTTCACAATCAGTGTACACAACAACAAAACATATTCAAATACCATAAGCAGTTCACACAATCAGTAGAACAGAAATCAGAACTCTGTAACTTAATTAACATATATGTAACTCTGTAATTTACAACCTAATTAACTACATTCAGATACATATATATAACCTAATTTATAACCTAAACTACATTCAGATCCATATGCATGTTCATATATTGTGTCCTATGATCATTTACATATAATAACTAACAGAATATACATAATATGCACTAGCTACCATATAATATTCAGATACCTTGCCCAACAGCAAGCTATTTCCCAGAAAATCAAATAATTTGCATGTCAAGCACATACTGACACCAGTCTTCCTTTAATTCCATCAGATCTTCCTCAGAATATGATGGACTGGAATTGTCAAAGTACTGCAATATAAAAATTGAACATATTATATTAAGTTAGTATCAATATATAGATAATTTATATATGAAAATCATATAATGAAAATAACGTACCGTTTCTGGGATAATAGTTTTATTCTTCTCAACAATCTCCTTCATGAATCTCAATACGTAGTACCCACAGTCGATGTTATTTGTTTGACGAGGACACTTTATTGGGATCCATGTAATGTTATTAGACTTTTGCTTCGACACTTTAGCACCTCTTTGAGCTCGAATAACTTTTAAGGCACTATCGAATGAATAAATGTGATTATTATAGCATGAACAAACACATTATTTATATATATATATATATATATATATATATATATATATATATATATAATATATATAATATATATATATATATATATATATATATATATATATATATATATATATATATGTAAGAAATAAATGAATATTACTTACGTGTCGAGCATAGTCTTTATTTCGGGGTGATTGCTGTAATTGCTGTGCACGGGATCCAAATAGTATATAACTTCAGAGACCGCATTGATTGCAATAGCACCCAATGTGCCCTACAAAAAAAAAAAAAAATTGGTTAAGCAATTTTGTTTATACACAACTAATAAATTAAATTCTCATCAATTAAAAAAGATAAAATTACGTACCCTGAATTATATGGTGCCAAGAACAATTTATCATTTTCTATATTTCCTAAAAACATATCTACAATGTATTTCTTTACATTGTCTGGATCGAGTTTCCACATCGACATCTAATGCGGATACAAGAATGAGTATTTATTTGACAATTTCCTCGTGCACACGACCTTCTCGTACAAAAACCTTCAATGAAAATTTTAAACTAGATTAATTACCAATACATTTAATTAATTACCAATAAATGCAATTAAAAGTATTTTTTACCTTATGTACAAGCTGATTACAGTAGCACTCAGCTCCTTATGTTCGAGAAGTTCGTACATGTGCTCCTTTTCGAGGTATTCAACATACTCATCTCCAAATATATCTTTATTCATGTGTACGATGGGCGAATCGTTGCTGCTGCCCATGTTCCTTTTTATTTGGATGTCAAGACACGCCCCGTATTTACCATGGCGTGGCTGACTTTTATTAGGAGCAGCAGCAGCAGCAACCGATTTTCCCCGATCCAGATTTTTTGTTGCTGCAAGTTTGGCAGCTTTATTACCCTCGGGCCTTTGTGATTTGGCAGTTCTATTAACCTCCAATTTTTGAGGTTTGCTGCCTTTTTTTGGCTGTAGGGGTGGTTTATTTATTTGGACCTACAAAAATGAGGTAAAATGTTAGTTTATTGAATCTGAAAAAATGACAAACCTTAGGCAATAAATGTGACAAACCTTTTTGGGAGATGTAACTGATTTGTCTCTGGGAATCTTTTATTCGAGGGCAACAAGGTTTGTGGGCCATGCCACGTAACTACCAATAGCGTCGCTTAAAAACTGCATATCTCCATCGTTGTCAGGTATGGGCAACGGTGCAGTTGGTTCGAAAGCAACAGTAAGCGATACTTTGACATGGCCCACGGGGATCAGAATATTGTGCAATACTTCTCTCGAAGTATTGTACAATATTCCTTTTCCCACCTTCCGTTGAGTAGGCGAGGACAAGTATAGGACACATGTAGTGACACCCTACATCAATAGTTAAAACATAAGTACAGTTAATATATAAGTTTGTTTAATACATAAGCAATTACATAAGCAAGTAAGTAGTAAGTAATTAATTACCTCGGGAATACTTTTTCAAACCGACGTTGCAACTCCCGGTTTCACTCTCCATTTGTATTTCAGGTTGGAGCTGAACCGGAAGTTGCTTGTCTTTATTCGTATTCACCAAGAGTGCCACTTGCTCTGATAGGATTCTGAGCTTCTCTAATACTTCCTCGTTGGAAGGTTTTTGGCACTTCTCTTGAGGAAAAAAGCTTTTGGGAGTTACGCCAAATCCTTTCCCCCTAACTCGACCGGAATACTCAAGGACATTAAACACTTTCCCAATAATGTCCCTGCAAGTATCCTTGTTGCCCTCCGGATTTTCAGAACTTTGTTCAATAATTTCCTAAAATACATGTAACATTAAAAAGATAAGTTCAATAGCATTTTTAAAATACAATATTAAAAAATATTAAAGTGATAATATACTTACACAAAGTTCTACAACTTTTTTGACATTTTCATTATCAACCACTCCGTCTTTGTTAACACGCGTTTCCTTCCATAAGATATGACGACCCAGGGTTGATCGGCTTGGGTGTCTTTTCTCTATTCGTTAAAATCATAAACAAAATAATACAAATTAGTTACACACTATAGTTTATAATACAAATTACTTCATTATATAAAAGTGATGTTTAATTACTTACAAGTTGTTGTTCAAGGCGTGCATATCCCATACGTGATTTCTTGTATGGGTGTTTTGGATTGCTTGCCCGTTCGCGATTTGCCTTACTAATATTCTATATAAAAAAAAATAGCAATTGTGTAAAAATTTAAAATACGCTACAAATATGAATAATAAAACACAAATGCTAATAAATTAATCACTTACGACAAACGCCGGGTCAGAACGTTTGGAAACAAATGCTCTCCATTCATCCTTTGATATATAATGTTGATATATTTTTGGAGGTTCAGCACTTGTGTTTCCTTCTCTATCTTTTAGATAGAAATTTGAGAGATGGGATGTAAATCCACGATGGATCTTCCCAGCAACTATCAAAACATAAGACTTTCGTCCCTCATCAAGAACAAAAGTCGTCTGCAATGAAAACAATTATAAGTAAAGTATTTTACAGAAAAAAAATTATAAATGACAAAAGAGTAGATCAAAAAATTTACTTGAATGTCATTTCATATAATATCTTTGGCATCCTTCAACGCCTTATCTCTCCAATTGTCAATTGTAATTGGGACATTTTGACGAACAACAACCTCAATATAGCTTACGAACATAGAGCTGTTGGGGTCAACTAGCTGACCACTCTCGTTCCAGCCAACCTAATAAACTCATATAGTAATTACATGCCCTAAACCCTAAAAAAAGATAAAAAAAAAACACAGCAAACAAAGTATAGTATACCTCAAATTTAATGCCATTACTCCTTGCTTTAATCACCTTTTGCATGATAGTTGCACCACGTTTGACTTCTTTTTCATAAGTCTTAGAGGTGCCAACTTCTTCATTTTGAACTTCTATATCTTTGTTTGTATCCATTTAACTACAACAAGTTCAACATGCAGTTTAGTATAACATTAACAAGCTCAACATGGATCATGCATTATTATAAACAAGCTCAACATGTATCAATATATCTTAAAAAAGCTCAACATGCATTTTAATGATTACAAAAAATTTATAACATCAATACCTGAATAATGGTTCAAAGAAAGATGAAATGTGAAGAAAAGAGGGAACGCAGAAAGTTCACAAAAATATGGTTCATAGAAATACGGTATTGAAGAAATACGTAATGAGGGTTACGTATTTCAATGAAAATATATTGTGTGAAATGGGAGAGATGATCTTGGATGGAAATAAGGTTCGAAATGAAGGAGATGGTCGTGGAAATAAGGTTCGTAATGGACGGGATGATAGGGTTTGCAAAAGAAGAGAAGAACGATGAAGGTTGAGATGATAGTGAAGTTTACGTAATGAAGAGGAAACTGAAGAGGTTACTGTTATATATACGTAACCCTTTTACAGCGCTTTTTTATAAGCCTTTTATAGCGCTTTTGCAAATAAGCGCTCTAAAATGTCTCTTTATGTTAATTTTAAAAGGCTCTTTTACAGTGCTTCTCCCAATAAGCGCTGTAAACGACCTCCTTGTTTTATTATGGTATATGAATGTTTTTTTTAAAGCCTTTTACAGCGCTTTTTCAAATAAGCGCTCTAAAATGTCTCATTATGTTAAATTTAAAAGGTTCTTTTACAGCGCTTATTTGCAAAAGCGCTGTAAAAGACCTCCATGTGTTATTATGTTATATGAATGTTTTTTAAAGTCTTTTACAGCGCTTTTTCAAATAAGCGCTCTAAAATGTCTCTTTATGTTAATTTTAAAAGGCTATTTTACAACGCTTATGTGTAAAAGCGCTGTAAAAGATCTCCTTGTTTTATTATGGTATACGAATGTTTTTTTAAAGCCTTTTACAGCGCTTTTCTAAACGAGCGATGTAAAAGGCCATATTGTTTTTGTGTTTTGTTGTGTTATTTTTTAAACAAGCTCAACATGCAAAACCCACATAGTAGTAACTGGTCACCACCAAAATCTCTTCCTCTTCACCAAACTCTTCTCATTTTATGCATCTTCTTCACAAACATCAAAGCTTACTCTTTCACAATTCAATCTCCACCTCAACACCCTTTTTATGATCTCTTTACATTCCCTTTCCTTCTTAAATCGAAACTTGGTATTCAGGTTCATTGCCATGTTGCGAAAAATGGGTTTGAGTCTGATGTTTTTGTTAACAATGTGTTTTTGGGGATTCCCATGATGCGTACAAGGTGTTTGAAGAAATTCCTGTTAAAGATAGTCATGTTATGTGTCTGATGAATATTATTTTTAAAGCTTTTTACAGCGCTTTGTCAAATAAGCCCTGTAAAATATCTTTTTTACTTATTTTCAAAAGGGTCTTTTACAGCGCTTTTTATAAAAAGCGCTGTAAAAGGCCTCAGTATGTGTATTTTTGTGTTGGTTTTGTTTGAGTTCAATTTTGGATGACTGTAACTCAGACATTTATTCCAATCGAATTGGCACTTAATTTACATTATATAAGTGACATTAGTAGCAAACTGTGAGATGTTATAACTAGGATATAAACCATTCAAATTATATAAGTGACTTAATTTGCTATTCTGCCATATTAGTATAAAACACTAAATTCAAATTACATGCATATTTATCACAATAATTCAGATTATATTCATATTTATCACAATAATTCAGATTACATGCATAGCTTATATAAAACAATTAAACATATACATTAAGATGCCCTTCTTCTTTTCCTGGTGGCATTCACATTTGTTTGTCCATTTACAATACGAAACGATGGATTAATCCAAATTCCCTCATCATGATCATCTCTAAGATATAAACCATCATCAGTTGAATCAATTTCATGTGGTTGTTGTGATGTTGCAAATAAAAGATCATTACCAACATCTTCATCATTATTGTTATCATCACTTATTTTATTGGTCGATAGGACAACAAACCATTTATCATCAGAAGGATCAGTGACATAAAACATTTGTTGAGCTTGCGACGCTAAAATAAAAGGCTCGTCTTTGTATCCCACCCTATTAAAATCGACAACCAAGAATCCTGACTCATCAATCCGAACGCCATTATTATTATCGACCCACTTGCAACCAAATATGGGAACATGAAACATTGTGTAGTCTAACTCCCATATGCGCTCGATAACCCCAAAATATGATAGATTTGCATATATTGGGTTTTTGTCTTTTGCACTTGAGACATGCATCGCATTAGCTACGAGAGTGACTCCACTATTTTGCATAGTGGTCTGATCATCTTGTTCTTTGGTATATAAATGTGTAGCCGTTAATAACATAACCAGTGTAAGAAAAGACATGTAAGCTCGAACCATTTGCTAGCCACCTCAATCTATTTGAAATTGATATGGGGTCTATATCAAATTTTGACTTTATGTGATTTTTTAACCATGTTATAAAACTTCGATTGTGCTCTCGAGTTATCCAATTTTGATTGCTATTCATGTTCAAACGAGATAACTGATCAATGTGTATTGTAACATACGGTTGAACCTCATCATCATTGTGCAGAACATACAATTGTGCCTGCTCCCATTCTGTCCTTGATATAGTCAGTAGTCTCCTTCCAGTTATCCCTTCTCCTGATATTCTTCCCGAATGACGAGACATGGGAAGCCCTAGTGATTCAACATTGGACAGATATTCAGTACAAAATTCAGCAGCCTCTTCAACAATGTATCGTTCAGCAATACAACCTTTTGGTCGACTTCTACTTTTTACGTACCCTTTTAATATTTTCATATATCGTTCTATCGGATACATCCATCTCATATAAGCTGGCCCACAAAGTTGTGTCTCCTTAACCAGATGAACAGTAAGGTGAACCATTATATCAAAAAACGATGCTGGGAAATACATTTCAAGCTCACACAAAGTAACAACAATTTCCCTCTGCAATGTCGGTAATTTCTGAGGGTCGATCACTTTACTACAAATTTCCCTGAAGAAGAAACATAATCTAGTTAAGGCTAGTTGAACTTTTTCAGGTAAAATGGAACGTATACCTATTGGTAGCAAATGCTCCATTAGAATATGACAATCATGGGTCTTCAAACCTTTTAACTTGAGGTCTTTCATACACACCAAATTTTTTAATGTTCGAAGAGTATCCTTCTGGAACTTTAACTTCGTGTAGAAATTTACATAAAACAATTTTTCCTTTCTAGATAGAGTATGAGCGGCTGGAGGTAGATACGTGCGATTTCCTTTCTTTACTGGAGCCAGTTCATTTCTTATTCCCATATCGACCAAGTCCAATCTTGCGTTGACGCCATCTTTAGACTTTCCTGGAACATTGAGTAACGTACCAATAACACTATCAAATACATTTTTTTCAATATGCATCACATCGAGGAAATGTCTTATATACAATGACTTCCAATATGGCAATTCAAAGAAAATTGACTTTTTCTTCCACCCAGTTTTCACCAGCTCTCCCGCAAAAGGTTTGCCAAATTTATTGGTCAAACCTTGTATTTTTTCAAGTATTTGATATCCAGCCGGTGCTAAAGGAGCTTTACCTTCCTCTGATTTTCCATTGAATGCATTTCTCCACCCACGATACTGATGACTATAAGGTAAAAATCTACGATGTCCAAGAAACACATTCTTCTTACAATGTTTCAACCGCATCCAATTTGTACTCTCTTCACATATAGGACATGCACACCGACCTTTAATGCTATATCCTGATAAATTACCATATGCTGGAAAATCATTAATTGTGCCGAACAACATAGCCCTCAAATTGAAACACTCTTTCCTATACCCATCATAAACTTCCACACCTGTCTCCCACATACGTTTTAAATCTTCGATTAGAGGAGTCAAGTATACGTCGATATCATTCCCCGATTGTTTGGGTCCAGAAATTAACAGAGACAACATCATAAACTTACGCTTCATACATAACCATGGAGGTAGGTTATATATTACCAAAATCACAGGCCACGTGCTATGTGAGATGCTTTGAAGACCATGTGGATTCATTCCATCAGTAGAAAGTGCAAGTCTTAGATTTCTTGACTCTATCCCGAATTCAGGATACTCGTGATCAATTTTTTCCCATTGTGGGGAATCTGCAGGGTGTCGAAACATTCCATCTCTAATTCTTTCATCTGCATGCCATGTCAAGATTTTTGAATCTTTTTCACTGCGATACATGCACCTAAATCTTGGTATTATAGGAAAATACCACACGACTTTTGCTGGAGTAGATTCTTTCTTCTTATATCGAGAGACATTGCATTTCGGACACGCCTTAAGTAGTTCATATTCGTTTCGAAATAAAATGCAATCGTTAGGACACGCATGAATCCTTTCGTAACTCATTCAAATAGAACACAAAATCCGTTTAGCCTCGTAGGTTCGACTGGGAAGTTCATTATCATCTGACAACATATCTTTTATGAGTGTTAATAATTCTGTAAAGCTTTTATCAGACCATCCATTACTCGCTTTTAAGTTGTACAACTTTAATATCGCTGACAGTCTTGTGAATTTAGTACAACCATTATATAATTCTTTCTCTGCATCACTCAACAAACTTTCAAACATTTTAGGACAATCTCGAAGATCTTCTTCAACTGCTTTTGCGATCTCATCAACTCGGTCCAGCTCATATGTATCTGTATCGAAGTCAGTTGAAGCATATGTCGAACTATTCTCAAAATTAATGTTTCCTTTTTTTTTTTCTCACCATGTCTTATCCAACATGTGTAGCTTTGACCAATTCCATTACATACTAGATGTCCTTCTAATTCATCTTCTCTAACACGTTTTCCAAAACAACATTTTAAACAAGGACAAACTACTCTATATGGATCTTTTTGCATTCTTCACTGCAAACTCAACAAACTCCTTCACTCCAATTTCATACTCTTTTGACAATCGATTGGCTGAAATCCATTTCCTATCCATATTATACCACCTATATAAATGCAGTAAAAAAAAATAATAAGCTTTCAAAACATATCAACAAGTTTCAAAAAGAAACCAATATCAACTAACAATTTCAAAACAGAACAGATCATGTGGTATGAGTTTTTGACAATTTTTGAAAATTTCAAAACATAACAGATCATGTGTAGAAGAGATTTAATATATATATATATATATATATATATATATATATATATATATATATATATATATATATATATATATATAACAATTTTTAGTAGATTTAATATGTATATATAACAAAACATAACAGATCATGTGTAAAAAATACCTGAGACAACGTAGATGGCCGCACAGTACGTAGAGAATATTAGGGTTCCCAACGTATATAATTATTTGAAAGATGTAGAGGATATGAGGGTTTCCAACGTATATAATTATTTGAAAGATGTAGTTTACAGCGCTTGTGAAAAAAGCGTTGTAATATGTAGTTATATTCAATGAAAGCGCATGTATTTTACAGCGCTTGTGCAAAAAGCGCTGTATTAGGTAGTTCAAATATTTGGAAGCGCATGTGTTTACAGCGCTTGTGAAAAAAGCGTTGCAACTGATACGCGAAAGCGCTTCATTTTACAGCGCTTTTTTGACAAGCGTTGTAAAAGCCTTATAACGTAATGCGCAAACGTTATATGACCTACAACAGCGCTTGTGAACAAAAGCGTTGTAAAAGGCTCCGCTATTTTTAAAATATATTTACAACAGCGCTTGTGTTGAGCAAGCGCTGTAAAATAGGCGCTGTTAAATGTCATTTTTGGCGTAGTGTGTTGAGATAAAAGCTAAAATTTGTTACTTATATCATTTTGTTTGAAATATTCAAGATTAATATTAGTAGTAATTGTTATAAGATATATTCTTTTTCTTATAGTAGTTTGCTCAAATAGTTGAATTTGGGAATTTATTATCTATTATATATATATATATATATATATATATATATATATATATATATATATATATATATATATATATATAAAAGAGACTCCATTGCTACTTCATAGTGTTTCCTCTACATATATTAACATTTTTCACCACCTAAGTCAAAAAGTTGATGTGTACACTTTCATAGAGAGTTTCCTCTTCAATTCTCCTTATTATTCAATTTCCATTTTTCTTTGACACACATTTCACTATTATTATTATTATTATTATTATTATTATTATTATTATTATTATTATTATTATTATTATTATTATTATTATTATTATTATTATTATTATTATTATTATTATTATTATTATTATTATTATTATTATACATCATCACCTACGAATTTTGCATATTAGTATTGGATTGTCAAATTCTTTATAGAAATGAATTTTTTGAAATGATCTATGCTATCCCTCTTGTTCTATTTTTGAAAATTTAAATTATTGTTATAAACATAAAATTTTAAATTTACTCTATTTTAATAAATGACATTCTCATATTTGTCTCTTTTATTTTTCTTTATATGCTCGTTGTGATTTTTTGTGATGTGTTTAGTGGTAAACCTTGATTTGTATGCCTAAATACTAATAATGGGAGAAAATTTATAGTAGAAGAAATAGAGTTTATATTTTTATGTGTTTTTAGTTATTTGAGTTTTGATGTCTATCAATAACACTCGCTAATCCAATTTTATAATTTATAAAATGAAAGTTGTGACTCTAAGACATTTATTCACATGTTTGTGTGTTATATATTTCAGATGACAAAATTAATGACTCTTGATTGGAAGCATCCATGAGAATAAAACTTTGATGTCATATGTGATTAACGTTTAACATTGAATATTTTATCTTTGTGATTGCCTAAGTGGCTGGTGATTTGTGTTTTAAATATTGTTATCTTTGTTGGTTGCCTAAGTGACTGGTGATTTGTGTTTTGAATATTTTATCTATGTGGTTGCCTAGGTGGCTGATGATTTGTGTTTTAAATATTGTTATCTTTGTGGTTGCCTAAGTGGATGGTGATTTGTGTGTTGGACATTGTTCTCTTTGTGATTATCTAAGTGAGTGACGACATGTACCTTTTGAACATCATTATCATTTAATGACATGTCATATGCATCTTTGTGGACGCTTGTGTGACTGGTTATATCCGGATCATATATGTTTAGGAGCATGCATAACTTGCATACATTTTATTGCTATTTTTATTTTGATCTAATCATTTGCTCTATGGTGAGTTGCTATTTGATTTATTTATATACATTTTATGACTTTTTATACATCTTTGAGAACTATTAAAGAAACAATTTCTTTAAATCTTTTATTACGAAAAAATTTTATATTTATATTTTATGGTTGTTAACTTATTATTTGGTTTAATTTTTGCTGTGGGATGAACTTCCCCCTTACACCAATATTTAGGTACTAATGATCTCAAATAGTTGCATGAATGATGGTTGTTAACTTATTATTTGGTTTAATATTTACGTAAAAATAATGTTTTGTATTACTAATTTTTTTGTGGTACATTGTAAAGTTATTTAGTCTTCATCATTAACTTTTAATAGAAAACGCGGAAGTGAGATTTCATTTACTAGTAAATAATTGAATGTCATTAGTTTCAGTCAACCTTACTTCTTTTGAATTTCACTTAAAGAGAATTGATTTTATTATAGAGCATAAATGAATATCGATCTAACATCTAGAATATTAATTTTGCAAATAAATGAATAAATAATATTTTAGTAAATTGCATTACGTTCTTTTACAAAAAAATAATATATCAAGTCATTTTCTGATGCATCTTCAAATTATTATATGATGACTATTTTAAGAAGAAAAAAATTATAATTGTTTCTAAAAGAAAACAAATATTTTTAAGAAATCTTTGGATTAAAAAATTTGGGACGTTACAATGTGAGTTTTTAATGATTACTAGTTAGGGTTGGTGATGTATGATGATTTTTTGACATGTGAATTAGGAGATGTCATAAATGTTAATGAATGTGAGTTATGAGTTAATAAAATTGTAAAAAATATTATAAAGAAATTTGAGGGGTGTAGGTAGCAATGTGAAGGTGCAGGTAGCAATATTGTTAATAGAATTCATTTAGTTTTAAATCCTTCTCGATATTACCAATTGAATATCATTTACTATGTAAGAAGAAGATTAAAGATTGAAGCGTTTCCTTTCCTTCAGATGAACTTCCTCATAATTGTGTCTGCTTCAATCTCTCTATTTCTAGCCGTTCTCATTGCTTCTCTCCATCTTCTCCACCCAACATGTACTCTCTCTCTACAAACATGTACAATTTTTGCATATGAACAAGCGAAGGAATGAGTTCAAAAAACATTTGTGGGTTTTGCAGATTTTTTTCCATGGAACAACCTTCAAAACTCTTCTATTGAATTAGTGGCTGATTTGATTATAAATAATGGAGTTATGTTGGGAAAAACCAGAGATAATTAGCGATAACTATCTCAATAATGCGAAATATTTTTCCCTCACCTGTGCAGATAAATGGCCAAACAGAAAATACAATTCCAGAACCAAAATAATTGGGAGAAAATTAAATATGAGACAAACACAATTTTTAACGTGGAAAATTTCCCTCAAATTGAGAGAATAAAAACCACGGGACTTAGTCTAGTAAAACTTCCACTATAATAATTAATGGGTACAACAGAGTCTTCCTAATAACAATAGGGAACATCAATCAACAATAACAACCTTATAACAACCTTCCGGGTATGCCAAAGTTACTCTCAGAAAAGATAACCAAAACCTTATTTTTCTTCTCTGACAGTCGTTCTCTTTCATTCTACTAATTCTTAGGATTTCTAAATCCCTTTTATTTCCTTCACGTGGGCCTAGCCCAATAATACCTTTTTTTTTCTTTCTTTTATTTCAATAATAATAATACTAATAATATTACTAATACTAATAAAACTAGTGGGTTCCACTGGGGGAGTGAACCCACCCAACAAATCTCCCCCTCACGACTCAAGTGGGAAGGTACTGCTCAACCATGCCAGCTTTCTTTCTACAGCATATCATCTTCGACACAGGCAAGGTCTTCGTCATCATATCTGAACCATTCTCATCAATATGAATCTTCTCAATAAAAAATGACTTCATTTCCAGCGCATCTCGTATCCAATGATACCACACTTCAATATGCTTCGACTTTGCATAAAAAGTTGAATTCTTGCTGAGATGGATCGCACTCTGACTGTCACGGAATAACACAAACTTATCTTGCTTGAGGCATAACTCATGTAGGAATTTCTTCATCCACAAGAGTTCTTTGGAAGCTTTAGTTGCTGCAATGTACTCAGCTTCAATAGTGGACAAAGCAACACACTTTTGTAGTCTTGATTGCCAAGACACAGCTCCCCCTGCAAAAGTCATCATATAACCAGAAGTAGATTTTCTAGAATCAAGATCACCTGTCATATCTGCATCTGTGTAGCCATCCAACACAGGTTCATCACCTCCATAGCATAAATACACTTTGGAAGTGCCTCTGAAGTATATGAGAATCCACTTCACTGCTTGCCAATGATCTTTACCAGGATTAGAGAGAAATCGACTAACAACTCTAACTACATGAGCAATATATGACCTTGTGCATACCATAACATACATCAAACTACCAATTGCGAATGCATAAGGAACCTTCTTCATCTCTTCTTTGTCTTTCTCACTTGTAGGACATTTATCAGAATTCAATTTAAAATGAGTAGCAAGTGGAGTACTAACGGTTTGCAATTGCTCATGTTAAACCTCTCTAACACCTTCTCAATATAATTGTGTTGAGACAACCACAATTTATTATTCTTCCTGTCACGAGTAATTGTCATACCCAAAATTTGCTTTGCAGGACCTAAGTCTTTCATTGCAAAAGACTTGTTCAAATCTTTCTTTAAATATTGAATCTTCTTAGTGTCATGACCAACAATCAACATGTCATCCACATATAATAAGAGAATAATATAATCACCATCAGAGAATTTCTTGATAAACACACAATGGTCAGAAGTAGTTTTACTATACCCATGTTTCTCCATGAAAGAATCAAATTTCTTGTACCATTGTCGAGGTGCTTGCTTGAGCCTATACAAACGTTTCTTTAATTTGCACACAATATGCTCTTTACCTTTGACTTCGAAACCCTCTGGTTGCTCCATATAGATCTCTTCCTCCAAATCACTGTGAAGGAATGCAGTTTTCACATCAAGTTGTTCAACTTCTAGGTTCAACTAGCTGCTAACCCAAGGACAACTCGGATAGAGGACATCTTCACCACAGGTGAAAAAATTTCATCAAAGTCAATACCTTTTCTCTGATTAAAACCTTTCACAACCAATCTTGCTTTGTATCTTGGTTGAGAACTATTCTCTTTTCCTTTATCTTGTATAGCCATTTGTTCTTGAGTGCTTTTCTACCATTAGGCAACTTTAACAAATCAAATGTGTGATTCTCATGCAAGGAATTCATCTCTTCTTGCATGGCCTTTAACCACTTTTCTTTATCAACATTTGTAATAGCTTCTTGATAATACTCTGGCTCTCCATTATCAATGATCATCACATACTCATGTGGAGGATATCTTTGAGAAGGTTGACGTTCTCTAGTAGATCTTCTCAACTCAAACTCGGTTGGTGGCTCAACTGGAACCTGCTCATCATGGTGAGGCACATGATCATCAATTACATTCTCAATATCTACTTGTATATCTCCCCCATCAACAAAAGTTTCTGCAGGGGGCTTAGGCGCAACATTTTCAATGTAACTTCTGGAATTTGGTTTCTGTTTTTCAGCTTTATCAAAATCTTCAATAGTCTGGTCTTCAAGAAATATCACATATCGACTTTTGATAATTTTCTTGTCAACCGGATCCCACAATCTATAACCAAATTCTTCATCACCATAACCGACGAATATACACTGTTTGAATTTACTATCAAGCTTGAACCTCCCATCTCTTGGAACGTGAACAAAATATCTCCAACCAAAGACTCTCAAATGACGGTAAAATATATCTTTCCCTGTCTTCACTCTATTTGGAACATCACCATCAAGTGGAATAGAAGGAGAAAGATTGATCAAATCCACTGCAGTTTTCATTGCTTCACCCCAAAAGGATTTCGATAATTTTGCATGAGAGAGCATACATCTGATTTTTTCATTAATCGTACGATTCATTCTCTCTGCAACACCATTATGCTGAGGTGTCTTTGGAACTATTTTCTCAAACCTGATTCCATGTTCTCTACAATACTCTTCAAAATGGACCTCTGTATTCGCCACAGTTATCTGATTAAACACATTTCAATTTCCTTCCTTTTTCTCTTTCAACACTTGCATGAAAATGCTTGAAGACTCCAAATACCTAGTCTTTAGATTTCAAAGGAAATGCCCACACTTTTCTAGAGTAGTCGTCAATAAAAGTAACAAAATATGATGCACCACCAAGAGATTTACTATCCATCATACAAACATCAGTATGAACTAAATCAATAATATTTTGCCTCCTATGAGGACCAGTATTATGAAAAGAAACTCTATGTTGTTTTCCTACAAAACAATGAGTGCAAGTTTTTAGAGACGTACCTTTCACAGGAAGAAAGTTTTTCTTCGCAAGTATGTTGAGTCCTTTCTCACTCAAGTGACCGAGGCGCATATGCCATAAATCAGAAGATGCATCTTCAATTGCATTCACTTCTTCCTTGCATAACTTCGTAGGCATCCTATAGAGAGAAGTGGAACTTTGCTCCTTTGCAACCACTAGGGACCCTTTGGTGATTTTACATATACCACCACCACCAAAGTAAGTGTGATAACCCTCAATATCCAAGGCTTTCACCGAAATCAAATTGAGATGAATATTAGGTACATGTCTAACATTCTTTAATTGAAACTTGCAACCAATCCTAGTTTCAACCCAAACATCTCCCATACCGATAATTTTACATACTCCTTCATCTCCCATTTTTACCATGCCAAAATCACCAGCACTGTAAGATGAGAAGAAATCATGCCTAGGAGTAACATGATATGAGGCACCCGAATCAATAATCCAAGTTGAATCCTGACATGCAAGGTTTATAGAATTATCATCACAAACAATGTAGACATTATTAACAGATGCAACTACTGTTGTATCTTTATCATTTTTCTTCTCTTTGTCTTCATCTCTTTCCCTTGATTGATCTCTCTTAAGGAACCTGCAATTTCTTTTTATGTGACCCGCTTTGCCACATTGATAGCATATAACATTTTATAGTCCTCGACTTGCTTCTTGACTTGCTACGACTTTTAGAGTTGTCGCGTCTATGCAAGTTTCTAGATTGACTTCTCCCCCGTGACTTTGTAACTAGTGCTTCTGACTTTGAGGAAGGACCATTCAAACCACGTTCCTTTCTTCGAGCTTCTTCATTCAATATGCTCTCTTTAACAATTGACATTTTCAACTTTTCACTTGGAGCTGAATTGGTCAACGTCACAACAAGGACTTCCCAATTATCAGGCAAGGAGCTCAACAATAACAACGCTTGCAACTCATCATCTAATTTAATTTCTGCAGTTGTCAACTGATTCACTGTATCCTAAAAAATACTCATATGTTCTGCCATTGAATCCCCATCTTTGTATTTCATATTCACCAACTTCCGAATCAAGAATGCTTTATTTTGCATATTCTTTCGTTCATATAACTCTTTTAATTTTTCCCACATGTTGTTAGCATCTATTTCAGTTTCAACATGTGGATACACACTAAGATCCAACCACTGCCTGATCAACGCCACTGCCTGATCAACGCCACTGCCTGATCAACTCCACTGCCTTTCTATTCATCTTCTTCCAGTCAGTGTTAGATTTATCTGCGGGTTTAGCAGTGTCACCCTCAACAGACTCATACAAATCTTTACTGTATAACACGTCTTCCATGAGAGTCTTCCAAAGTGTATAATTAGAAGAGTTGAGTTTAATCATATTGGGACTTTTATTTTCCACCTCCGTTTAAATGCACAAATCAAATAACCGAGCTCTGATACCACTTTGTTGGAAAAACCAGAGATAATTAGCGATAACTATCTCAATAATGCAGAATATTTTTTCCCCACCTTGTGCAGATAAATGGCCAAACAGAAAATACAATTCCAGAGTAAAAATAATTGGCAGAAAATTAAATACGAGACAAACACCATTTTTAACGTTGAAAACTTCCCTAAAATTGAGAGAATAAAAACCACGGGACCTAGTCCAGTAAAACTTCCACTATAATAATTAATGGGTACACCAGAGTCTTCTTAATAACAATAGGAAAATCAATCAACAATAACAACCTTATAACAACATTCCACTAAAGTGGGTATGCCAAAGTTACTCTCAGAGAAGATAAAACTGATACCACCACCGGAACCAAACCCTTATTTTTCTTCTACAGCCGTTCTCTTTCATTCTATTAATTCTTAGGATTTCTAAATCACTTTTATTTCCTTCACGACCTAACCCAATAATATCCTTTTTTTTCTTTCTTTTATTTCAATAATAATAATACTAATACTAATAAAACTAGTGGGTTCCACTTGGGGAGTGAACTCACCCAACAAGTTATATACAAGTTATGAGTATCTCCATTTGCACAATCCATGGCTGTGGCTAATGGAAGGGTTCTTCGCATTGGGAACCACTCTTTTGTCCAGGTTCACTTCTTCCTATTGGGAACCACTCATTGGTGCCCTTTTTATAGATTCTAAACAATATAATTTTGATTTTCTATCAATTTATTAGAGATTATCTTTTGTAGTTTTTTAAGAAAATGAAAAGTTTATTTTGTGTGTTTGTCCCAATAAAAATCATTTTTTTATGAGTTGTAAAATTTTTCTTTAGAAGCTACAAACAACTTCTCATTTTTAACAGTTTACATTATTTTCAGACTTTTCATTTGTTTTTAAACTGTAATAAACAGAAAGAAACTTTCAAAAATGATTATTATTTAAAAAAAAAGTGATTATGTCACGAGAAAAAACCATAATAAACGCACCCTTGAGTTATGATTTCGTTTGTTACAGCTTTTTGCTATAAAATAATCGCTTTTGAAAAATTGTGTTTATTTACTACAATTTAAAAAAAAAAATGAAAAATCTGATAATAATTTTAAACCCGTTTAAAATGAGAAGTTACTTTTAGAAGCTTCTAAAAAATATGATTTTTTATAATTGGTTTGTTTTAAAAATCTATAAATTTCTGGAATATCAAAATCATTTTTTTTAAATCTATAACAAATGGATCCTTAATTGCAGTCCAATTTCCAATTATCTTGTGAAACTTTATATTGTGGCAAAATATGGTTATGTTGCAGACAACAATATGAAGCCGTAGTTGATGTGATTGTGAGCTTTTCAAATTCCACTGACCCTTTTTTTTTTTTTTTTTTTAACATTGTGTAGGAAGTGGCAGGTTATGGAACTCAAGTGTTGGATCTTGAGGGAAAGTTGTGGTTCCTGGCTTTATTGATTCACATGTGCATTTCATTTCTGGTGGCCTACAGGTTTCTTACATACAAAGTCATTTTCTGAATGATTCAATTTTCTTCTTTACTTTTTTGTATGGGGTTAATTTTTCTCCTCAAATTAGCTCTTGTGTGTGTATGTTAGGATTTGCTTTATACTTTTTCAGAATGATTGAAATTCTAATATGTCACTGTTTGGAAAAACAGTTTATTTAATAGCTTGTTATATAAGTACTTGTGAATAATTTATTAACAAAAAATAAAATAAAGTCAAACTCTTTTCATATAAGCTATCTTGGAGAGCTTATGAAATAAGTTGAAAACAGTTTGTGAACAAATCACAAATCATAAACTGTCTGTCGATCCTAGAGTGTCTTAGAGTTGACCTTACAACCACTAGGACAAGAGGCTTAGTTAAACACATTATAAGCTTAAATCTATTTTAGACAAATATTTGTTGACAGAAACTGTGGTGCTAAACTCATGGGTATACAAATAATATATATTATGAAAAATACTCCTAAATTTCGTCCTCAAAATACATAATTGCATCAATTGGGGTATGCAACCAACTTTTTTGCCGTCAAAATACACTGCTCACTTGTACCAAATAGATGACATTGAATGATTCAAGATTATCATTTGAGGGCCAAATTGATGTTCCAAAAATTTTCAGGGACCAAAATGGGGGCTTACTTTACATAAGTGTGTTTCTTCTCTCTGAACCTAATTTTTGGTTTGAACAGGGTAAGAAATCCTTGTGAACTTATCTTATATGCTTTGTTTCTATTTGTAAAATATGAGTAATTTCTATATTTCTTGTGTGTATAATGAGATCACTTACCTTTCTATTTATAATGATGTTGCAATAATTGCATTCAATGCCTAAGAAGTTGTTTTGACTAGGACTGCTAACATTTAGTCTAGGATGTTACACAATCAAGGAATAATTAAAACATACACTGAATTTTAACACTAATTATAATCATGGATGCAGATGATGCAGGTGCAACTGAGAGGTGTGAATGAGAAGGAAGAAGTCATTAGGAAGATCAAAGATACAGTTCAAAGTAAACCTTGAGCTCTTACATTCTCATTTACTACTTTGTTGAGGTTGTGAAGTTAAGAAATGTCATAGCTAAATTCGACATTGATTCAAAGAAAAAAAAGGCGACGAATGACGATACTTGCAATTAGGTTCCGATGTGTCATCACTCATCAATCATGTCTTTGACTTCACTAGTACTTCAATCTTGATTATTAATCCAACCCTATCAAGGACCTATGTCTCATTTAGCTGCTTCTTTTAAATATGAGCCTAATGTCTTCAGCTTACAAAAAGAATTTCCATTACTCTTTCTTTGGGTAATAATGCAGAAATATTAGTCTTAACAGGCATGTTGTCTAAGCCACAAAAATATGTTCATCAAATGGATACAAATCTGTATTATAGTATCTGATATATATCATGGTCTTCAGTACCTTATGATACATGCGAGACATATCTCAATTCGATACAAAGTTGAACCCAATTGATAAGAATCCCTTGTGTGTATCTACTTTGGATATGAATCTCATATTGAATCCTGATTCGTTGTATTGAATCCCAATTCATTCCAATGAATAACTACCTAAATTTAGTATAGTCAACCACTTTTTTGTCCTGTATAGTCAACCACTTTTTTGTCCTGTATAGTCAACCACTTTTCTTTTATCGTTTGATTTATGTATTGAATCTTAAATTATTGAGGTTCATAATGATATTTCAACTTATAATTCAGCTATGTCACTTGTTTTTCCTTAAACATATCATATTTTTATTAGTAAGGCATCTTACGATTCATAATAATATTTGATTCATGATTCAGAAAATAGTTTCCATTTGACAACCATGAAATATATACTTATTTAGACTGTTAATATTAGGCACAAAACCAGGTTCCTGGATTTTGGGTGGTGGATGGAACAATGATCAATAGGGAGGAGATTTACCTACTGCCTATTGGATCGATGAAATTACACCTAATAATCCTGTAAGGAAAACACTATAATAACTTCTGTTTTTGAACATGTTCATCATACACATCATTGTGAGTCTTATTGAAGTATACAAGCAGGTTTGGCTTTCAAGAATGGATGGACACATGGGATGGGCTAATTCAGTGGCGCTATCGCTGGCTGGGATTACAAATTTAACCGATAATCCAAGAGGAGGAACTATAATGAGGACTGCTAATGGAGGTAATAATTTATTATCCGCATGTAAATAGAATGAGGTGAATTTGTAAAGCGTACAAGACTGTCAATTGGTTAGACCTTCCTTCAAGTAATCTAGGATTATTCTGTAATTTTTCCACGTCACTTTTTTGGAAATCATTCTCTTTAATTTAACTTTCTTTATTTTGACTTCATGAATCTTCATCCAGTAACTTGGATTGTGAACTTTGAGTTGCTGCATTTTTAGGATTGTTTTTGTGATAATATGTTGTGAGTTTTGTGATTATTGTTTGAAGTTGAAGCAAATTAGCACATTGTATTTCCATTCCATCTAATGTAATTGCTAACTGGAAATCTGTATTGTCATATTAATATTCTTAGGCCATGTTTGGATAAACAACTTAATTTAGCGCTTATAACATATGTGTTTATCATACAAGCGCTTATGCATAAACTATTTCTATAACCAAAGATAAAATAAGAAAACTATCATATGAACTATAAATCGTTTTCATATGCTATCTTGGAGAACTTACAAAAATTAGCTGAAAACAACTTGTGGACATTTATAAGTTGTTCCTATAAGCTCTCCAAAACAATGTCACAAGTGCTTATGCAAGTAGCTAAATTATTTCATATATATATTTTTTGTTATATAAAAGGATATAATATTACTAATTGTTGTGTTGGGTCTTTCATTTCATGCACAGAACCTACTGGATTGCTAATTGATTCTGCAATGACACTAGTAATCTCCCAAATTCCTGAGCGTTCTATAGATGACTGGAGGGAAGCGTTGCAAAGAGCAAGCAGTCTTGCTTTGACAAAGGGTGTGACAACAGTTATTGATATGTGAAGATATTTACCAGGGGTTTCATCAGATCTTTCTTGGGAAGATTTTACAGGTTTTAGTGTTATAGTTTGAGTTTTATGCATATATTTAATCAAATGAAATTACGTTATGGTCATTTCAGATGGTGTTTTGTTTATTAAAATTGAATTGAATTTATATACACTGTCAGTGTAGGATTTTTTACACTGTCAATTTATTATAATCGTCAGATCATTAAAAACATTTGAATTTACTCATACATACTTCTAAAGTCGCATATATGATTGATTGTAATTTGTAGATACTGTAAAACATTTTACCCTGAGCAAACATAGTCATCAAGGAAAGAAAGAACATCAAAATCTTCAAGAAACTGATAAACCAAGCAGTTAGTACTTATGCTCTAAGAAAAACCATTAATCCATTAAAATCCCAAATTAAAATTAGCAAACAATAATGAGAGTAGAAGATTTTATCTTATTCCATTACATAATTTTGTTTTTGTAATGAATTGATTTTTTTTCTAAAATATAGCGTTGAAGAATCGAGAGAAATTAGATTTTATTCTCTTTTATTTTATATTATTATGTTTATTTTTATTCTGTCATTATTACTCAGTTTTACTATTGTAATTTATTTTCCTATATAAACAACTTAGGGCTGTAATAATAAAATATGAAAGTATTTTGTCTTTTACTTTCTTCATGGTATCAAGAGCTCTGGGGTTCTGTAAACCTTTCCACAACCATTAGGGTTTGGCGCTCCAACCAACTGAGCTAAAGCTAATGGCACACAATACCCCATGGAAGGTAGCCCTTATGGGTAGCGGCGACAACGACGATGGTTTGGCAAAAAAATCAGACGTAGTCAACAACCTTGACAATTTAGACAGCACCCTAAGCAGCAGTGGCAGCGGCCTAAATAGCCAGAATGGTTTTTTCAACTTTTTTGGCCATGAGAAAACTTCTAATGCCCTCAAGGTTGAAATCCAGAAACTAAATGGAAAAAATTATGTCGAATGGTCCCAAACCGCAAGATTGATTTTAGACGGTAAGGGAATTGTTGAAAGTGTGAGATTTTAGAGAAAAGGAGGAGAGAAAATAATAAGGGTTTGAATATTATTGATAATAGCTTAATGCTTACTTGATTACAATAGACTCAATACTAATCTCTATTTATAGAGAAACATAGACTAAATCCTAAATTAGGAATAAATCATAATAATAATAAGAGATATTCTAAGATATCTCTATAATTTATAAATTGATCCTAAGAAATAATTTAAGATACTCTAATATAATATAAAAGATATTATAAGATATTTTTTAATATTCTAACACTCCCCCTCAAGCTAAAGCTTACTAAGCTTTAGCTTGCTACAAGAAAATATTTTGCTCCACAAAATAATAAAAAATATGGAGAGGCAACTCAGGGATGCATGCGAAGTCGGAGAGAATTGCTATAAATATAGCCTAGCCAGATAGTCTGATTAATCATCAGCCTGAGAGAAATTCATGGAAGGCAATTGAAAAAAGCAAGCTTCGTTCTTCTAAAAAACTGCATTTGGAAGCTTCAAACCAATAATAATGGAGAGGCAACTCAGGGATGCATGTGAAGTCGGAAAGAATAGCTATAAATATAGCCTAGCCAGATAGTCTGATTGATCATCAGTCTGAGAGAAATTCATGGCAGACAATTGAATAAAGCAAGTTCCGTTCGTCTAAAAAACTGCATTTGGAAGCTTCAAACCACAATAATGGAGACTCAAAATATTTAAACTTAAATCTGCTTCAAGGAGAGAGAGGCGTGCTTCAAGGAGAGAAAGGCAAGGCTAGTGCATCTGGGACAAATTGCCAAAGTAAAGTAAGTCATGAAAATAAAAGGCACCGTTAGAATAACCACTAACGGAAAAAGTCATCACTAATATAATTCATATGTGGAAAAAGGGACACCACCGAAATGATCGTCGGTGGAAATAAAAGCCACTTTTATAATATATTAGTAAGAACTAAATTGCATGACAAACACCGAAGAAGAAGCAGCGCGACTCTAACGAAACAAAGTCATGACCAATCAACGTAATAAGAAAATGCGTCCAAAACAAGAGAGATAATGGTTGTTTGAACAATGACACATATTTTCGCTGATCAAAATTGGCTTTGATGAGACCAACAATAATAATGAAGACAATGACAAACATGTGAAAGATAGTAGCAACGTAGTTGAAAATAGAAGAGCCTTTGGTGCTGTAGACAGCAAGGGCAGTGATGGCAATGAAGGCACCAACAACAATGGGGTCAAGATGGCCATAGTCAGGGTTCATGCTATGGACAATTATACGAAAGTCTTCTGGAGCTCTGTATATTTCCAGCTGCTATAAATGCCACAAAGTGCCCCAATTCTACCCTTAAGTATGCAAATGATAATGATTCTCAAAGTAAACTTTACCACCCCATTGTTGCCCCTACCTATAAGGGCTACCTTCATGGGGTATTATGTGCTATTAGCTCTTTAGCTCAATTGGTTGGAGCGCCAAACCCTAATGGGTTGTAGAAAGGTTTATAGAACCCTAATAATAATTTGTTTTTTTTTTTTTTTTTTTTTTGCGCAGTGAACAGTACCGCGCGATAAACAGTGTTGTGACTGATCTGCTGAAAATAAACGAAAAGCTACAAAAAAATCTCACTAAATATTGGAATGTTAGAAAAGAGAAACTATGATTACATTCCATTATTGTTGGGAACTCGGCAGTGGAATAGAGGCAGGATCGTTCAAGGAGGATCGAAATAGGCTCTAGATACCATGTTGAAAGTGTGAGATTTTAGAGAAAAGGAGAAGAGAAAATAATAAGGGTTTGAATATTATTGATAATAGCTTAATGCTTACTTGATTACAATAGACTCAATACTAATCTCTATTTATAGAGAAACATAGACTAAATCCTAAATTAGGAATAAATCATAATAATAATAAGAGATATTCTAAGATATCTCTATAATTATAAATTGATCCTAAGAAATAATTTAAGATACTCTAATATAATATAAAAGATATTATAAGATATTTTTTAATATTCTAACAGGAATATATGGTTTCCTAACAAGAGATGTGCAAATGTCTGCCACAACTGATCCAAATTACAGGTTTTGGAAATCTGAGAACTCGGTTATTATTGCTTGGTTGCTTAGTAATATGGAATCAACAATCATAAAACCTTTTATGTTTTTGCCTACTGCCAAGGAAGTTTGGGAGGCTATCAAAGAAACATATTCTGATATTCAGAATTCTTCTCAAATTTTCGATCTCAAATCACGATTGTGGCATACCAAACAAGGAGATAGAGATGTCACTACCTATTACAATGAGTTGATGACACTATGGCAAGAATTGGATCTCTGCTATGATGATCATTGGAAGTGTTGTGAGGACAATGTGTTGTTTCTTAAGAGACAGGAGAACGACCGTGTATTCATGTTCTTGGTTGGGCTTAATAAGCGGCTTGATGAAGTCCGAGGCAGAATATTGGGAAAGATCCCATTGTCATCACTTCGGGAAGCATTCTCAGAAGTTAGAAGAGAAGAGGCGAGACAAGGTGTTATGATGGGTAAGTCACCTTCTGTTGGTGAGGTTGAAAGCTCTGCCCTAGTCACTAAGAATGAAGACGGGAATAGCGCTGGCAAGAAACCATGGTGCGAACATTGCAAGCGTCCATGGCACACACGTGATACATGTTGGAAGCTCCATGGAAAACCTCTAAATTGGAAGAAAAAAGAAAGAAACGAAGGTCATGAGCTCTAAGCTGGTACATTTGATCAAGAGAAGCAGTCTCCTTCAAACCCATCTCCTTTCACCAAGGAACAGTTAGATCAATTGTACAAACTTCTTGAGTCTCAAACTTCTTCTTGCTCTATAGTTCAGAGAGGTAATTTTCCAAATACTGCTCTACTTAGTGTCACTCCCAACCATACTTGGATTATTGATTCTGGTGCTACTGATCATATGACTGGGGAGTCGAGTCTATTTTCTTCTTATAGTCCTTGTGCAGGTAACCACAAATTTAAAATTGCAGATGACTCTCTTTCAGCCATTGCAGGGAAAAGTTCTGTTATTCTGTCACCTAAGTTAACCTTAAAAGATGTCTTACATGTTCCTAATTTATCATGTAATCTATTATCCATTACTAAATTAGCAAAGGATATAAATTGTCAAGCTAACTTCTTTCATTCTCATTGTACTTTTAAGGATTTGAGCACGGGGAAGATGATTGGTAATGCTAAGGAGAGTGGAGGACTCTATTATCTTGACAATGGACTCGACTTCAAAGACCAACAAAAAACAAGTACCTGCTTTGAATCTATTTTTGTTTCTTCTAATAATGATGATATTATGTTATGGCATTTACGGTTAGGACATCCTAGTTTTCCGTATTTGAAACATTTGTTTCCTAAATTATTTTCTAAGAAAGATCCATCTTTATTTCATTGTGAAACTTGTGAATTTGCTAAACATCACTGTTCTTCTTTTTCTACACAACCATATAAACAATCAAAACTGTTTGCAGTTATTCATAGTGATGTTTGGGGTCCTAATAGAATAAAAACATTTTCTAATAAAAAATGGTTTATAACTTTTATTGATGATCATACTAGAATTTGTTGGGTTTATTTATTGAAAGAAAAATCGGAAGTTGGACAGGTTGTAAAAAATTTCTTTAAAATGGTGCACACTCAATACCAAACAAATATTCAAGTCTTCAGAAGTGACAATGGTAAAGAATATTTTAATATACTTTTGTCTGATTTTATTCTTGCAAATGGGGGTTGTTCATCAAAGTTCTTGTGTTAATACACCCCAACAAAATGGAATTGCAGAGAGAAAGAATAGGCACCTTCTTGAGGTTGCTAGACCTTTACTATTTGCAAATAAGGTTCCAAAATATTTGTGGGGTAAAGCTGTTTTAACTGCATCATATTTAATCAATCGAATGCCATTTAAAGTTTTAGATTTTCATACACCTCTTGATGTTTTTCGAAATTATTTTCCTTTGACTAGTGTCTCTGCTGATTTGCCACTAAAAGTTTTTGGTTGCACTGCTTTTGTTCATGAACATAAACACCTTGACAAACTCGACCCACGAGCAATAAAATGTGTGTTTACCGGTTACTCTCCAACTCAGAAGGGGTATCGGTCTTTTGAACCAAAATCAAAAAGAATTTTTGTAACCATGGATGTTACTTTTGTTGAAAATCAACCATTTTTTACTGACATTCATCTTCAGGGGGGAAATTTTAAGGAAGATTCATCTTTTACTTTTGAAAACATCATTACTTTAAGTGATATAGTGTTGTCACAAAATTCTAAGACTTATATTGATGCACCAAAAGAAAATGCCCAAGAATCCATATTGAAACTCAATCCACTAATGAATGAGGTTTCGACAGATTCGGGGGCAACAATTTCAAATGAAAATCATAATGATCAAATTCTTGATCTCAATAATAATAAAGGACTACTTGAAATGCCACAACATAATGACCCAGATAAAGAGACACAAAGCAGGTTTACTACAATTGACCCTACTTGGAAGGGAAATGTCTTTGAAAGAAGAAACCATAAATAGAGAAATGAAGGACCCACTCTCCGACCCTTCCAAGATTCTGAACCAATAGATAATCCAACACATCATCTTGATACAGGTAAGTCTTCTTCTATTCTCAAGAGTCATGTCGAGTATCCTGATTTAGACCTTCCTATTGCAATTAGAAAACCTATTAGATCATGCATTAAATATCCTTTGTCTAATTATGTGTCATACTCAAAATTGTCTTCTTCATTTGCTGCATTTACCTCTAAGTTGTCTACTGTAGAAATTCCAAAAAATATATAGGAGGCTCTAAAAATTCCAAAGTGGAAGGAAGCTGTTCTTGAGGAGATGGGAGCTCTTGAGAAGAATCAAACTTAGAGAGTCATGACATTACCTACAGGAAAGAATATTGTTGGCTGTAAATGAGTATTTACTGTGAAATATAATTCTTATAGCACAGTTGAAAGATACAAGGCACGCTTGGTTGCTAAAGGGTTTACTCAGACATATGGCATTGATTACTCAGAGACTTTTGCTCGCGTTGCCAAATTAAACACTATCAGAGTTCTCTTGTCCTTGGCAGTGAATTTAGATTGGTCTCTTAACCAACTTGATGTAAAGAATGCTTTTCTGAATGGTGATTTGGAGGAGGAAGTATACATGGATAGCCCACTTGACTTTGAAGATAAATTTGGTTCAAATGTGTGCAAACTTCAAAAATCCCTTTATGGTCTCAAGCAATCTCCAAGGGCTTGGTTTGAAAAATTCACTCAGTCGATCAAAAGGCAAGGATATAATGTTAGTAAAATTTCAATTCTAATTGTATATGTAGATGATATTATTCTCACAGGAGATGACATTGTTGAGATGGAAAAATTGAAGAAAAATTTGACTAAAGAATTTGAGATTAAAGATTTAGGCGCGCTTAAATATTTTCTTGGTATGGAAGTTGCTCGCTCAAAGAAGGGAATTGTTGTTTCTCAAAGAAAATGCATCCTAGATCTCTTGGAAGAAATTAGGATGAGTGGGTTTAGACCAGCAGATACTCCTATGGAATTAAATGCTAAACTTTGGGAGAAAGGCAGTGTTTCTGTTGAGATTGGAAGATACCAGAGGTTAGTCGGCAAACTTATTTATCTAGCCCACACTAGACCTGACATCGCTTTCTCTGTGAGTGTTGTAAGTCAATTCATGCATTCTCCCTATGCTGCTGTAATTCTTTTTTTATTTTTCATCCCTGCAAAATTAGATGTCTTCATTTTTACTTTTTAGTCTATGATGCTAACTTCCCGTTTAAATTTTAAGGATGATGTAGCACACATAGATACATGTCATCCTTTCCATGTAAGATGACAATGCCAAGTATTAGATTGTATACCCCATTCATTACTTTGTAAAATACTCGATTAGTTATCGGAATTAGTTAGAAAATTAGTTAGACCTCTTTTGCTCTTTGTTTTGTACTAATCCTACATGTTATATAAATCCTTTCATTGTAAACTTAATTCAATTAAATCAATTGATGAGATTCAATATGGTAACAATCATTTCCATATTCATTCCTCTAATAATCTTGGTTGTGTTGGTATCTCACCCACTGAATGGTGACAACTACAATTCATGGAAGAAAGCCATGACTATGACACTTTCAGAAAAAAAACAAATTCGGTTTTGTTGATGGTTCTATCGATTAACCCGCTCCAAATCAACCTAATAGTTTAGCATGGCATCGCAACAACAACTGGTCACATCTTGGATCTTGAATGTGATCTAGAAGGACATGCAATCCACAGTTCTTCATTGTTCTATCGCGAAGGAAATTTGGGATGATCTTCAAGAACGCTTTGAACAACCTAATGGCCCCTTCATCTTTCAGCTCAAGCATGAATTGGCAACCCTGCAACAAGGTTCTATGTCTGTTACTACCTTTTATGCTAAGGTTCGTTCTCTTTGGCAATCTCTTGTTGAATTACGACCCTCTCATCATTGCAATTGTAGTTGTATTTGTTGAATGAGAAGAAAATATTGAGAGACATGTTGAATAACCCGTGTGTTTCAACTACACAGCGGAAGTTCTTTATATAGACTTTATGTGATAAATGCACACAATGACAAGAATACTTATAGACGGTAGGAATACTTATAGACGATAGGAATACTTATAGACTTTCTATTTATTTAATACTAATATTTTATTTTCAACGTATTCAACCTTGGGCTGATTTCATTCAAATAGAACATGTTATGCATTTCCTTATGGGATTGAATGACTCCTTTTCTGCTATTCGTAGGCAAATTTTGTCCACTGATCCCATTCCCCTAATTACTAAAGAGTTTCCCCTTATCATTCAAGAAGAAAAGCAAAGGGCAATTGTAGCTCCACCTATTCCTTCTTTTGACCCTTTGCATACATTCGTTGTCAAGAATTCTTCTGAAAATAAATTCAAGGGTATCATGAAAGATCCCTCCCTTTGTGCTCATTGTGGTTTGCTCGGTCACACTCAAGATCGTTATTATAAGATTCATGGTTATCCTTCTAATTAGAAGAAGAATTCCGATCGACAGCACAACAAAATGGCCAATTGTTAACACTTTTACAAGGCAGCAGCACCTTTATGGTTAATTCCACAAATGCTTCCACCTCCAATTGTATGATTCTTTCTATCAATTCCCCTTCTTAAATTTTTTCACACAATCACCAGATTCTTGATTCGACTGCCAGTGTCCACATTGCATGTCCGTTGCATTTATTTCATTCTTACCAAAGGTTTCTCATAAGTGTGTTCTTCTTCCAAATAACATGCTTTTTCTTGTTGTTGCAGTAGGTGTCACAAAATAGGACATGATGTCTTTTGCTTTGACATTTTCTAAGTATAAATAATAGTTACAACATTTACATCTAATAATTACAATTTAAGGGGATCAAGTCAAATCCTGATTTGTCTAACTTATTTTAGGAAAGCTGGTAAATATAATTTACAAATTAATATTATTTCCTAATTCACAGTAGGAACTATTAGATTGACTCCTGATTTTCTTTTGCACAATGTGTTGTATATTCCTCATTTTAATGTTAACTTGGCGTCTGTTAGTGCTTTACTAACTGATAATTCTTTCCCTATAATTTTTTCAAATAATCAATTTGTGATTCAAGAGATGGCACACTTCAAAGGATTGGCAAGGGTAGCCTCATTAAGGGCCTTTGTGGGCTATCTTCCTAGGACCTGATTTCAGACCACATTGCTCTAAATTACAAGTTTAAAGAACTTGCTTCTTTCCATTCTTGTAATTCAATTTCTTTTTGTAATAATACCCCAATTTGACACTTTAGATTTGACCACATTTCTGATAAGATCCTTAGATTTTTAAGCAATAAAATACCTTTTGCCATGTCAAATGAATTTACTTCTTCTATTTGTCAACTATGCCCTCTTGCAAAATTTAGACGATTGTTTTTTCCTGCTTATAATCACATCTCTGATGCTCATTTTACTTTGTTGCATTGTGAGATTTGGGGTCCTTATGGTCACCCTAACTATGATGGCAAGAGTTATTTTCTCACTTTGGTGGATGAATGTACATGATACTCTTGAATTTTTATGCTTAGTGCAAAATCTAAGGCAACAATTGCAATAATTAAATTTTTTGGCATGGTCAAGACTCAGTCTGGTGTCACTGTTAAATGCCTTTGGTCTGATAATGCCAAGGAATTGGCCCTCACTCAGTTCTTACAAAACCAAGACACATGCATCAGTTTTCTTGTGTAGAAAGGCCATAACAAAACTCTGTTGTAGAACGCAAACACCAACGTTTGTTGAATGTTGCTCATGCACTATTTTTTCAGTCCAAGATGCCAATTACTTTTTAGGGAGAATGTGTTGCTACTGCAGCCTTCTTGATCAACAAATTGCCCTGTCTAATTCTCAAGGATAGATCTCTGTATTAGATTTTATATGGTAAGGATCCTGATTAGAACTCTTGAGGTCTTTTGGTTGCTTGGCCTATGCTGCCACATTGCCATCTAGTCGCAACAAGTTCATTGCAAGAGCAGTTCCCATTGTCTTTGTTAGTTATCCTCATGGCTATAAAGGTTATAGACTATATAGCATTCAAACTCAAAAGTTTTTTATCTCAAGGGATGTCACTTTTCATGAGACTACTTTCCCATTTCATGACTTACCTAATACATCCATCTCACATGATCCATTCCCTGATTTGGTGATTGCCATTCCCATTCCTGAAAACAACACAACACACCAGATCCTAATCCCCTTTTATCCGAGCTAGATATTCCGAACCCAACAGATGATCCAAATCCTCCAAATAACCATATCCTCCTTCCTAGGATATTTTTACAGTGCATATATCCACTAGAAATACTCGTTACCTACTTACTTAAATGACTATGTGATGACATCTCAGTCACCTCTCTATCCCATTCAACAGTTTTGTTCTTAAACTCATCTCAACCCGTCGTACAAGTTCTTCATATGTGCAATATCAACAGCTTCTGAACCTCAGTAAGCATTGGAGGCCAAAATATGTCTAGCCTTGAATGGCGACAAGCTATGAGTGAATAAATCAAAACATTGGAGGCCAAAATACTTGGTCTCTTGTTTCCCTTCCACTCAGTAAGCATTGTATTGGCAGTAAATGGGTGTATAAAGTGAAATTCAAACCTGATGGTAGTGTGGATCGTCATAAAGCTCGTTTGGTAGCCAAGGGATATACTCAACACACTGGTATTGATTTCTCAGGTACTTTTTCCCTTGTCGCCAAACTCACTTCTGTTCGTGTTTTACTCACAGTGGCAACAACAAAGAAATGGCATTTGTTGCAATTAGATGTGAGTAAAGCATTTCTTAATGGTGAACTTTTTGAAGAGGTTTACATGACTCCTCATGTGGGTTATTATCCTGCTAAAAAGGGATTGGTTTGCAACCTGAACAAATCCTTGTATGGCCTTAGACAAGAATCACGACAATGGTTTTGCAAGTTCTCCATCACTTTGCTTGCTCATGGTTTTGCTCAATCTGAAACGATTATTCCTTGTTTACTTCTGGTTCAGGTCCCTCTTTGACATTGTGTTGGCAAGACCAAATTCCACCAAAATTGATGAGACTCAGGCCCTCCTTCAATCATTGTTCAAATTAAAAGTTCTTGGTGACTTGAAGTATTTCCTAGGATTGGAAATTGCTAAGTCAAACAATGGCATATTTCACTTTCTCAGCATAAATAAACTCTCAATCTGCTTGAAGATTTTGGTGTTTTGGGCTGCAAACCTGTCTCACTCCCATTGGATCCCAATGCTAAACTTTTAGCCACTTAAGGTGATCCTTTTTCAGATCCATCACTTTACAAACAGCTCATTGGCAGGCTGATGTACTTGACCATCTCACGAGCTGATATTAACTTTGTTGTTCATAAACTTAGCCAATATACGCAAAAGCCACGAAGGCCTCATCTCCTTGTTGCTCACCATCTTTTGCAGTACCTTAAATCTGCACCAGGCCAAGGTCTCTTGTTCCCTTCAACTAATTCTCTTGCTCTTTCAGCTTATGTTGATGCTGATTGGGGCAACTGTGTGGATACCAAAAGAGCCACTACTGGTTTTTGCCTCTTCCTTAGGAAAAGAAGCAACCTACAATCTCTAAAACTTTTGCTGAAGCTGAGTACAGGGCGTTGTCCTCTGCTGCTAGTGAAGTTGTTTGGTTGCAACGTTTACTTGTTCACTTTGAAGTCTCTCCAACTTCAGTTATGATTTATTGTGACAACCAATCCTCCATCCATCTTGCTTCTAATCCTGCCCACCATGAACATTCTAAACATATCGACTACCATTTTATACAAGAGATTGTGCAAATTAGTTAGAGGTTGTGCCAGTTAGTTAGATCTCTTTTGCTCTTGTTTTGTATTGATGTATTGATTCTGCATGCTATATAAAGAAGGATTCCCTTCATTGTAAACTCAATTCAATTAAATCAATTGATGAGATTCAATACCAAGTGTCAACAACACAACATTGAATGATGGTGACATGACAACATTGCTATTGAAGTTGTGGGATTTTAGAGAAAATGAGGAGACAAAATAATAAGAGCTTGAATATTATTGATAATAGCTTTATGCTAATTTGATTACAAAACATTCAATACTAATCTTTGTTTATGGAGTTACATAGACTCAATCATATATCAGGAACAAATCATAATAATAATGATAGATATTCCAAGAGATCTCTTTAATTATAAATTGATCCTATGAAATTATTTAAGATACTATAATATAATATAAAAGATATCATAAGATTTTTTTAACATTCTAACAACTACCATGTGGCATTTCTAGGGGTGGGCAAAATTCAGTTATGCTTGAAAACCGAACCGAACCGAACTGAACTGGTTTTCAGTTCAGAAAAACCGAACCGAACCGGTTTACAGTTTATAAAACCGAACCGAACCGGTTCTTGAAACCAGTGAACCGGTTTAATATTCCAAACCAAACCGGTTCTCAAAATTGAAAAATTTTACACATTTTCACTTTTTGCCCAGAAGAATTTGGAAAAAAAGGCATGCATTCACAAGTGATATTGAATACCAAAATCTAATTTAAACGCTGATGGAATTGAATAAAAAATCCCAAAATTGAAACCACTATCAAAGACATCAAGTTTTGTACTAATAATGGATGAAATCCAATCCACCAAAAGGAAAAAAGAAAGAAAAAATCCCACTAGCTCAAACACACTACAATGAAGGCTTTCCTTTAGCTGGAAACAATGTGCTACTGCTACTATTCTTCCTTTTTATCTTCTTAGCAGATCATAGTAATGCTCTGACTTTCTGTAATCTGACATGCAGATAGCCTGAAATCACACATAAAAAGTTCTTCATAAGCTTACAAATATAATGATTCTTTAATCTGAATATGCTGTACATTTATTATTACATGCACAATTATAAAAAAAAAAAGTAAATTAATAATATAAAACAGAACACAAGAAAAATTATTTGAATGATATAAAAGAAAATGACCAATATTGTACTAGTGTATATTCAATACAATGAAAGAAATGTTTACCTGCATTGCAAATGCTAAGTGGATTAGTGTTGCTTCAGACCAAGGCATTCCAATGAATTGAAGACCAATAGACAAACCCAATTTATCATTTCCAACCTGTGAAGTTTGAAGCATATATAACATATAAATAATATCTAAAGTGCAGCTATAGAAACAGATCCAAAATGTCAACTAAGCAAATTACAAGTTAAGTTTGTCAGAAAAGCACCTTCTTGCACAGTACTCTTGTGCTCCTGTGCCCGGTAAGAGAGAATCACATAAGGATCTATGCTAGCTGCTCATTGAGAACAAAGATCATCAGAACTTTAAAGGACCATTTTGATCAATTTGAATAATCAAATTCATAATTCAACATTATTATATGATTATAACTAGTTGTCAATAATGTCAATAGTCATTAATCAGATCAAAGAAAAATTGACTTCAACTGAATCTCAAATTCAACTATTATCAAAGAAAAATAGACTCAAATTAACAAGCTTTATGAACAACAAATATATGTAGATCAATCCAACTTTAGATAAATAATTTTTTGTAGTTTAATTTGGTTATTACAAGTATCTAGATCCACCAAACCAGCTTTAATATATCAAAAAATTAAAACTCAAACATTTGGATCCATTTTTTTATGAAGAAATTTCAGTGAAAAAGGAAAATTCATTGATATATGCAATATCTGAATTTAACATTTTTATGCATAGTATATTACTTACAGAGAAAATCATTGTCTTCAAGGCCTTTGGCGCTGATCAAAACAACTTCAAGAGTCCCACGAGGAAGTTTCCCGCTATAGAAAAGCGAACAAGTGCAGCTAAAATAATGGCAAACAGTTATTAAAAATAAAAAAAATGACACCAGTTAGTAATTTCAAAAAATAACATGTAGAGTTCAATAACCATATAAATACTAAAACACTTGGTTTCACTCACCTAATTCTTTGAGCTAAACAAAATAGAAACAAATGTCTTTAATCGTCAAGACTAATGACACTAGCAGATGCTGTTGCGTAGAGCGTTGGAGAAATGATCTCTGCAAAAAAGAGCATTTCATTATGTTTCAATAAATTTAAAATACAATACAAAGTTTGTAGAACTAAAAATATTGTGACATACCTTTCTCAAAGGTTTCAAGTTCTTCAAGGTCCTCGTTAAATAGATTTGAGAAAAGAGATCCTTTCAGCCAATCTTGAGTGCAAACAAGCACTTCCACTATCGTAGGTGTAAGATTACTACGATGAGGATCCAACACCCTTCCTCCAGTGCTGAAAGCAGACTCTGATGCTACAGTAGACACAGGGATGGCCAACACCTCACGAGCAACACTTGAAAGGATGGGGAATCTAGTTGAGTTGACTTTCCACCAATTTAGAATGTCAAACTCGACAAAATAAGGTTCACACTCTTCAGCAAGGTATTTATCAAGCTCAGAATTAGGATCAATTCTTTGCCCAGTTGATTTTTTGTAGAAACCCATACCATGTATATCATTATCATCTTCCTCTGGTTGTGATTCTCCCATACTTTGAGAACCTTCCTCCCTACCTTCATATTCTCGATAAATTGATTTCAAGGAAGATGACAATTTTGTCTTCAATGCCTCACCATCTACTTCAAAGAAATAATCAATAAAGTAGTTTACATATCCAAATTTGCAAGTTGGATCCAACACAATAGCAATCAGTAACAACACGTTTATTCCATCAACGTTGCCCCAATACTTGTCATATTTACTCTTCATACTAATCCCCATCAACTTTATGCTTGCATCATTGTGCTCACATAATAATCGGATCTTCCTTCCAATAGCAAATACCTCCTTCATATATATGTTACTAGTAACATATGAAGAGCCGGAAATACGCATAGTAGCATCATAGAAAATCCTCAAAAAGGGAAGCACCGTATTAGCAAAGTACCAATCCTTGGATAGAGGCACGCCAGGGCCTTTATCCTTAGATAATTCTTTGACATACTTAGCATCGGCAATTTCTAACAAATCAAATGCTTTCTTATACTTCACAGCCGTTACTAACATTAAATATGTGGAATTCCATCTAGTTTCCACATCTAGACATATGAGACCTTTATAAGAAATTTTCTCTCTTTCAACGCATCCCTTAAACCTTGCCAATCTCGAAGGAGACGATCTCACATACTTGACTGCTTTCCGGATTCTTATGATAGATATGTCCTCATCTTTTAAACCTTCCTTTACAATCAAACTCAAGATATGTGCACAACACCGCATATGGATATATTCTCCGTTCAAGAGCAAACAATTCCTTGCATTCATCCACTTCTTCATAAATTTAATTCCAACGTCGTTAGATGATGCATTATCTACTGTTATGCTAAAGACACGATTCAACTCCCAAGCATTTAAGCATGTCTCGACTTCCTTGGCCATGAACTCTCCTGTATGGCTCGTGATTTGACAAAAATTCAAGATTTTCTTATGCAAATTCCAATTTTTATCAACGAAATGTGCAGTTAGACTCATGTAGCTTAGATTTTGAATAGAAGTCCATGTGTCCGTCGTAAGGCAAACCCTTCCACAATGTTTTGAGATAAAAATTTTAAGTCTTTCTCTCTCCGCATCAAAAAGTGACCAAATAGCACGCCTTAATGTAGTGCGGGATGGAATATCAAATTGTGGTTGTAAGGCATTCACAAAGTTCCGAAAAAACACATTCTCCACAAATCGAAAAGGAAGTTCTGCTCCCACAAACATCTTCACAAGCTCCAATCGACATGCCTCTTGGTCAAAGGTTGAATGAGGTGAAGAGACAACACCTAATTCCTCATTTTGTGTTTTTTGCCTTTTGTGTTCTTGATTATCAGGATGCTCCTTACATCTTTTCAGATGCATAATCATAGCACTTGTCCCATCCTTGAATTTAATCAAGTGTCCACAATAATGACATTTGGCCATTTGACCTGAATTAGGCACTTCAGTAAAGTGATTCCATGCTTGTGATCGATTTTTACGCTTAGATGATGGAAGATGAGCTGATATATCTTCACCAGAAGGGGCAACCGAAGTGGTAGCAATATGTTCTTCGTTCTCCATTAATGGAGAGTCCACATAATCACCTATTGACGACATCTGTTTAAATAAATATGATTAGAAAGTCTACTTTTAATCGTTTATTGAAACAAAAACAATAACATAAACTAAACGAAACTAAACTAAACTAAACAAATTATCCAACATAAACTAATTACAAATTATCCAACATAAACCACTATTAATAATTGATCTTCTATTATTTCAAATTGATTCAACAGGTTAAGGTGGACACCATCCTAATAGAGAGTGATTTTATTGCAAAGGCTATCCTTGACCTAATTCCCATTCTTCAAATTACTAATTTAATCATTGGAGCAAACAAATCTCATCTAAGGTACATTCATTCATTAACCTAGCATTTCACATTAATTCATTTGAGTACTACTTAATTAATTAGATAATATAATGAATCATATGATGAACAGAAAATCAAGATCAAGGAAATTAGGAAAATGTAGTGTGGCAGATGAGATAATGCAAAATGTACCACAAAGTTGCAATGTCATAATTATATATGAAGGGAAGGAAGTAAACCAATGTCCTGCTATAAGATTGATAAAGCAGAAGATTGTAAACTTCAGGTTTATTACCTAATGGTGACTTTGAAGTTGGACCAGAAGCATCAGAACTAAAGGGGTCAGTAGTAACAAGCCATGATGGAATACCAAATTGAACAATTTCAAGATTCGTTGAATACATAAAATCAGGACAAAAACAAGGTGACATGCTTTTAATTGTACCAGAAGGTGCATATGCTATTAGGCTTGGTAGTTTAACACACTGTAAAGTTCATCTCTCAAACCTTTTCTAAGACTCTTTCACAAGTAATTGGCCAATACCTTACTTCCACTATAATTCTTACTACTATAGATCTATCTCAGTTACATACTCCTTTACATACAAAAATTAAGTTTGGATCAACTTCTCAATAATGAATAAATATTAGGAGATAATCACAACATATTCTCATGATTGTTACACAAAATCACTTGTATTTTTAATACTGTCTTAGGTACTTAAAACTAGTCCTGGATTGTAACACTTTCCTTATCATAATTTCTTTGAATCTCTATCTTTCTTATCTTTAATACAAACTTTGCAATTTCTTACTTATTATAAAAACTTCACACATTGTTATACTCTTACTGAAACCATGCTTTATGAATCAACAATCAAATTGAATCTCTGTCTCTCACATGAAACATTGCAACATATATTTTCTCCATTGAACAATAACTCAATGAAACAACACAGTGAGCACACCCAAAAAAAAAACAATCAAAACAAAACTAAAATGTTCAAAATAAAAATCAAAGACAACTATTGAAACAACATAAATGAAGAATAAATAAGAGAAAAAACCAATGCTATTGATTACACAAATGCAGATAAAAAGAAATCAGCAAGCATGAATATAAATACAGAGATAAACAAAAGCCAAATTACACAAAACTTCAAAAAAATACAGCAAAACAATCAAAAGTAGAGTACTAATAATGGTAGAAATAAAATACATGGGAAAAGCATGAACTCACTCAAAAGGTTATCAGACAATCAAAATCATCAACCAAAATAATGAAGATGAACCAAAATGGTGAAACAGCGAAAGCGAAGAGAGAAGAGATGACTCACGAAGAGATAAAACGAGGTGCGATCGTTGTGCGAAGAGAGAAGACGAAGTGCGATCGTTGTGCGAAGAGAGAAGACGAAGTGTGATCGTTGTGCGAAGAGAGAAGACGAAGTGCGATCGTTGTGCGAAGAGAGAAGAGATGACTTTTCTATTTGCGGCGACGACCATAAGCTTCATTTCAATTTTAGGGTTTTGAGGCTGATTTTAGGGTTTTGAGATTTTGAGGTTTTGGTAGAATCAAAACTAAATTTGGTTACAAGGCACCTATTTTGTTTAAAATCAGTTCAGTTAAAAAAACTGATTTTAAAATAAAATTTGGTTTTTAAATTTTTTGAACCGGTTTAATTTAAAAGTGGTTTGGTTCGGTTCAGTTCTATAAATCAGTTCAATATTTGGTTTTTTTGCCCATCCCTAGGCATTTCCGTGCCATCTATTGCCACATGGCATTTTCATTGCTACATGGAACTGACATGCCGCCTCAAAATCCCATGGATGACAGAGATGAAAAGCAAAACAAAAATTATCTACATGTACGCAAAACAAAAAAGTAATATATATATATATATATATATATATATATATATATATATATATATATATATATATATATATATATATATATATATATATGATGTAGCTAAATATCACTAGAAGGGGGGTTGAATAGGAATTTTGCTGTAAAAAATAATTTTGAAGTGTTTTTAAAACTATTCTCTCGCTGAGGATGGTAACTCCGAGGATGGGTTTTTCAAATCTTCAGTTTTGAGTTGAGCAAAAGAGTGAGAGAAGAATATGAGAGAGACACACACAATTTTATACTGGTTCACCCAAAGATGGCTACGTCCAGTCCTCACACCCTTGTGAGGTTTTACTAAAGTTCAAACAGATCAACCTCATGCTGAGGATGATTACAAAATGTGTATTCTTTAGCTTCACCAAGCTTACAATCAATTTTCAAATATTTCCAAGTGTATCTCACATGGAAATTACAAAGTAATATGAGAGTGATTGATTCTAAATACTTTCTCAAGGATTTTCAAAGGTACAAGCTCTTTGATGACCGTTGGAATTCATTACAAAAGATCCAAGGTTTTTCATCATAATTACAGAACTGCCATTCAACTTGTTCTTGGACTGGCAACGGCCATCCTCACGCATGCAGATCAGCTTCCTTAAAACTTGATCTTAAGATGTCCTTGTCTATTCTCTTTTATCAAAGATTGCAAGACTGTTTCTTTGACCATGTGAGCTACAACCTTTTCAAAAAACTTTAAGGACTAGGTTGATTTCAACTTTTGAGGGTGATGTTGACAAGAGAGAGAGTCACACTCTTTCATAGGTCTGCCATCCTCCAGTCCAAGGATCAGATCTGCTTTCACATGTGATCTTCCGTTTTTGGCTTGTTTGTTGTTGCCTTTCTTTAACTTGACTTCTTCATGTATTCATTCGTGCAAGCACAATAAATGGTCTGATTTTAGCCTTTGCACATGCTTGATGAGTTGCTTTCAACTTTGCTGAACCATCCTCAGCCTAATCTGTCATCCTCTAGACTTAGATCTGGCTATTCTTGTCTTTTTCCTTTTGGCCTTCTACTTTTATTTCAAATACTTTTATTTTATTCATTCTTTGACATTGTTGTGCATTTCTTTAATGAATAAAAGAATTTGTTCTGGTGAGGACACATATTGTGCATATTTTAAGATTTATCAGCTAGCGAGGCCATCCTCGCCGTTTTCCATCCTAAGCATTTTCTATCCTTAGATTTGAATCAGGTTTTTCTTCTTTTTTCCTTAGTGATTAATAACCTATTTTCTTATATGAATACACTCAAAAGCACATATTAGTCATTAACCACAATCATAATCTTTTAAGTAATTTTGTTATCATTAAAATCATTTGAGAGATTTTGTCTGTACTCTTTTTCAGATATTGGAGTTCCTCATTAAAATCCCTCTATACTCTTTTTTAGATATTGGAGTTCCTTCATCATCTTTGTGGAGTATTGGAGTTCCTTCATCATCATACTCTTGGCTGAACTCATGTTATATTTGTTGAGCAAATCCTTGGTGTATTTTTCTTGTGATATAAAAATACCATCCTCTCGTTGTTTGATTTGCAAACCAAGGAAGAATTTTAACTCCCCCATCATAATCATCTCAAACTCACTTTGCATGAGGGTGGAGAAATCTTTACACATCTTTTCATTTGTGAATCGTTTTGGGTTCAACTTGTGATATCATGGCCATGTTGGTAGTGCTTTCCTTTAGAGAATTTCTGGTTCTAACACCATCCTCAGTATTCCCAATGATTAGATCTGGAGGATGATGTGTGACTGTTTTCCATCCTCTTGGAAGTTGCTGAGAGGTTGGGTCAGACTCATCCTCTTCGTGAGGACCGGGTACTTGAGAGGGTGACTGTTCATCTTCTTCATTTTTATCCATTTTTTCTAAACACAAGTTATCAAACTCATCAAAAATAACATGCATGGATTCCTCCATAGTTTGAGTCCTAAGATTATATATTCTATAACCTTTTAACGTTGTGGAGTATCATAGAAAAATTCCTTTATCAGATTTTGGATCAAACTTTCCCAAATTTTCTTTATTATTTAGAATGTAGCAATAACACCCAAATATATGAAAATAGGAAATATTAAAATAAGAAATATTTGGTTTTCTCCCTTTCCATAATTTGTTTGGAGTTTTGTTTAAAATTTTTCTAATGGATGCACGATTAGAAACACAACAAGCAGTGTTGATGGCTTTGACCAAAAAGTATTTTTCAATGTTGGCTTCATTTAAAATAGTTCTAGTCATTTCTTGTAAAGTTCTATTTTTCCTTTCAACAACCCCATTTTGTTGGGGAGTTCTTGGACAAGTTGTGAGAAATACCATTTTCTTCACAAAGATTTTTAAAGGATTCATTTTCAAACTCACCTCCATGGTCACTTCTCACCGAGACAATTTTTGATCCTCTTTCGTTTTGAACCTTTTTGCAAAAATGGTGGAATGCCTCAATGGCTTCATCTTTATGTTTTAAAAATAGAACCCAAGTAAAACGAGAAAAATCATCAACAATTACAAAACCATATCTTTTTCTACTAAGACTTGGAGTTTTGATAGGACCAAAAAGATCAATGTGAATAAGTTCAAGAGGATGATTTGTTGAAACAAAGTTTTTAGAGTGAAAACTACTTTTAACTTATTTTCCTTTTACACAAGCTTCACAAACTTTGTCTTTTTCAAAATTAATTTTTGGAAGACCTTTTACTAATTCTAAATTTTCTAATTTAGAAATAGTGTTTAAGCTTGTGTGACCAGCTCGTTTGTGCCAAATCCATTTATCTTTTTCAATGGAAACAAAACAAGATTCAGTAGGTAAATCATCATAATAAAGTTCATATAAATTCCTTTTTCTAACCCCGGAAAAGAAAACTCTACCCGAGGATGAGTGCTTAACCTCACATAGAGTAGACTTGAAAATAACTTCAAAACCACTATCACATAATTGACTAATGCTTAGCAAATTATGTTTTAAGCCATCCACATACTGAACATTTTCAGTTTTTGCAGAATTATTCTTACCAATAATACATGTTCCTTTTATTTGAGCTTTATCATTATTACCAAATGTGACTGATCCTCCATCCTTTATCTCCAATGACATGAAGCATTGCTTATCCCCTGTCATATGCCTTGAGCAATCACTGTCCAAGTACCAAGACTTTCTTTTGTTGATTAGAGGATAAACATGTATTAGAGTTTAAAAGTGACTTAGGTACCCATATAGCATTGGGTCCTTGTTGGTTAGTTTTTCCTCTTGTGACGACTTTCCATTTGTGATAACAAATAGAATCATGGTGCCCATGTTTACCACAGAATGAGCATGCTGACTTTACATTGTTAGGTTTCTTCTTAGCATGACAAATTTTGGAAGTATGCCCAAGTTTTTTGCAAAAGATGCATTTAGGCCTATCCTCACATTGTTTAGGCAAGAAAAATTTTTCATACAATTTTTGTTTTTGAAAACTTTTAAAACCAATACCATCCTTGTCAAATATTCCAGATTGAGACCCCATTATCTTTTGAAATGTTTCTGTAGATTTGACAAAGATGGAAATATCGTTTTTTAGTTCTTTAACCTATATTTTCAAAATCTCCTTTTCTGTGTCCTCGTCAGGAGGTTGAGGATGAGTTTCGGCTATCCTCTCGTTATGAGTTTTTTGTTGCTCTAACATTTGAAAATGAGAATGCTGCAATTCTTGAATGATTTTAACATACTCATCATTCTTTTTTTGAAGCTCCTCATTTTGTTTCTTTATCTCAACAAGTTGGTTTTTTTGAAATATAAGGAAAATTAATAAGTAAATAAGTAAAACAACATACTAAAATTTGGACGAAAACAGAGAAACTTTTCTAGGCCGTCATAGATGAACAATGTTAATTTTCTTCTTTTTCTCTCAATGTGTGGCTGCCCTATTTTGTGTACAGGTTACTCTCTCTTTCTCATGCCCTTCATTCTTGTTATTTTCAATTAATATTTTTTTTATTATTTAATTAGATTTTACTCTTAAATATGTGTCTAATCCATAAAACAAATTTTACTTCTTTCTTCTATTTATTTTTATTTTTTAAATAAAATTAACGATTATCAAAACTATTTTTTTTTAACATTTTTTTTTCAAACATAATTTAATAACCAACATATTACTTATATTTCAAAAGCAATATTTTATAAAATGAAGTAATTAAAGTAATTAATCTTTTAAAATACATTAATAATCAAAATCCTCATATTCAAAATAATACTTATTTTTTTCAAATACTCAATAAAATATTACCATCATTAGAGAATAGTCGATATTATAAAATAAATAACTATTACACCAACACTTTATGTTAATTACTAAATCATAATAAATATATATAAAATCACAATGTCATAACAAGTATATAAAAATAAATGAAATCAAACACAATATCAATTCTATCTCAAGATATATTTATAAAAGAAAATAACTAAAAATAGAAAGTAGTTATAAATAATTGAAATATAACTACGTGCATACTAAGCTATATATTACACTAAAATACTATTATTTTTTTTAAAAAATAAATCAAAGAGTAAAATATAATATTTATTATTTATATCGCTCATGTAATCTAATATTTGTAAAACTAACACATCATAAAAATCACCTATATAACGAAAATTAGTCAGAAAATTTATCATCATATATTCTAAAATAATTTTAACATTAAATTAATTATTTAAAATCGTACTTTACTAATAAAATAGTTTATTATAAAATTTAGGGTGTTACATTTTTCCTTGAATAATATTTGTGTAATAATACGGTTCATTGATGATTAATTGCGTGTTCCTTTTATTTATATTATACTATCAACATGATTTCAAAACTCACCTCCTTCGTTTTTTGTGTTTGACTGGCTTGACCCTGCGTTTGCGAAATCGCAGTTATTACAGGTTAATGAGTCTTGAAGTTCAAGTTTGGGAGAAACTCCGCTCTAATAGGTAATACGGGAATTAAGAGTTGTAATGTGTATTTTACTTATGTTGTTACAAATGACATCTTATATGAAAACCTTAGTACGAGTAAGTCTTGGGAATTATATCAAGAAATTCTAGTTAAATCAAGTCTATTGATATTGCACTATTTTGATTGAGTAACAAAGTTGAATTGTTACATGTGTATTTAGAGAAGCGTGGTATCTTAAACTAGATATAAAAGTTTTTATTATCTTTAACAAATTTTCTTTATCCGCTGCGAGTTTTCTTCAAATAATTTAGTATAAATTATTATAAATATTATTTTGCAGTTTAGGGTGTCACATTAGTGATATCAGAGCAGGTCTGTCCAATCAGGACGAGTGGGTCGAATGTCGATTCAGTATTAGTTGAATGTCATTCGTGTTAATTGTGCTTTCTTGTATATTAATTATTTTCACTATCATGGTTTTCCCGTTATATTATTGTGTTAAGTGTTATATGATTTTGTATTATTATACATATTTTTGAGAGTACTAATTAACTGTTTATTATTTGCTTACTCTGATTGTGTCATATTGGGAGATCACAATTTGTGAGCACAAAAAATAAAATAAAAGAGAGTATAATAGGTAAAAGAGGAGAAAAGTGGAGGAGAAGATTGGAAATACGAGCTCATAAGAAACTAATATGGTAAATATTTTCTTGACCGCTTTTCTTCCTAGTACAAAGCTCTAAGCCCCACCAAGTCGTTGACAAGGAAAATAAGTTATAAGCTTTTGATGCTAAAAAAGTGGAGGTGATGGTGATGGTGGCTAGGATTTTGGTTTTATTTATAAAAGGGTTTGTGAAATAGGGTTCGTAGTAGCGGCTAGGGTTTCAATATTCTTTTCTTAGTATTGGGCCTAAATGGTAGATAATATTATTGTTGTTATTATTGTTGCTGCTGTTGTTGTTGTTGTTGTTGTTGTTGTTGTTATTATTATTATTATTATTATTATTATTATTATTATTATTATTATTATTATTATTATTATTATTATTATTATTATTATTATTATTATTATTATTATTATTATTAAATAAAACCAACTATTACCAGAATTAATTTTGTTAATACAATTTCATTAATAACGTATTACCACTATTTCAAAACTAATATTTATAAAAAGTAATTTAAGTAATTACTATTTTAAAATTAATTAATAACAAAAACTCTCATATTCACAATATTAACTACAATTATACTATTTTACAAAATAATCACATAAAAATACTACCATCTTTATAGAATAGTCAAAATGATAAAATAATTAAATTTAAGTAACTAAACATAATATTTATAATTTATATTACTCATTAAATCAAATATATATACAATTATCAAACCATAAGAAACTCACACATATAAGGACAACTAATCATAAAATTAATCAATATATATTCTAAAATAATTTTAACACCAAATTAATTTCTTTAAAATTCTATTTAATTAATAAAATAGTTGATTATGAAATTTGGGATGTTACACAATCATACCTCGATATTTGGATATGTCGATTGAAATTCCTGATGCATCTTTATCAACATATGTTCCGGAGCCCATTGGAGTTGTACTTTCTTTGCAATTTTCCATTTCAAATTTCTTTAGTAATTCTTTACAATATTTAGCTTGATTGATGAAGATGTTGTGCTCAAGTTGCTTGATATGAAGTCCAAGAAAATAGTTTAATTTTCCCATCATGGACATTTCGAATTCTCCTTGCATTATTGAAGAAAATTCTTCACATATGTCCCTGTTGGTTGATCCAAATATTATATCATCAACATAAATTTGAACCAATAATGTATGACCATTTTCTCTTTTGACAAATAACGTTTTATCAACCTCTCCTTTGTCAAATCCTCGTTCACATAAAAAGGTGCTTAATCTGTCATACCAAGCTCTTGGAGCTTGTTTTAGACCATAAAGAGCCTTTTTCAATTTGTAAACGTGTGAGAGATTTTTGGAATCTTCAAATCCAGGGGGCTGCTTGATATAGACTTCTTCATTTATGTACCCATTGAGAAAGGCACTCTTCACGTCCATTTGATATAGCTCAAAATTCATGGAGCAAGCATATGCTAATAGTAGACGTATTGCCTCTAATCTTGCTACCGGAGCAAATGTTTCATCAAAGTCTCTCCCTTCCTCTTGATTGTATCCTTGAGCGACCAATCTAGCTTTGTTGCGAACAACTATGCCATTCTCATCTAGTTTATTTTTAAACACCCATTTTGTACCAATGATGTGTTTATTTCCAGGATTAGGAACAAGTTCCCAAACTTGGCTTCTTTCAAATTGACTGAGTTCTTCTTGCATGGCAAGTATCCATTGATCATCTTTGAGTGCTTCACCCATTTTGGAGGGTTCGATTTGAGAAACAAACGCCATGTTTAAGCAAGCATCGTGCAATTTTAATCTTGTTGTTACTCGTAGACATTAATAACATTTTTATTATTGTTTAACTTTTAATCTAATTAACCTCATTTGGTGGTGGTGGATCACCATGATACATTTTTATTGGATCACATCCTCTTTGCCATGGGTTAGCTAGAGTTGGGTTGTACCAGTGAGGATCTTTTTTGCTGCCTTGGTGTGGATTGTTGAGTGCTAATGCTCCAGGGGAAAGATCTTTTGCCTGGACATTCAATATCTTAGTGAAAGTTCAAGATAATGAAAAGAGTACTAAGAATACACTCAATAGTGTATTGTCAAATGTAGTATTGAGCATAATTCTTAATACTATTTTCATTATCTCAACTTTCACATAAGATGTCGAGGTCAAAGATCTTGTACAAAATTAAAGTTAATGAAACTAATATATATATAGATTTTTTAGGCCCATTTAAAAGGAAGTTGTTATCAAAATTAATAATAATTACCTTAATTATAAAGTCATATCTACATAACTTTAAACTAGTGCGTTGACTGACATATTAGTGTCCAATTTATTTCTTAAATAAAAATAATTGAACTCACAACAAACTATGCAATATTTAAATTAATTAGTGATTTCAATTCTTTTGATTTATTTATATGTATTTCCATGTTGTGATAGAAAAAATGTTCATCCCCCATTTCCTAATAAATTGTTTGAGTTTTTCAAATATTTATTTATTTAATTATAATTCTTTAGTTCTTTATTACTTTTCAGACACAAAATATCCTAAAATATAAAATGTAATTCCGTAGTATTATATATTTCAAATTTTTTATTTATATTTATATATCTTTTGAAAGAACAATCCTTATATTTATAAGAAAAAGAAACTAGCAAAAATAATGGCTAATATACTATTTATAGTTATTATATACTCAATGTATTTGGATTGATTTTCTTTTTTTAATTTAATGCACTAATTTTAATTTTATATTTATTCAATGCACTCATATTAATATATAGTAGAATTCATTTGAATCTTGAACAAAAAAAAGTATTTATATATGCCTAAAATACTAAAATAATACCTAAAATACAAAAATAACTAAAATAAAGTATTTATTACCTAAAATACCTTAAAATTATTATATTTATACTTTAAATACCTAGAAAAAAAGTATTTATTATATTAACGATATAGTAATCAATTAACAAATTTAAAATAATAAATTAATGTAAAGTAAATATTTTATTAACTAAATTAATCTTCATAAAATCGGTTAATTTTTAAGCTCAATATTTAATACATTCAATAAAGTAAAAATCATATATAAATATATTTTAACCAGTTTATATAAAATGGAATCTTTTACTAAAAATAAAATATGTAAAAATGTAATCTGATGTACTATTATAATAATAAAATAAAAAATATAGCATAATATCCTAAGGGTAAAATATTATATCACACATAAATATGTTATATAAAATATATTAATGTCTCATTAATTCAAATCTATTTAAAAAATATACATAAAAAATAATCTATTGATGTTTCTTTAACTGTACAATGAAAATATTTAAAATATTTTTAAACATTGATATAGAACCTTGAAAGCTTCGAAGTGCAGAAATTTCATGGTCCACTTGAAGTGCATAAGCAACACTTAAATAAAAGAAACTCAGATAAATCTTTTGAATTAGCCCTACAAACTCAATCAAGAGAAGAGAATAAAGCAAGTTCAAGAGAGGAAGAGGAAAGCAGTAATTTAAAAGAGAGAAGAGCAATTACGGTGGATGTTATATAGGGCATTCTCATCATTCCTCTTATAAAAGGATAAGAGGATCCTAATATCAGAGGAAATCTAGAGAGGAATTTTGATTATAGGAAGTCTGGATCAAATGTAATCTATTAAAAGGATCTTAATACCAAAGTAAATTTAATCAAAGGAATTATGGATCACATATAATCAGATGAAGTCTGATCAAAGTAAGTATGATAAGATGAATTCTGATTAAGGAAAGTCTAATCAGAGACGATCATATTTGATGAAGAACTAAATCAAAATAAACCTAATTAGAGGGAAAACTATATCATAGTAAATATGATAAGAAGAAATTGTAACTCTTTTAATTCTTTTGTAACTAACTCTTGGTCCCCTATTCATTCTTTTTATTGGGTTAAATTCCAGATTCAACATCTCAACACACATATACAGAGAGTGGATCAGACATGTCCACTTACAGGTTTGATATAATCTAAAAAATTCAAGAATTTAAGTGTAACATGTACGTTTATGATTTACGCTTTTTAGTAAATCGTGCTGACCCGTGATAGGTGGCACCTTGGTAATTGGTACTTTGGCCTGCGATAGGCGGTACAATTATGATTTACGGCCCTTCGAGGAGGGTTTTGGTTTGGAATTCCGAGTCCATGCATTTTGGCATATACGCATCGCATTAGGGTGCTTGGCACGCGAGTGGTGGTTGATTCAAGTTTATGATTGAGTGTTTTGAAATTTGAGTTGTCGTGGTAATTGTGTTGAAATTGCTAAGTGTTATGAATTGATTATTGTGTGTAAGAGTGATGGGTTGTAAAACTATTTCAAAACTCAATTTGTCGTGGTGATCGTGTGGGAATTGCTAAGTGTTAAGATGTGGAATTGTGTATGAATGTGATTGAGTTAGTTTATGTATTTTTGGAAGAATATGCAGGGAAATCGATTTCTCAATCGATTGGATGAGTCACAGGGACTTTCCTAAATTGACATAATCGATTTTCCAATCGATTGTATAAATATGTTTTTCAAAACCTTTTAAGAAATCGATTTGGAAATCGATTGGCAGAAAGACAGGAACTCAACAAAACTGACAAAATCGATTTGGAAATCAATCGGCATTAATACCGGGGCTCAGTCATTCATTCAATCGATTTCCCAATCGATTGAATTAAGCCCAGAGTTCAGTTTTTACAAAAATCCTTCATCCAAATCGATTTCCCAATCGATTGGCCCAGTAGAAATTCTTATTTTGATGTTAGATAACAGATTGCTCATTGATTTATCAATGTCTTGATTGGTTATGTATTACTTGATGGATTGAGGACTTTATTTTGTTTTCATTGTTATTTGGCAAGTGTTATATGAACTTTTAGCATATGGAAATCCTTTTTAAGGTGCATGCTTAGTTGAAAGGTTATTTTGTGCATTTAAAAACTTAAATGTTATGTGGTAATTGTTAATTTCGGTTGGTGACCCTTTACAACTATTGTGGAAATCTGGGCTTTGCCCTCAGATGAGAGCCAGGACAATCCTACCGGTTCGTACCCTACGGATGGGAATGTAGGTGGGAATGCTTGACTGGAGCTTCGTTAGGAGGATCTCACGGGGCGCGTGGAGATCACTCAGGGTGTATAGCTATAGTTTTTTGAAGAATGATCAGATTAGGATGACATAGATGGAACTTATGTCTTTTTTTGGATTACGTTATTTTGAACTGGAAAACTGTACATTTACTAATATTGTCAGCTTGACATGTTATTTTCGGTGGGTTACATGTACCCACTTTTTGATGTGTAAATATTTTGGATTCATATTTTGAGAAATCTTTCCGCTGCTTATAAATTATAATGACTCGATTATTTATCCAAGGTTATTACCTCATTTATTTCTCTGTTTTATTTTAACTTCTTATAAAAAAAAAATACACCATCACTTTGAAAATCGCGCGGGTCAGTACTGTTAATTAAAAAAGTTATTTTATTTTACAAATTCTTTTAGTGTCGTCAGACTTCACTTCTTAATTTATTTAGTTTCTAATAATCTCTCATTTTTTGTGTCTCTCTTATAAATATCATTCATATTATCTACTATATATACACAATTTCTTATTAGTTTTTTTTTTTTTTTACCAAAATTCGTTATTCATCTTTGTGTTTATGTTCTCCAAAAAAAAAAAAATCAAATTTTGTTGCTTCAGTTTCTCCAAGAAAGGAGTCATGGAATTTGGTTGATAAAGTTGTGTCATTGTTCGTGCGCGTCTAACAACTTTTTTGTATATATAGAACAACGACACCATTTGTTTCTGTTTGATGTCAACGTAAAAAACAAAAAAATTTTATGCTAGTCTTGATGGATGATGATAAGGTTTAATTCTTTTTTTTTTTTTATAAATTCAAATTTTAAATTACACACTGTAACACCCCGTTTTTCAAAGCGAGGTATATTTTTTTTTTTCAAAAGTAATTTAAAAACGAACAAAGAAATAAATCAGGAAATGCTTTTTGGATAAATAATTGAGTCATTATAATTTACGCAGCGAAAAAGTTTCTCCAATTATAAATCCAAAAACATTTACATAACATCAAATGGTAGATGGAACCCATCCAAAGATGATATCAAACTGATGATATTTGTATAAGTACAGTTTTCCAAACTAAAAAAACCTCAAACCAAAAAGAAGGAACCCTAGTCCCTATACATCATCCTAATCTGATCATCCTACCAAAAAGCTATACACCCTGAGTAATCTCCACGTGCCCCGTGAGATCCTCCTAATGTATCTGCAGTCAAGCGTTCCCATCTCCATTCCTGTCCGTAGGGTACGAACCGGTAGGGCCGTCCTGACTCTCATCTGAGGGCAAAGCCCAGATTTCCACAATAGTGTAAAGGGTCACCAACCAGAAAATAACAGTTAACACATAGCAATTAAGTTTTTGAATGCTCAAAACAACTTTTTAACTAAGCATGCACCTTAACAGGATTTTCAATATGCGAAAAGTTTCTACAGTACATTGCCAATGAAAATGAAGGTAAAATACAGTTCTCGATCTCCTAATTAACACATAATAAAACAAAGACATGGATAGATTCATGAGCAATTAATCATACAACTAAAACTGAGGATTTTCATTGAGCCAATCGATTGGGCAATCGATTGGGGTGAAGGTTTTTAATAAAAAATAGAATCCTGGGCTGAATCAATCGATTTGGCAATCGATTGACAGGATAACGGAGCCCTGACTTAATACCAATCGATTTCCCAAATCGATTTCCTGAAGGTTTTAGTGAAATTTTTGAACTCTGGCTTGATTCAATCGATTGGGCAATCGATTGACAGGATAGCTGAGCCCCTGACTTAACGGCCAATCGATTTCCAAATCGATTTGGTCGAATATGGATGAGTCCCTGACTTAGGCCCAATCGATTGGGCAATCGATTTCGAAAGGGATTTTCGAAAACTGATTACAAAATCGATTGGCTAATCGATTTTGTTCATTTGGCCAAGCCCCTGACTTCCATCCAATCGATTGGGAAATCGATTTCCCTGATCATTTTTTCCCAAAAATTCGTGAATTAACCTAAGTCATTCCTAATCAAGTTCACAACTTAACACTTAGCAATTTCTACGCGCGATACCATGGCAATTGGGATCTCGGTAACCATCATACTTACACACACAATAACCAACACATAACACTTAGCATTTTTCAACGCATTTAAACACGATAAAATCAAATTCAAATCACTCAATCATAAAACTCAATCAAACACGACTCGTGTGCCAAAGCACCCTAATGCGATGCGTATATGCCAAAATGCATGGACTCGGAATTCCAAACCAAAACCCTCCTCGAAGGGCCGTAAATCATAATTGTACCGCCTATCGCAGGCCAAAGTACCAATTCCGAGGTGCACCTATCACGGGTCAGCACGATTTACTAAAATGCGTAAATCATAAACGTACCACCTATCACAGGTCAGTACAGTTTACCGAGGTGTCACCTATCACGGTCAACACGATTTACTAAAAAGAAAAAGCGGCGAACGTAAACGTACCGCCTATCACAGACCAGTACTGTTTTACCTAGGTGCCACCTATCACGGGTCAGCACAATTCACCAAAAATGTAAAATCGTAAAATGTACCACCTATCACGGGTCAAGTACAGTTTACCAAGGTGTCACCTATCACGGGTCACACGATTTACTAAATAGTAACTCGTAAAACGTACCACCTATCACGGGTCAGTACAGTTTTACCAAGGTGTCACCTATCACGGGTCAACACGAATTACTAAATAGGTAAATCGTAAACGTACAACCTATCACGGGTCAGTACATTTACCAAGGTGTCACCTATCACGGGTCGACACAATTTACCACATGAAATGCATGAGCATACACAGACTCCATTCACAACAATCGTTAAGCAAATGCAGATATTAAAAGATTCCCCATTTTTAATACCCATTTTAACTTAAACGACTTTTCAAACAACATTAATTAAATAATTCATTAAGAGATTCCCCGTTCTAATACGATTAACTTAATGATTTTCAAAACAAAACGTTAAGCAAACAGTCATATTAAGAGATTCCCCATTCTTAATATACTTTTGACTTAAACGATTTTCTCGCAAAACATTCAGTAAACGAGTCACTAAGAGATTCCCCATTCTTAATACTCATTACCGAAACCGATTTTTCAAAAGATAGTTAAGTAACCGAAGACATTAAGAGATTCCCCATTCTCACGCCCAGTTAACTTAAACATTTTCCTCAAATACACATTAAGTAAACCGAGGTATTAAAAATTCCCCATTTTGTAATACTCGTTTAACTCTAACGGTTTTCAAATTCCACAGAAACAAATTCATAACATACTTTCACATTCAAACCATAAATCACAACAACCACACCAATTACAAACATCATGTGCGAACACACCAAATACAACGAACACAAATCATGCAACATAACACCCAGATACATCAATTTCATTTACCATAATCATACACAATGACATTCAAAATTCATTTACCACGAAACATTCATCACTATAAACAAAAACCTAACTCTAAGGTTTACCCATAACGCACTAGTTTCGTTTTTCCCAATCGATACATTTAACCCTAACAATTCCTTCCCACACAACCACAGTTAAAGTCCCTAATGCAAACTAAAAGTTGGAAGGAGCCCTTACCTCAACGTTAGCTTTAACGCGCGTTTTCGGTACCCGCGAGTAATTCCCGGTAAAAATCTCCGCTCGCAACGCCGCTTCCAAATTAGTTCACTAGCACCGTAGCACGGTGGTGAGCACTTTCCTTCTGTCTCTTCGAGAAATGAGGTTCGGATCTAGAAGAAACGGAGGGGTTTGTGTTTTGGATCTCAAAACGTTTTTCTTCGTTTTCGAATCAAAGAGGAAGAGTGGAGTTGCGAAACCTTGATCTAGCTCTCACCCGACCTTGGGTCACTAGCTTTGAAGAAAAGGAAAGCAACGAAAACGGAAAAAATGGAGAAAGGATGGATTTTGGTTTCTTGCGTGAGGTTCAGAGGAAGGAGATGGAATTTTGGGGAATTTTCCTTCCTTTCTTTTTCTTTCCTTTGCTTTCCTCTTTCCTTTTCCTCTCCTTCCTTGTATATACTATTTCTTTTTCCTTTTCCTTCCTTCCTAGTTTCTTTCTTTTTCCCTCCAAGCAAACATACTTAATATAATAAATATAATTAACAAATATCTCAAATCTAGTATTTTATTAAATTTTACCGTTCACCCGAAACGCCTTTAAATCTCCGTAAGGATTTTCCGCAGTTAAATTCAATTTATTTATCGACGAGAATTCTATATTGGCATCGAATATCTTTTTGATTATAAAACTCCAAAATATTATAACTTTGGCTCAAAAACCTCCGACCAAAATCCCAAATACACCAAAAATACATAAATGGTACTTAAAATTATGGGTCTTACATTACTCCCCTTCCAAAATAGTTTCGTCCTCGAAACTATGCATCTGAATAAATAACTCTGGGTGTTGTTTCTCTCATCTTGCTCTCACTTCCAAGTCGCTCTCCATAATTTGGGTTCCAGTCACATTAGACCAACGAAACATCCTTGTCCTCAACCGGCCTTAATCTTTCTGCATCATTCTCACGGGTGGTACTTCGAACGACAGGTTATCCTTAGCTGGATTGTGTCTGTTCGATCACGATGAATGATCTGCGAGATATATTCCTCAACTGTGACACATGAAACACGTCATGAATATTGACCGTATCGGAGGTAATGCAATCCGATAAGCAACCGGCCCAATTCGTGCAGAAATCTGATATGGTCCAATGATTTTCGGAGTCAACTTCTTCGATTTCAGGCTCCACCTACTCCGGTAGTAGGTGTGACTCTCAGAAACACATGGTCACCTGTTCGAATTCCAAAAGTCTGCCAACGCTTGTCCGCGTAACCCTCTTCTGGCGATCTGTGAAGTCTTCATTTTCCCCTTGACTGCCTTACTTTAGTTGTGGTCTGTTGCACCATCCTCTGGTTCCGCAGTATCAATGATGTCTTCTACGCTTGTTCTTTAACCGTAACACAGGGCGCTGACATGCTGTGCTGCCCGGTATAAAGCTATCGATGATGGTGCCATTGCCTTAGCTTGCGTGGAGCTAGTTGGTTGTATGAGTGGAACTCAAGTCAACGGAGAGTTGCATCTATCTGCCAACTTTCCCGCTCTAGTCGATCGTAAAATGATATCATGCTTCAAGCAGATCTTCCAAAGGACTGAATTTCGTCCTTCAGTCTGGTCTCGTCCGTTTGTGGATGGTAAGTCTGTGAACTGTCATGTAATCGTGAGCTGTCGTTCTCCCTGACGTGGCTTTCGTGCAATCTCCCCCAAAAATGCGGAATGTGAACTTCCGGGTCACGTCTGGACACAATGCTCCGATGGTACCCCGTGTAGCCTCACAATTTCAGCAAATGTTGATCTCTGTTAGCTGATCTAGGTCCATTCATAAGTTGTCCTTATCCCGTTGGTAATAAGCTGAGCAGTTTAGTCAGTCGGTCCTACGTATTCACCCATATAAGAATCATCCTTCCTCCTTGTCTTTGGTAATGCCGTTACAAAATCCATGGAAATGCCTGTCGCCACTTCCATCATGTGTATATCTAAAGGTTTTGCAACATTCCAGCGGGTTCTGCGTGATGTTCCACCGTTCGCTTTCGTGACGACGTGTTAGAATCAGGGAATGGAAATATCATATTCCACCACATGTTGTTCTTGTTACATGTCCTGGGCCACTCAGTGATAATTCTGTCCTGTTCAGATCCTGATACATCTTTGTTGCTCCCAGTGGATTTGAATACTGCAGTCCTTACTCTATGCGCTCTTCTAAATTCGCGTTTCCCGCATATCTGTTAAAATTCCGGTACACAAATCCTACCTAATTACACCGCAAAAACATTATCCGTGCCCCAATCTTGAACTCAGTCGTCTTCCCTTGTACTGATTAGATTCCTCTTCTCTGAATTAAGGGCGTCTCCTGAGAATTCACATGTTTCAATGTTAAATCCACTCGAGATTGCTTAATCATTCCGAAATTTCAAAATTCCCGTGCAACCTCCTGCGCCTCTCTCTCTTCTCTACTCTACGTTCAAAGTGCAAGTCTTCTAAAGGCTTCCCCCCAACTCTTGTTGTCTATGCCCATAGAGTTCAGTGAAGACACCGTACAACTTCTTCTGCTCAACGCATCCTCACACTACATTGGCCTTCCAGGGTGGTCACTGGCAGTGTGGAAAAATTCAAAACCCGTTGAGAGTCTCCATCGCAAATCGTGCCTGGCGCATGTTCAAGCTCTCTGATCAAACAAATATCTCAAGCTTTTATGGTCCGCTGAACACCGGTGGACGTGCACACCATATAAGAATAATGCCCTCCGAATCTTTAATGCAAAAACCAACGCGGCGGCAAGCTCCAATTCGATGAGTAGGGATAGTTCCTTTCATAATCGTTCCACAATTGTCTCGGGGAGGCATAAGTCCACAGCTTTCTTGTGTTGCATTCAGAAAACATCTAACGTTCCTCCCTGGTGGAGATGCATCACAATAAACTCATAGGGTTCTTCCTGATTGCGGTAATACCAATACAGTGGTCGTCATTTCTCTTTAGTAACTGGTAATTTTCTCTCACACTTCTCCGTCCATGCGACGGTTGATTCTTTTCTGGTAAGTTGTGTCAACTGGAGCCACAATTTTAGGGCAAACCTCGATAAACCTCCGGTAGTAAGTTGCCTGCCAGTACCTACATAAACTCCGTATGTTCAGTGAGGTCTGAGGCTGTTTCCAAAGCAACGAAACCGCCTCAATCTAGCCGGTTCTACAGAGATTCCCTTCCTTGGTTATCACATGTCCAAGAATTCACTTCTCTGCCAAAATTCACACTGTCGACAAGATTGGCATACCAATCGTCTTCTCGCGTAAAATGCTCAAGAACGTTGTCGTTAAAATTGTTCCCATGCTCTTCTTCCAGTCCTTGAATTAAATCAATATTCATCAAATGAATACCACCGACAATTTAGTCAGGAATGAATTAAAGATGTCTGTTCATGTAGTCCCATGAAAATTGCCGGTGCAGTTGGTACTCCAACGGCATAAAACCAGGTATCAAATGTCCGTAGGCGGGTTCTTGAAAGCTGTTTATGAATGTCTCTTCCGCTTACTCGGATCTGATGGTAACCCCGACTTCAAAGTCCAATCTTCGAAAATTATCGCGGCTCCTCTCAATTGATGCCATCCCCTCCGCAAAAATCATCCCCGATTTTCGGGTGGCAAGGATAATGAGATTCTTAACGTTGCCTTGTTAAGCTGTCTATAAAATCCAACACATAAAGCGCATGAGCTTCCCGTCCTTCCTTCTAAATAGCAACACTGGAGCTTCCCATATGGTGATACACTTGTCTGATGAATTTCTTCTCCAACAAGTCTTCCAACTATGGCCTTTGGAGCCTCATTTTAATTCCAATGGCGACATTCGATAAGGTGCCATTGAAAAGGGTCCTGTTCCTGGGTGCATATCAATGAAGAATTCCACTTCTCTTACCGGTGGCGAATCCTGGACATTATCTGTTTGGAATCATTCTCGATCTTCGTTGACAAGTATCACATCTTCTATATCCACATTTATCTTTGGCCTCCACAATTTGGCCCAAGAGACAAAAAAAAAAAAACCTCAATGGGTCTTCACTTTAAGGCGACACTGCGAGTTTGTTAACAGCTAAAATAACATTAAACAACTCCTGGTTCGGGAAAGAACATTTACGAGCACCAGTCATGCAATCCAAGATCACATATGATCAAGACATCCAATCCATACCGAGGATGACCTCCGAGTGATTCTAGCGGTAAACCAAATTAGGAATTAACAAGAAAATCCCCTATTCTGTATAGTCCATTCGACAAATGTAAACATGCCCCAGAATTTACGGTTAATGGTCTTAGCAGGTGTGGGAAACAACCAGATCAAAAAGGTATAAGCAGATACAGATAAACTTCAAGCGGTTCACACAACCATAGCAAGTGAAGGATGGGTTCCCCCCGATCAAAGAGTGCGTTAGAGTGTACCTGCATCTCACAACACGCTGATCAGATTTAACAAGATGGATTCCCCTCTTCAGCATTCACACAATAAATGCGTCGCTCTAGCAGTAGGACGGGTAGCCCTAGCTACATTCACCACTGGTTCCACCTTTGGAGCCAGTGCAATCCCCTGTGCCACATGGGCTGCCACCGTCTTCCGACAATCTGTGACAAGAGTGGGGAAGTTAGTGGTACATAAGCACTAGCCATAGGTCCTTCTCCCCCCACAATCGGAAACACCGAAGTACTTGCCCGCAATTAGCCTCCCGAAATTCTGGTTCCCCGGGTCGAACCTGCCCACCGTTGTATTCTGGGGTCGATTATAAGGTTTGCAACTTGCTTCCCCCTTGTTCTGATAAACTCGCCCGACTAAGGGCCTACGCCGAATTAAAATTCCCTACTCGGATAGCCCT
>PGTU02000006.1:279597-327081 GCA_002896215.2 Cicer echinospermum
CTTCTTTGAGGAAAAAAGCTTTTGGGAGTTACGCCAAATCCTTTCCTCCACTCGACGGAATCCTCAGGGACATTAAACACTTTCCCAAGAATGTCCTGCACGTATCCTTGTTGCCTCTTGAGTTTCAGAACTTTGTTCAATAGTTTCCTAAATACATGTAACATTAAAAGATAAGTTCAATAGCATTTTTAAAATACAATATTAAAAAATATTAAAGTGATAATATACTTACACAAAGTTCTACAACTTTCTTGCATTTTCAATTACAACCACTCCTTCTTTGTTAACACGCGCTTCCTTCCAATAAGAATATGACGACCCAAGGGTTGATCGGCTTTGGGTGTTTTTCTCTATTCGTTTAAAATCATAAACAAAATAATAACAAATTAGTTACACACTATAGTTTATAAATCAATTACTTCATTATATAAAAGGTGATCGTTATAATTAATTACTTACAATTTGTTGTTCAATGGGGTGATATCATACGTGATATTTCTTGTATGGGTGTTTTGGGTTGCTTGCCCGTTCGCGATTTGCCTACTAATATTCTATATAAAAAAAATAGCAATTGTGTAAAAATTTAAAATACGCTACGATAATGAATACTAAACACCACAATCTAATAAATTAATAACTACGACAAACGCGGGTTAGAAGTATGGAAACAATGCACTCCATTCATCCTTTGATATTATATGTTGATATATCTTGGAGTTTCAGCATTTGTGTTTCCTTCTCTATCTTTTAGATAGAAATTGAAGAGATGGGATCTAAATCACGATGGATTTTCAGCAACTCTCAACATATGACTTCGTTCCTCATCAAGAACAAAAGTGGTCTGAATGAAAACAATTATAAGTAAGTGTATTGTTACAAGGAAAAAAATTATCAATGATCAAAGAGAGTAGACCAAAATTTTACTAATTCATTCAGATGATATCTTCTGCATCCTTCAACGCCTTGTTCTCCAGTTGTCTATTTGTTATGGGACATTTTGACGACAACAGCCCCAATGTACTTACAACATGGGGCTGTTGGGGTCAACTGGCTGACCACTCTCGTTCCACCAACCTAATAAACTCATATGGTAAGTACATGCTAAACCTAAAAAAAGATAAAAAACAACAGCACAGAGTATATATATATCAGAATTTAATGCCATTACTCCGTGCTTTAATCACCTTTTGCATGATAGTTGCACCATGTTTGACTTCTTTTTCGTAAGTCTTAGATGTGCCAACTTCTTCATTTTGAAACTTCTATATCTTTGTTTGTATCCATTTAACTACAACAAGTTCAACATGCACTTTAGTATAACATCAACAAGCTCAACATGGATCATGCATTATTATAAACAAACTCAACATGTATCAGTATATCTTAAAAAAGCTCAACATGCATTTTAATGATTACAAAAAATTTATAACATCAATACCTGAATAATGGTTCGAAGAAAGATGAAATCTAAAAGAAAGAGGGAACGCAGAAAGTTCACAGAAATATGGTTCAAAGAAATAGGATATTGAAGAAATACGTAATGAGGGTTACGTATTTCAATGAAAATATATTGTGTGAAATGGGAGAGATGATCTTGGATGGAAATAAGGTTCGAAATGAAGGAGATGATCGTGGAAATAAGGTTCGTAAAGGACGGGATGATAGGGTTTGCAAAAGAAGAGAAGAAATGAAGGTTGAGATGATAGTGAAGTTACGTAATGAAGAGGAAACTGAAGAGGTAACTGTTATATATACGTAACACTTTTACAGCGCTTTTTATAAGCCTTTTACAGCGCTTTTTTTGTAAAGCGCTCTAAAAGGCTTCTTTAGTTAAATTTTAAAAAGGCTCTTTTACAGCGCTTCTTCCAAAAGCGCTGTAAAAGACCTCTGTGTGTTATTATGTTATATGAATGTTTTTTTAAAGCCTTTTACAGCGCTTTTCCACATAAGCGCTCTAAAAGCTTCTTTAGTTAAATTCTTAAAAGGCTCTTTTACAGCGCTTTTTCAAATAAGCGTTGTAAAAGACCTCCGTGTGTTATTATGTTATTTGAATGCCTTTTACAGCGCTTTGTTCAAATAAGCGCTTTTTTCAAAATAAGCTGTAAAAGACCTCCGTGTGTTATATGTTATTTGAATGCCTTTTACAGCGCTTTTTTCAAATAAGCGCTGAAAAGCGCTCTACAGCGCTTTAACAAATAAGTCCCTTAAAATGTCTCTTTATGTTAATTTTAAGAGGCTCTTTTACAGCGCTTTTCCCAAATAAGCGCTGTAAAAGACTCCGTGTGTTATTATGTTATATGAATGTTTTTTAAAAGCCTTTTACAAGCGCTTTTCCACATAAGCGCTCTAAAATGTCTCTTTAGGTTAATTTTTAAGGCTCTTTAACAGCGCTTTTTCCAAATAAGCGCTGTTAAAAGGCCTTATTGTTTTTGTGTTTTGTTATGTTATGTTATTTTTTAACAAGCTCAACATGCATGCAAAACCCACATAGTAGTAACTGGTCACCACAAAAATCCCTTCCTCTTCACCAAACTCTTCTCCTTTTATGCATCTTCTTCACAAACATCAAAGCTTACTCTTTTCACAATTCATCTCCACCCTTTTTGGGGATTCCCATGATGCGTACAAGGTGTTTGAAGAAATGGGTTAATGTCTGATGTTTTTTGGATTCCCATGATGCGTACAATGTGTTTGAAGAAATGGGTTTGTGTCTGATGTTTTTTGAATCCCCATGATGCGTACAAGGTGTTTGAAGAAATTAGGTGTCTGATGAATATTATTTTTCTAAGCCAATTTACAGCGCTTTGGCAAACAAGCGCTGTAAAATGTCTTTTTTACTCACTTTCAAAAGAGTCGTTTACAACGCTTTGTGTGAAAAAGCGCTGTAAAAGGTATAAACACTCATTATTTTATTTTTAAAAGGATCTTTTACAGCGCTTTTTTAAGATAAGCGCTGTAAAATGTCTCTTTATTTTATTTTGTGTGTTTGGTTTATTTGGGTTGGGATGACATTAAAAACCTTTTTATCATTGTTTATTGGATTAAAAATATTGTTATCATTGTCTGTATCACAATACTTTAGGAGATGATGAATTATTAGAAATGACTATTAGAATCTCTCTATTCATTTCAGTTCAGTTCAGTTCAGAAAATAAATTAATCAGAACTTAGTATAAAACACTTAATTCAGATTACATGCATGAATTATTAGAAATGACTATTAGAATCTCTCTGTTCATTTCAGTTCAGTTCAGTTCAGAAAATAAATTAATCAGAACTTAGTATAAAACACTCAATTCAGATTACATGCATGAATTATTAGAAATGACTATTAGAATCTCTCTATTCAGTTCAGTTCAGTTCAGAAAATAAATTAATCAGAACTTAGTATAAAACACTCAATTCAGATTACATGCATGAATTATTAGAAATGACTATGAGAATCTCTCTGTTCAGATCAGTTCATTTCAGAAAATAAATTAATCAGAAATGACTATGAGAATCTCTCTGTTCAGATCAGTTCAGTTCAGTTCAGAAAATAAATTAATCAGAACTTAGTATAAAACACTCAATTCAGATTACATGCATGAATTATTAGAAATGACTATGAGAATCTCTCTGTTCAGATCAGTTCAGTTCAGTTCAGAAAATAAATTAATCAGAAATGACTATGAGAATCTCTCTGTTCAGATCAGTTCAGTTCAGTTCAGAAAATAAATTAATCAGAACTTAGTATAAAACACTCAATTCAGATTACATGCATATTTACAATAACACAGTTCAGACTACATGCATAGCTTATATAAAACAATTAAACATATACATTAAGATGCCCTTCTTCTTTTCCTGGTGACATTCACATTTGTTTGTCCATTTACAATACGAAACGATGGATTAATCCAAATTCCCTCATCATGATCATCTCTAAGATATAAACCGTCATCAGTTGAATCAATTTCATGTGGTTGTTGTGATGTTGCAAATAAAAGATCATTACCAACATCTTCATCATTATTGTTATCATCACTTATTTTATTGGTCGATAGGACAACAGACCATTTATCATTAGAAGGATCAGTGACATAAAACACTTGTTGAGCTTGCGACGCTAAAATAAAAGGCCCGTCTTTGTATCCCACCCTATTAAAATCGACAAGCAAGAATCCTGACTCATCAATCCGAACGCCATTATTATTATCGACCCACTTGCAACCAAATATGGGAACACGAAACATTGTGTAGTCTAACTCCCATATGCGCTCGATAACCCCAAAATATGATAGATTTGCATATATTGGGTTTTTGTCTTTTGCACTTGAGACATGCATCGCTTCAGCTACGAGAGTGACTCCACTATTTTGCATAGTGGTCTGATCATCTTGTTCTTTGGTATAAAATGTGTAGCCGTTAATAACATAACCAGTGTAAGAAAAGACATGTAAGCTCGGACCATTTGCTAGCCACCTCAATCTATTTGAAATTGATCCGGGGTCTATATCAAAATTTTGACATTATGTGATTTTTTAACCATGTTACAAAACTTCGATTGTGCTCTCGAGTTATCCAATTTTGATTCCTATTCATGTTCAAACGAGATAACTGATCAATGTGTATTGTAACATACGGTTGAACCTCATCATCATTGTGCAGAACATACAATTGTGCCTGCTCCCATTCTGTCCTTGATATAGTCAGTAGTCTCCTTCCAGTTATCCCTTCTCCTGATAGTCTTCCGAATGACGAGACATGGGAAGCCCTATGGATTCAACATTGGACAGATATTCAGTACAAATTCAGCAGCCTCTTCAACAATGTATCGTTCAGCAATACAACCTTCTGGTCGACTTCTACTTTTTACGTACCCTTTTAATATTTTCATATATCGTTCTATCGGATACATCCATCTCATATAAGCTGGCCCACAAAGTTGTGTCTCCTTAACCAAATGAACAGTAAGGTGAACCATTATATCAAAAAACGATGGTGGGAAATACATTTCAAGCTCACACAAAGTAACAACAATTTCCCTCTGCAATGTCGGTAATTTCTGAGGGTCGATCACTTTACTACAAATTTCCCTGAAGAAGAAACATAATCTAGTTAAGGCTAGTCGAACTTTTTCAGGTAAAATGGAACGTATACCTATTGGTAGCAAATGCTCCATTATAATATGACAATCATGGGTCTTCAAACCTTTTAACTTGAGGTCTTTCATACAAACCAAATTTTTAATGTTCGAAGAGTATCCTTCTGGAACTTTAACTTCGTGTAGAAATTTACATAAAACATTTTTTTCTTTCTAGATAGAGTATGAGCGGCTGGAGGTAGATATGTGTGATTTCCTTTCTTTACTGGAGCCAGTTCATTTCTTATTCCCATATCGACCAAGTCCAATCTTGCATTGACGCCATCTTTAGACTTTCCTGGAACATTGAGTAACGTACCAATAACACTTTCAAATACATTTTTTTCAATATGCATCACACATCGAGGAAATGTCTTACATACAATGACTTCCAATATGGCAATTCAAAGAAAATTGACTTTTTTCTTCCACCCAGTTTTCACCAGCTCTCCCGCAAAAGGTTGCCAAATTTATTGGTCAAACCTTGTACTTTTCAAGTATTTGATATCCAGTCGGTGCTAAAGGAGCTTTACCTTCCTCTGATTTTCCATTGAATGCATTTCTCCACCCACGATACTGATGACTATAAGGTAAAAATCTACGATGTCCAAGAAACACATTCTTCTTACAATGTTTCAACCGCATCCAATTTGTACTCTCTTCACATATAGGACATGCACACTGACCTTTAATGCTATATCCTGATAAATTACCATATGTTGGAAAATCATTAATTGTGCCGAACAACATAGCCCTCAAATTGAAACACTCTTTCCTATACCCATCATAAACTTCCACACCTGTCTCCCACAGAATTTTTAAATCTTCAATTAAAGGAGTCAAGTATACGTCGATATCATTCCCCGGTTGTTTGGGTCCAGAAATTAACAGAGACAACATCATAAACTTACGCTTCATACATAACCATGGAGGTAGGTTATATATTACCAAAATCACAGGCCACGTGCTATGTGAGATGCTTTGAAGACCATGTGGATTCATTCCATCAGTAGAAAGTACAAGTCTTAGATTTCTTGACTCTATCCCGAATTCAGGATACTCGTGATCAATTTTTGCCCATTGTGGGGAATCTGCAGGGTGTCGAAACATTCCATCTCTAATTCTTTCATCTGGATGCCATGTCAAGTGTTTTGAATCTTCTTCACTGCGATACATGCGCCTAAATCTTGGTATTATAGGAAAATACACACGACTTTTGCTGGAGTAGATTCTTTCTTCTTATATCGAGAGACATTGCATTTCAGACACGCCTTAAGTAGTTCATATTCGTTTCGAAATAAAATGCAATCGTTAGGACACGCATGAATCCTTTCGTAACTCATTCCAATAGAACACAAAATCCGTTTAGCCTCGTAGGTTCGACTGGGAAGTTCATTATCATCTGGCAACATATCTTTTATGAGTGTTAATAATTCCGTAAAGCTTTTATCAGACCATCCATTACTCGCTTTTAAGTTGTACAACTTTAATATCGCTGACAGTCTTGTGAATTTAGTACAACCATTATATAATTCTTTCTCTGCATCACTCAACAAACTTTCAAACATTTTAGGACAATCTCGAAGATCTTCTTCAACTGCTTTTGCAATCTCATCAACTCAGTCCGGCTCATATGTATCTGTATCGAAGTCAGTTGAAGCATATGTCGAACTATTCTCAAAATTAATGTTTCCTTTTTTTTTCTCACCATGTCTTATCCAACATGTGTAGCTTTGATCAATTCCATTACATACTAGATGTCCTTCTAATTCATCTTCTCTAACACGTTTTCCAAAACAACATTTTAAACAAGGACAAACTACTCTATTTGGATCTTTTGCATTCTTCACTGCAAACTCAACAAACTCCTTCACTCCAATTTCATACTCTTTTGACAATCGATTGGCTGAAATCCATTTCCTATCCATATTATACCACCTATATAAATGCAGTAACAAAAATAATAAGCTTTCAAAACATATCAACAAGTTTCAAAAAGAAACCAATATCAACTAACAATTTCAAAACAGAACAGATCATGTGGTATGAGTTTTTGACAATTTTTGACAATTTCAAAACATAACAGATCATGTGTAAAAAATACCTTAGACAACGTAGATGGCCGCACAGTACGTAGAGGATATTAGGGTTCCCAACGTATATAATTATTTGAAAGATGTAGAGGATATGAGGGTTTCCAACGTATATAATTATTTGAAAGATGTATTTTACAGCGCTTGTGAAAAAAGCGCTGTAATAGGTAGTTAAATTCAATGAAAGCGCATGTGTTTTACAGCGCTTGTGAAAAAAGCGTTGTAATAGGTAGTTAAATTCAATGAAAGCGCATGTGTTTTACAGCGCTTGTGAAAAAAGCGCTGTAATAGGTAGTTAAATTCAATGAAAGCGCATGTGTTTTACAGCGCTTGTGAAAAAAGCGCTGTAACTGATTCGCGAAAGCGCTTCCTTTTACAGCGCTTTTTTGACAAGCGCTGTAAAGCCTTATAACGTGATGCGCAACGTTATATGACCTACTACAGCGCTTGTTTTACAGCGCTTTGCCTCAAAAGCGCTGTAATAGGTTCCGTTATTTTTAAAATATAATTACAACAGCGCTTGTGTTTAGAAAGCGCTGTAAAATGGGCGCTGTTAAATGTCATTTTTGGCGTAGTGAATTGTCAGGTGTAACTACCCCCCATTGTCAAGATCTTTGGGCTCCACATGTTGAGTGAAAGTTGAGTATTAGTTGCCAAGGATTGAACCTCTAGGTTAGTTATAAGTGGTTTGTTAATATGGAAACTCAGGGGACGAACCCATGTACATTTTGACCACTTGAAATTCTGTCTTTTTTATCTCTGACCCAACAGACCCATACTCATATCATAATAACTTCCTACTATTTTGCTTCACTCAAGACACCTAAACCACCATTTTATCCATTATCTTTTTAAAAATCATAATAATTTTTATATACTATACACTTTATCTGAACTACCCATTTTACGAGTATATATCCTTAGTAATAAATGTGTGACAATTGTGGCTAACAAAAACACCTTCATAAAAAAAGTGTATTTTTTTTATAGGAACTTTGTTAATATGAAAATTAGAGGAGTTAGTAACTTGAATAATAAAAAAATGAAATTAAACCTCCAAAGTTTTTACTAAGACCAAATGGGATGTTTTCAAATAAATGAGTTTGAACTGATAATAAAGATTTTTATTAGAGTGATTTAAATTAGTAAAGTTAAGAAGACTTTTGCAAGTGTGTTTGGTTATATTTTTTTTAATTAAAAAAATAACAGTTAGATGTTAATGTGTTTGGGGACGAAAGTAATGTATTCTTTTTAAAAAAGTCAAAGTTGTGAAATGAGGATTTTAAAGTAAGTGACTGATTGATACAAAAGAAATTGATTATTTTTCTTGAGTAATGTAACCTTGAACTAAATTTTATAATTATCAATTTTTATGTAGTTAACTCCTTCAGTCTAAAAAATGAGACGAGATTGTTTATAACAAGTTAGTTGTGGGAAGAACTCTGAATATTTATGTCTTTTGTATTGAAATTTTTAAGGAAAAGAGGTAAAAACAAAAAGGTCATGACAAAAATTTTGTAATTTCGGAATAAAGAGGTGAATGAACTGTTGTGGTTTGTTTTAATTCAAAACTACTAGAGTGGTAGAAATTTTATGAACTTTAGAGAAGTTAGGAAAAAAATTATCTTCTAATTTTTAATAGTGGTATAAATTAAAATTTTGAGTTGTTTAAAATTGAAACCATGAGATGTTGTCCTTGGTTATTTAAGATTTTTTAAACTAGGTTTGGATTTGAATTTTTGTGTGTGAAGATTTTGATGAGTAAAATGGGTTTTAGGTGAGTTATTTATATGTAGATAGAGAGTTCAAAATTTTGTTTAAGATGTTAAAAATTCTATCTATAGGATTTTTTGTGAAAACAAGGTTCCCATTAAGATGTTACTATTTTAAATTAAATTTCCAAAATTTATGAATAAATTTAACTTTGGTTTTATTAAGAATGAAGATTTTACGTTGGAGACCTAAAAGAAAATTGTGAATTTGGAAAATATTTTGTGTTGATGAGAAAATGTGGTTTACTTGTGTAAGCTTGTATACAAAGCATAGTTGATAAAGATTAAGGTTTCAAAAATGTCAAATTAGAAGAATCATGCTTTTGAATAGTTAGAATTTTGGAACTCTTAGTATTTGTGTTTTTTTTATAAGATTTCTTGATACAAGTGTTCTACTAGTTTTTCAAATATTAGAGTGTTGAAATTTGTGAAGTTAATTGATGATTTAATCTAAATTTCAAATCGTGTGAGTATGTGTCTTTGATTTATTTTGTTTAAAAAAAATATTTTGTCCTAAGTTGTTAAAGACAAATATTTGAGTTGAACTTCAATAAGTTTGAAAAATAATTTTAATATTATCAAAGTCTTAAGTGTTTTGTCCTAAGTGTTTTGAAAAAATATTTTAAATTTACTTTCTTCTAAGTGCCTAAACCAAAGTCTTTTTAAATTTAGGGAACTTAATTAGGTATGAAATCCTAAGTAAAAGCCAAATCCTAATTGATTTGGATAGTGGCCAAACTTAGGGTTGATTCGGGGGTTGTTTTAGAAACTTGTATTGATTAAGTTAGTTGATTTGTTTAAGGTACAAGAAAATTGAGATGTGCTATTGGTATGTGTCGGATAGGTTATGTTGGCGTATTGTAAGTTGCTTGTGTAATAAAGTTTCGTCGAGGTAATGACACTTTCTAATGATATTATATATACTTGAATGTAAAGTGTATCTGTATACATGTTCTTTGTGCTAGTGGTGAATAAATGTGCACACAATTGTTTACATATTTGATGAGATTATGTATTCATAACTGATAACATATTTGTTATAAATTTTGTGGATAATAAACTATCTTGAGTATCCTTTCTAGAAAAAGTATTGAAAATTATTAATGTTATATGAGTGTTGAAATTAGAGTCTTTTAATAACTTCATTTATATAATAAATGATGTGAAAGAGTCATAGTACGCTTCTGCATGCCATAGTTAGTGGTGATCGTGATGGGCCATAATGTTCTTCTATGTGTTGATGATCAACCTTGTCCTTGCGATAATTATTGAGTCGTGTTAGTTTGTGAGATGTTGTACCTTAATAAATCGTGCTTGTTTGTGAGAGATTGCTTCTTGGTAAATAGTATTGGTCTATGAGATGCTGTACATTTATGATTTACGCCTTTCGATGAAGGTTTTGAAATTCTGGAATCATATGCACTAACATATAAATATTGAATTAGGGTGCTTTGTCACACGAGTCATGTTTATTATATGATGATATATTTATATGCATGCTTGTTTATAACTTGATATCATGCCATATTATGCTTTTGTGCTTTATATTTTCATATATATGTTGTTTTAGATTGTGGATCAGGCTTAAGCCCCAGGTTCTTAAAGTTTTGAGTTGTGTCGGAATTACAACGACGTCGATGACATGGCAGAGCGATGATTTGGACTGGCGTTTGGAAGCAATGAGACTTAATGTCACTCGTGGGTCCTCAGTTAATATTCAAGATCAAGTTAGGGTTTTATTTAAGGATTTTAATTATTTTACCTTCGTTATTGCAATTTTGTTGTTGCAATGGAAATTATGTATCTAAAACAATTGTTACTTTTTTTGGTCGATATGAATTATTCTATTAATATAATGCAACAATAATTCTAATAGTCATTTTATAAAATAATTTTTCAATTAAATATTTTACTTTGAGCTCAGTTTCAATTTCTTTGGGGCTGTGAGTTGGGTTTCATAAATTGATCAATAGTTGAGTTCAATGGGAGTAAGTAACTGGAGTCCATATGTGCATTGTGTTTTGTTTGTCTTGAGTCGAACATAATATGCTTAAGTAGTTATTGTTTTGTTAACCAAAACAGTGTGCCTTGTAGCACTTGAGTAGGAAGAGTAGTTTTTGGCTTTGGTCGACAAGTGTCTCTGAGTTCCTTTGAGGCAACGACCCAAACAGGACATGGTTGAAGCAAATTAGGACAACAAGAGATTTCTTAAGTCGTGCCATGGATACAAAGGCTACATTCTTGGTGGAGACTCGAAGATGGTGTGTTTGGATGGATAAATGTTTGATTGATAGAGGATTGAAAGTAAGGATCTAATTGGAAAACCTTTTAAGAAAAGTATTAGATGTTCTCCTAGTAGATTTCAGGATGAGACTAGATGAATTTTGATAGCTATCAAAGAGATGCCACTGCCATGGAATTATGGAGAAGATGGGGCTGCCTTTGGGAATAACATTTTGAGTTTATGTGTCAACGAAGGAGGCTTGTATTGAAGTTAAGGGGTGCTGCACATCACGGGTGAGCAATACCTTGTGTTTGATAAATGATGTTTTGAGGATTACTGGATACCTTGAAGGGCAAGGTTGAGCAGTTGAGTTCACTACAAGAATTTTTTAAGTTTGCGACACTTAGCTTGCGACGGTTCTGCAATAACCGCCCTCACCTTCATACTGCGACGGTTTTGGAGGCGGTTTTCGTCAACCGCCGCAACCGTACTACACCATATAAAGCACACGAGTTGCGTTTTTCAATCTGGTCGCCAGTTTGCGACAGTTCCTGGGGCGGTTTTTAATCAACCGCCGTCGTCGTTTAGGGCATAAACGTGTTTTATTTTCCAGATTTTTGTAAGTTCATTCCTCACTCTCTCTTTCGTTTACTCCTTTGTTATCCCCGTACACACCCTTTCACAACCGTAAAATTTCTGATTGCCCCCAAATCTGTCAACCCTAAAACTTCTGAAGGAAACGAAATCGAAGAGAAGCGAAAGCGAAGAGAAACGAAATCTACTCTGGAAACAAAATCAACTCTTGCAAAGGTAATCATTTAGTTCCATTTAACAGTTTAGTTCCAATTTTTTTGTGCGGCAAATGTTAAAAAAGCATCACAGATTGTTTTCTGTAAATTGGGGCACTGGTACAACACGATATATTGCATAATTTTATTAAATAAAAAAACTAAATGAATACTCTGTCCATAATGGTCTAACTTGAAGTTTTCAACAAAATTCCTTGTTGTATATAAAGTAAAAATTTCGATAAACGGTACGGGCCCGTGATAGGCAGTACGTTTATGGTTTTCGCTTTTTTGTAAATTGTGCAGACCCGTGATAGGTGGCACCTTGGTAAATAGTACTTTGGCCTGTGATAGGCGGTACATTTACAATTTACGTTCTTTTTAGTAAACCGTGCAGACCCGTGATAGGTGGCACCTCGGTAAACGATACGGGCCCGTGATAGGCAGTACGTTTATGGTTTATGCTTTTTAGTAAATCGTGCAGACCCGTGATAGGTGGCACCTCGGTAATTGGTACTTTGGCCTGCGATAGACGGTACAATTATGATTTACAGCCCTTCGAGGAGGGTTTTGGTTTGGAATTCTGAGTCTATGCATTTTGGCATATACGCATCGCATTAGGGTGCTTGGCACACGAGTCGTGTTTGAATCAAGTTATGATTGAGGGTTATGTATTAATTTTGTGTGTAAGTGTGACTGATTGTAAACTATTTCGAAACTCAAGTTGTCGTGGTAATTCTGTTGGGATTGCTATGTGTTATGTATTGATTATCGTGTGTAAGTGGGATGGATTGTAAAACTATTTCGAAACCCAATTTGTCGTGGTGATTGTGTGGGAATTACTAAGTGTTAAGATTTGAAGTTGTGTATGAATATGATTGAATTAGTTTATGTATTTTTGGAAAGATAAGCAGGGAAATCGATTTCCCAATCGATTTGGGAAGTTACAGGGGCTCAACTATTTATAAAATCGATTTCCCAATCGATTTGGCCTTGCAGGAATTCAGCAAAACTGACAAAAATCGATTTGGAAATCGATTGGCATTAAGTCAGGGGCTGAGCTATGCTGTCAATTGATTGCCCAATCGATTGAATTAAGCCCATAATTCAAATTTCACTAAAAACCTTCAGGAAATCGATTGGCTTAGTAGAAATTCTTATTTTGAGTTAGATAATAGATTGCTCATTGATTTAGCAATGTCTTGGTTAGTTATATATTACTTGATGGATTGAGAACCTTATTTTGTTTTCATTGTTATTTGGCATGTGTTATATGAACTTTTAGCATGTGGAAAACCCTTTTAAGGTGCATGATAAGTTGAAAGGTTATTTTGTGCATGTAAAAACTTAAATGTTATGTGTTACTTGTTAATTTTCGATTGGTGACCCTTTATACAAACTATTGTGGAAATCTGGGCTTTGCCCTCAGATGAGAGCCAGGACGATCCTACCGGTTCGTACCCTACGGATGGGAATGTAGATGGGATTGCTTGACTGGAGCTATGTTAGGAGGATCTCACGGGGCGCGTGGAGATCACTCAGGGTGTATAGCTATAGTTTTTTTTTGAAGAATGATCAGATTAGGATGACATAGAGGGAACAAATGCTTTTTTTGGATTACGTTATTTTGAACTGGAAAACTGTACCTTTACTAATATTGTCAGTATGACATCTTAGTTGAATGGGTTCCATGTATCATTTGTTGTTGTGTAAATACTTTGGATTCATATATTTTGAGAAAATTTTCCACTGCTTGTAAATTATAATGACTCAATTATTTATCCAAAGGTATTTCCTTATTTATTTCTCTGTTTTATTTTAATTTCTTTTTTAAAAAAAAATATACCCTCGCTTTGAAAAACGGGGTGTTACAAAGATGAGCATGATGGGAGAGTTGAAATTACTTCTTAGTTTACAAATTAAACAACTAGAAACCAACATCTTCATGTCTCAAGAAAAATACACCAAGGATCGATTTAAAAAATATAACATGAGTTCAACCAACAGTATGGGAACTCCTATTCACCCATCCTCCATACTACACAAAGATGATGAAGAAACTCCAATATCTGAAAAAGAGTACAGAGGGATGATTGGATCCTTGTTATTCTTAACAACTAGTAGACCTAACATAGTCTTTGTAGTTGATCTTTGTGCAAGGTTTCAATTCTCCCCTAAAGAATCTCATCTTACTGCAGTAAAGAAATTTTTTAGATACTTTATTGGCACTACCAATCTTATAATCTGGTATAAAAAATACTCAAATTTTGACCTCATAGCTTATTGTGATGCTGACTATGTGGGAGACAAAGTTTAAAGGAAGAGCACAAGTGGAGCTTGTTAATTTGTTGGTAAATCTCTCATAAGTTGGTCAACCAAAAAACAATGTACCATTGCTTTATCAACTACAGAGGCTCAATACGTATCAACTGCACAATGCCGCTCTCAATTACTATGGATAAAGAACCAACTAGAGGATTACTCTTTAAGGTACGCCAAAATTCTCATCCTCTATGATAATAGAAGTGCATTTAATCTTTCAAAAAACCTCATTCAACATTCTAGATCTAAGCATATTGAAATCAAACATCATTTTATCAGAGATCATGTTCAAAAAGGGGACATATAATTAATTTTCATTGAAATTGAAAATCAGTTGACTGGTAATTTTTACCAAACCTCTCTAGGAGGATCGATTCAAAAATATATTGGAGGAACTCTCCATCATAAATTTGTCCAGAGTTATTTAAATAAAAATTTATTTATTATTAGTTTTTATTTAAATTTTCTTTTGAGGATCATATAAATTTTTTTGAGGATCACATTTTTTATTTACTTTTTGAGGATCCTCCTCTATTGTAAGAGGATGAGTAAACTCTCATGATGTTTGATCATACTCAAAATCATGTTTTATGTGTATTTGTTTTTCTTGGGTCAAACTCATTCTTCCTAAAATATCACATCTGATCTTTAAAAGAACCTCTAAAAATCAATGGATCAAATATACCAGAAAGCTTTTTTTTTCCTTTTTGGTGAAACAAACCTCTTTTCAAAACTGCCAGGCATGCGCACGCTCCTCCTCTCCATTGGTCAGTCTGTTTGACATGGCCTCCTTGGCTTCTGCCCATAATTTATGACCGTTACAAACATTCCCATGCCCCTAGTCTGCCTACTATATTATCATTACTACCTACTCAACGGATTCCCCATCTCCCTCCTTCCTCTTCCTCTAACAGTCACAACATTTCAAATTCGAACCTCCTACAACTTAAACCTCCTTCTTCTACCTTCAAATTTCATACACAAACGGCTCGAACCAAGCTTACAACTAAACATAAACTCTATGATAAGGCTCCAGATAACATCTGTGATGAGTATTCAAGCAATGAGTATGGTAGCCACGAAGAGGATCACTCTGAGGAATCTCTTCAACCAAAACTTGTAGATGTGATCCATCCTCCTTTGTGGTTAAACCAAAAGTCAACTCTGGAAACCACTTCCTACTATGTATGTGCGTTTCCCGCTGCTGATAGCACGCCTCCGCCTCACCTCCCGTCGGTCATAAATGTGCAACAACTACATAATGGGAGCGTGCCACAACTGCCACCTCCACGCATGCTTAGCCAATCATAAACGCCTACTACCTCCTCCTTCTCCAACGGTTACATGTCCAACCTCTTCAAGAGGATCGATTTGAATTTTTTTAGAAAAACTATTTGTTGTTACTCGTGCATCAATCTCTTAATAAAATTGGTTACAATTTTTTTTTTCTATTCCTTTTTTATTTTTATTTTATTTTATTTTATTTTTCGTCCTCCTTATGTCTGAGTTTTTAAAACAACATCCTCCTTCAAATATGAGGATGAACCAAAAATTCAGAAAGTGAAAAGACCTTTGTTGCACGTTGTTGTCTCTCTCTCTCTCTATCTCACACATCTTTTTCCAATGAGCATTAAATGCAAAACGGCTACTTCTCTCTTGGAACTACAAACCTCCACTAACCCCTAATAATTGTCTAATAACTATTCCTTCTCTTTTTCAACGGCTACAAAAATCCTTCAAATTCTTTGATCAAACATCTAAACCACTCTCATCACTCCAAAACTCTGGTAATTTATCCTCCTATTGGAGTGGGTCACTAACCATCTTATCAACCTTAGGAGGTCATCCTAATGTTTTGCCACATCAACCTCCTCCACCGATTCTCCTTGTCCTTCAACCTTGTCCTCCTCTAATGACTTTTCCCTGTCCAAATAGGTGCATGGATCTTTTCAAATTTTTTTATGGTTGACAAATTCAAGGGAAGATAGATTATGATCATTCTGTTATCAACTATTTGTTTAAGAGGATACTTTTTGAAACCACTATTTCAATCCTCTTGTTTATGCTAGTTAATATTTATGTCTTTTGAACCACCATTTTGTAATATCAGTCTCATTAATATGAAGTCTCTTTATGGTTCAATTTTATTATTTCAAAACTTTGGCATATGTTCAGGAGGAGTAATTATTTTTAAATTTAAGAAAACAAGTTATTAATCATTAAGATAAAAAAGAAAATAATCTGATTCAAATCTGGAGGATAGGCATACAAGAGGATGAACTCCTAAGAGGATGAACCTTCAAAGTTGCAAAATACTCATCCTCACTAAAACAATGTATTTATTCATAAAGAGAAGAAAAATCAATATTAAAGAATGAATAACTAAAATATTTGAAATAAAGAAGTCAGAGGGAAGATTAAATAGGTACAAGGACAAATCATACTAGGTTAGAGGATGGATCTATAGTCAACATTATTGAAAGTGACCCAACACATCTCTCTCACATGCTGAAAACGACCCAACATCAACCTATAATAAGGCAGTGTAGCTAACAAGACAAAGATGTATCCTTTAAATGTCTTGAAGAATGAAAAAGAAAAAGACAGCTCACGTCCAAGTTGCTAGGGGTTTTGAACCTCCTGCAAAATATTTAAATATAGATTGATCTAATTAATATAAAAATATTACAAGGGTGTGAGTTTGAGCCATGTTATTGATGTAAATATTTCGTTGATCGGTAGAATGTAAGTAATTTTTGAATCTCTTATGACTTTTTCTGGAATTAGCCTCATGTCTCCGTATATAAGTTTAATTTATATAATAGCTAAAGTTTATTACCAAAAATGTAGCAAGAGAGATATTTTGCGTGTGTGTACAATAAGCACACCAAACATGTTATTTTTTATGTATTTTTTATTTACTTTCACAACCAATATTAGTAATGTGAATATTATTAATAACAATTGGTATTTTTTCCCCTTCTTTTATTCAAATAAGTAGATTTTAAATATATTTTATTTTTCTTTTACATTTTGTATGTGATTTTGTCACATGAATGCAACGTTTGTTTGTTCGTCGTTTAAGTGGTGTTGTTCGTTTTCTATCTTTTTGTGGTGTTCTTTTGATTAAAATTGATAGATTACGTTCGATCAATTATAGATTTTATCAATGTGACACTAAACATCAATATTCATGACACTTTAAGTTTATAAGAATCGTAGGTATTTTGTCGATTTATACTATAAACTTATATGTAGTGAATTTTTTCGCATATTCACTTTTTTATTATAATTTTAATAACTTTGAATTTGTATTATTTTTCTACGTATTCCACTCATTTGAATAAATTAATAAATCAAAGACACATACTCACACGATAAGAAATTTGGATTAAATCATCAATCAACTTTACAAATTTCAACACTTTAATCTTTGAAAAACTAGTAGAACGCATGTATCAAAATATCTTATAAAATAAAAAATCAAATACTAAGGGTTCCAAAATTATAACTATTCAAAAGCATGATTCTCCTAATTTGACATTTGTGAAACATTGATCTTTATCAGCTTTGTATATAAACTTACACCCATAAACCATATTTTGTCATCAACACTATTTTCCAAATTCACAATTTTTTTTAAGGTCTCCAACTAAAATCTCCATTGTTAATAAGGGTGAGAATAGGTCAAGTTAGGCTTTGAAAGACCTAAGTCTGACCCACGATTAATTTTTTAGGCTTACAGCCTATCAAAGGCTTTTTCTTTTTCAGGTCAACCTGACCTTTTTAAAAGTTTGGTCTGGCATAAAGCCTATTTAAAATTCTTATTCACATTAAAACATTTAAATATTATATTTTACATTTTTTTAAGTAGGCTAAAACTGTGCATTTATATAAAAGGGAAACTAATAAAATTATAATTAAATCTAATAAAATAATAACTAACAAGTCTACACTGCAACAACCTTCCAAGAAAACAAAAAAAAAAAAAAAAAAAATCCATCCAAAATTAGTCCCTTTACACATATCAAGCTACATGCTATACATACTAATTTACATGATGTTCTACTCATACCACGTGTTGCTCTCCACGTACCAATACCAATGTACATATCTATATATATCAACAACAAAAAATGATTTTTTTACCAAAATGATTTTTTTTTTTAAATCTGAAACAAACACCCTTTAAACCCTAAAAATGATTTTTGATTTCAATGAATATATATTTTTTCTGGAACAAACGCATTCATTATCACCTCTCAAACAAATATTGACTGTCGCAATAAATTGAAACATAATTCTGATTTATTCCTAGTTCACCAATGAGTCATTTCATCTATATAGCTTCTTTAACACCTTCAGTAAGAGCAATAAATTCAGCTTGAGTTGTAGAGAGAGCTACCACTGATTGTGTAATTGTCCTCCAACTCACAACAACCCCATATAAAGTGAAAACATAACTAGAAATTGATTTTCTAGTGTCCATGTTTTTAGCATAATCTGAGTCCACATATCCCTTAATTGGTTCCTTATCATGATGAGTCTTTTTGAACTTCAAGTATGATGTTAGAGAGTCAATTAAGTACCTCATAATCCACTTGAGAGATGACCAATGAAGCGTCCCTGGATCAGTCATAAATTTGCTGACAACATTCACAACATAAGCCAAATTTGGCCTATTGTAGATCATTCTTTGTCTTTCTTCATCAGTCTTAGGTGAGTCTTGCATGGACAATTTGAAATTTTGTCACAAAGGAGTAGTAACATGTCTTGCCTCATGCATTCTATATTTAGTGACAACTTTCTTTAAGTAGACAGCTTGTGAAAGAAATAATTCTCTTTTTATTTTGTTTCTATTGATGCCCATACCTAAGATCCTTTTGCCTTGTCCAAGTTCTTTCATCTCAAATTCATTACTAAGATAAATTTTGAGCCTTTTAATCTGCTCCTTATTTGAGCTTGCAAGAAGAATATCATCCACATAGAGTAAGAGGTAAGTGAGAACTTGTTCTTGACTTTCCCCTTTCAGAATGTAAACACAACTGTCAAAACTACATTTTTGGAAACCACTTCTTATAATGAAATCATCAAACTTCATGTACCATTGTCTAGGACTCTGCTTTAGGCCATACAATGATTTTTTCAAACGACAAACCTTGTTGCTGCCTTTAGCAAATCCTTCAGGTTGCTGCATATAAATGGTTTCTTTAATATCACCATGTAGAAATGTTGTTTTGACATCAAGTTGTTCTGATTCCAAGTCTTGTTAGGTTACAATTAAAAGTAGAATGTTGATCGAACAATATTTTACAACCGGTGCAAATACTTCATTGAAATTTATTCCTTCAAGCTGAGAAAATCCTTTTGCAATAAATCTTGCTTTGAACCCTATCTTCTCTTGTCCTTGAATGCCTTCCTTTCTCTTGAACACCCATTTGAATCCAATTACCCTTTGGCTCTTAGGAATGTCAACCAAAGTCCAGGTTTGGTTTCTAATGACGGCATCTCTTCATTCATAGTTGACATCCAAGCTTCTTTGTCTTTACTATTAATGGCTTCTTTGTAGTTGATTGATTCATCTCTTTGAAGATCTTCAACAACACTTAAAGCATAAAAACTTAAATCTACTTGACCAGATCTAATTGGAGGCTTGATAACCCTTCGTTCTCTATCCTTTACCAAGTTGTAATTGGCAAAATCTGATTAAGTTGCAGCGTTATCATCAAGTGGTGTATTAGTTATGTCATCATGATTAATCTTTTGATCTTCAGGTGACTCCACCTTAATCTAAACACTATCAATATTGTTATTTGAAACAATGTCTTGATGATGTTCTTCGTTTTTGTAGAATTGAAACCGAGAACGTTCTATGTTTTTGCAGAACTAATATGAAGAATGTTCTTTGTCAATCATTTCCATTATTGCTTCATCAAACAATACATTTGTTGATATGATACACTTAGGCACACCTTGGTCAATTCTCCACAACTTATGACCTTTTATTCCTTTAGGATATCCAATGAAAGCGCATTTGATTGCTACGGGTCCAGTTTATCTTGCCTTTGGTGAACAATTGCTAACGAGCCAAATACTTTTAGATTTGAGTAATTTGTTGGCTTGTCATTCCACATCTCAATTGGTGTCTTAAATCCAATAGATGATGAAGGACATCTATTGATCAAGTACACTATTGTCATTGCATCTTTACCCTAGAGAATCTTAGGAAGGCCTACACTCAAGATCATACATCTTACCAGTTCCAAGATAGATTTGTTCATCCTTTTAGCGATACCATTTTTCTGAGGAGTACCTTCAACTGTTCTATGTCTTTTAATGCTTAAGTCCCTGCAATACTTATTAAACTGTTCTAAAAGATATTCCAGACCATTGTTAGTTCTTAAACAATTCAGCTTAGTTTCCTTTTGAGTTCCAATTTGCATATGACGGTGAGGAAATAAGAACAGCCATCATGAGTCTTTTTCCTTGAAGGACCCCATAAATCAGAATGAGCATATTCAAAAGGTCTAAAGGTATTGTGTTGACCATCACCAAAACTAATCCTCTTAGATTTTCTTAGAATACAATGATCACAAAATTTCAATTTTGTCACCATTAAGCAAATTATGTTTTGATAAGTCAATTAAGTCTTTTTCACTTACATGTCCTAACCTCATATGTCATATTCTAGTAGATGAATGCAAACTAGAGTTAGCAAGATAAGCTTGTGCAATTATTGTAGAACCATCTAAAATGTACAAGCCATTTCTTTTAATGTTTTTAACAATTATATCATCTTTATTAATAATAGTCATGATATCATTCTTTATGTTTGTGGAATATCCTAATATGTCAAACATGCCAACAAAAATTAAATTTCTTTTTCATTCGGGTATGTACCTTACATCCTTCAGCAATACCTTTTTGCTATTAAACATTCTGAATCTGATTTTTTTATTGCCTTGAACTTTACATGATTTGTTGATGTCAAGCAAAACAACTCCACCATCACGAAGATCTATTGATTCAAAATAATCTTTTTCTTGGACACATATGGAAAGTACATCCTAAGTCTAATACTCAGTTCTTTTCACCTTCAGAATTTGAAATCATCAAGGCCTCTGTAGATTTATAACCAGCATCAACAAGTGCAGCATTTCCAGAATCTTGAGAGTTTCTTAACTCCTTTCTTTCCGGACAGTCTTTCTTGAAATGTCTCTTCTTGTGGCAATGGAATCATTTATACTTCCCTTTAAATTTAATTCTTGAATTGGACATATGCTTATTTCCATTTGATCATTTCTTGTCAGCTCTTCCTGTGGTAACATTCAGACTTTCAGCATGATTATCATTCTTGATCTCCTGTATTTTATAGTTTCCCTTTGTTCGGATAGATGTATGTTGTAAGACCCATAATTTTAAAGTATACTTTATGTATTTTAGTGTATTTTTGGTATTGAACTCAGAGGCTTTTTAGCCAAAGTTATTAATATTTTGGAGTTTATATGACCAAAAAGATATTTTGATGGCCGATTAAAATTACTCGTCGATAAATAAATGAAATTAACTGCGGTGAATCTTTAACGAAGAATTTAATGCGTTATGGGTGAAATGGTAATTTAACAAATATCTAGATATTTTGAGATATTTGTTAAAAATAATTAATATATATAGAAAGAAAAGGAAAGGAATGAGAAAGGAAAGAAATAGAAAGGAAGGAAAAAGGAAGAAAGGAAAACCAAAAGAAAACTGAAAAAGCATTTTCCTCTCTCCCTGTCTCGCGCGCTCGTCTCGCTCCTTCCTCCATTGTTATTCTTTTTTTTGGTTTCTTTGCTTCCTTTAAGTTCGAGAATTGAAACCCAAGGCTAGTGGGTGAGAAAGATCAAGTTCCAAACTCCTTCCTCCTTCTCGGATTCGAAAACGGTGTTATGGATTTCAAAACCGTTAAACACAAACCTCCCCGTTTCATCTAGATCTAAGCTTCATTTCGCGAAGAGATAGAAGGGAAAGTTTCTCACTACCACGCTACGGTGCTAGTGAACTAAATTTGGAAGCGACGTTGCGAGCGGAGATTTTATCGGAATTACTCGCGGTAACGTGTTCGCACGTTAAAGCTAACGTTAAGGTAAGGGCTCCTTTCAAACTTCTAGTTTACATTTAGGGACTTATCTGTGGTTGTGTGGAAAGGAATTTGTTAGGGTTGAAGTGTTGATTTGGGGGAAAATGAATCTAAGGCTTTATGGGTAAAATCTTAGAGTTAGGTTTTGGTTATATTGATGAATGTTTCGTGGAAAATGAATTTAAACTCATTTATGTATGATTTTGAGTAAATGATCAGATTAGGATGACATAGAGGGAACAAATGTCTTTCTTTTGGTTTACGTTATTTTGAACTGGAAAACTGTACCTTTACTAATATTGTCAGTATGACATCTTATTTGAATGGGTTCCATGTATTATTTGTTGTTGTGTAAATACTTTGGATTCATATTTCAAGAGAACTTTTCCGTTGCGTATCAATTATATTGACTTATACATTTATCCAAAGGTATTTCCTTATTTGTTTTTCTGTTTTATTTTAATCTCTTTTGAAAAACAAAATACACCCTCGCTTTGAAAATCGGGGTGTTACATATGCACTTCTTCCAGCGTAATTGTTTGTTCTCTTCCAAACATGATGCCATCCTTGAAGTGTTCATATGAACTTGGCAGAGCATTAAGAATGATCGGAGCTTCGCCTTCATCATCTAACTTGACATCTAAATTTTCTAAATCATCAAGAATCTTATTAAAATCAACAATTTGTAGTGTAACAGGTTTTTCTTCATCCATTTTTTTTAAAAAAAACAATTGTTGTTTCAAGAATAGCCTATTTGAAATTGATTTAGTCATGTAAGGAGATTCAAGTTTAAGCCATAAGGCTGTTGCTGTTGGTTCTCTTGCAACTTCCCTCAAAGCTTTGTCTCCAAGACACAAGATGATAGTACTCTTTTCTTTTTCAATTAGTTCTTCCTTTTCGTGAGTAGTCATTGTTGCAGGAAGAGTTGATTCACCCTTCAACGCATTCACCAAATCTTGTTGTACCAGAATAACATGCATCTTTCTCTTCTATAAACCAAAGTCATTTGATCCATTGAACTTTTCAATATCAAATTTTGTGGTTCCACCCATTGTTGCTCTCTTTCCCACAAACGACACCAATTGTTAAAACAATAATGGAATCTGCAACAAGAATTAACCAACAAAATAGAAAACTAACAATTGCAACACCAAAAATTGAAACGGAGAATGTTCTCCATTTGTGCAATTTTGAAAACAGTTTTTCAATCAATGTAAAACGGAAATTAAAGAACAATAAAGCAAGAATAACACCAAAACTTACGTGTTCAGCCTCAACTACTTGAGACCTACATCACGGGCAAGAAAGCAAGACAATTCACTATGAAGATTTGAATTTACAAGATTAAGGTCTCATCAATTGTAATCTGCTAGTATCTATCACTGTAGAGAATTCAGCAATACTAGTTTTCTCTTACAATCTCCTTTTGATTTATCTCCCTTAATCTCTCATCTCTGATTTCTATGAGTCCTTTTGACAATTGCATTTACCTCTCCTATTTTTCCAGCAATGCAACACAATGCATTTACAGTTATTTATAGTGCTTAAAGGTACATTAGTTTAACTAACTATAACTACCTTTTTCATAACCAAATTGGTCAAATTTAGTTATAACCAACAAGTTCCATTTTGCAACTGTGTATGTATGTCATTTGATAAAAATAATAATAATAATAATAATAATAATAATAATAATAATAATAATAATAATAATAATAAATAAAATGATAGTAGTATTCAAGAAGAATAAAAAAATCTAGTTATGCAATCAAAAGAATTGGAATATTATTTTTAATAGTGGCAGAAGAAAAAGTATGTGAGGATAAAAAAATAAAACACTATTTTACTTCTAAAGTATAATATGCAAGAGGAACAGTAAGAAATATAAACAATTATTATATAAAAAAAATAGCTTGTATATCTTGCATTACAACATATGTTGAAACACATAATTTTCGTACATCTACAAAGAAAATGCCAAAGAATACAATTGCAGCAAAAATCACTTGAAATAAAAATGTTTAGAGTTAAAAGTGTTACTCTTTTAATTACTCTTGGACTGAGTTTAAAAACAAAAAGTTTAGAGTACTTTATTAACTCAAATGTTTGTCTTTAATAATAAAATATTTAACATATTTTGAAAGAAATGAAACTATTTCAAAGAGTTATAACCTTGAAACTAGAAAAAATATTTATTGATATATTTTGCATGGTTATGTAGTTATTTGGAACAAAAAAATGAGTTATGGCAAATTTGAGAAAATAATTTAAAACATTTCGGGCGATTTTCATAAAACCCGACAAAAATGGATCGAATTTTGTAATTTCAGACAAGACGATGCTAGTGTTGGAAATCTGACACGGAACCCGAAATATAGTTATAAATTTAAGAGACGAATGTTATAAGGGTATCTCGGTCCTTGATTTCATCTGGACTTTTCGGGCGATTTTCGTACCACCCGACAAAAATGGATTGAAATCCGTTTTTTCAGACCAGACGATGGTAAGTGTTTGAAATCTAACACGGAACCGGAAACACAATTATAAATTAATGAGAAGAATGATATAAGAGTCTCCCGGTTCTCAATTTCATCTAGACTTTTTAGGCGATTTTCGTACCACCCGACAAAAATGGACTAAAATCCGTATTTTCGGACCAAACAATGCCTGGTATTTGAAATCTAACTCGAAACCCGAAATACAATTATAAATTTAGGAGAAGAATGCTATAAGGGTCTCCTAGTCCTCTATTTCATCTGGACATTCCGGGCAATTTTCGTAGCACCCAACAAAAATAGACTGAAATCTGTATTTTCGGACAAGACGATGGCTAGTGTTTGAATTCTGAAGCGTAACCCAAAACACAGTTATAAATTTAGGAGAAGATGCAATAAGGATCTCCCAGACCTCGATTTCATCTTAACTTTTCGGGAGATTTTCGTACAACCTGACAAAAGTAGACCAAAAATCGTAGTATCGGGCCAAAGGATGGCTAGCGTTTGAAATCTGACCCGAAATCTGAATTACAATTATAAATTTAGGAGAAAAATGCTATAAGGGTCTTTCGGTTCTCGATTTCATCTGGACTTTTAAGGCGATTTTCGTACCACCTGACAAAAATGGATAGAAATCTGTATTTTCAGACCACATGATGGCTAGTATTTGAAATCTGACGCAAAACCCGAAACACAATTATATATTTAGGCGAAGAATGCAATAAATATCTCCTAGTCCTCGATTTCATAAGGACTTTTCATGTGATTTTCGTATCACCCGACAAAAATAGACCGAAATCCGTATTTTCGGATAAGACGATGACAAGTGTTTCAAAACTAAACCTGAAACCCGAAACACAATTATAAATTAAGGAGAAGAAAGTTATAAGGGTCCCCCGTTCCTCTATTGCATCTGGACTCTTCGGGCGATTTTCGTTCCAACCAACAAAATTGGACTGAAATCCCTATTTTTGGGCCAGACGATGGCTAGTGTTTGAAATATGACTCGAAATCCAAATCACAATTATAAATTTTGGAGAAGAATTCTATAAGCGTCTCCCGGACCTTGAGTTCATCTGGACTTTTTGGGCGATTTTCGTACCACCCAACAAAAATGGATCGAAATCTGTATTTTCGGACCAGACAATGACAAGTTTTTGAAATCTGACCCAAAACATAGTTATAAATTTGTGAGAGAAACCCTATAAGGGTTTGCTGGTCCTCGATTTGATATGGACTTTTCAGGCGATTATCGTTTCACCCGACAAAAATGGACCGAAATCCGTATTTTGGGACCAAACGATGGTTAGTGTTTGAAATTTGACCCAAAATCCAAAACATAATTATAAATTTAGGAGAAGCATAGTATAATGGTCTCCCAGTCCTCGATATTATCTAGAATGAAATCCGTATTTTTGAACCATACAATGGCTAGTGTTTAATATATGACACGGAACCGAAAACACAGTGAAAAATTTAGGAGAAGACCGATATAAGGGTCTCTTGGTCCTCGACTTCATCTGGACTTTTCGGGCAATTTTCGTACCACCCGACAAAAATGAACCGAAATCCGTATTTTATGACCAAACAATGGCAAGTGTTTTAAAACTGACCCGAAACTCGAAACACAATTATAAATTTTGGAGAAGAATGTTATAAGGGTCTCCCATTCCTTGATTTAATCTGGACTTTTCAGTCAATTTTCGTACCACTTAACAAAAATGGACCGAAAGTCTTATTTTCGGACCAGATGATGGCTATTGTTTGAAATCTAACACGGAACCCGAAACACATTTATAAATTTAGGTGAAGAATGTTCTAAGGGTCTCTTAGTCCTCAATTTCATCTGGAGTTTTCGGGTGATTTTCGTATCACTCGAGAAAAACGAACCGAGATCCGTATTTTTGGACCAAACGATGGCTAGTGTTTGAAAGGTGACCCGAAACCCGAAACGCAATTATAAATTGAGGAGGAGAATGCTATAAGAGTCTCTTGGTCCTTAATTTCATCTGGACTTTTTTGACGATTTTTGTACCACCCGACAAAAATCGACTATTATCCGTATTTTCAGACTACACATTCGCTTGTGTTTGAAATCTGACGCGTAAACCGAAATACAATTCTAAATTTAGGAGAATGATGTTATAAGGGTCTCCCGTTCCTCGATTTCATCTGGAAATTTCGGGCGATTGCCGTATCACTTGACAAAAATTGACCGAGACCGTGATATCTGGAACAGATGATGGCTAATGTTTGAAATCTGACCCGAAACACGATTATAAATTTAGGAGAAAAATGCTATAAGGGTCTCTCGATACTCGATTTCATCTGGGTTTTTTGGCTGATTTTCGTAACACCCGACAAAAATGGATACAAATCCGAACGTTTGATCAACATTTAATGAAGATTTGAAGAATATTTGATCAACATTTAATGAAGATTTTGAAGAATATTTGATCAACATTGAATGAAAATTTGGAGAAGATTTGAAGAATATTTGATCAACATTTAATGAAGATTTGATCATAAATTGAAGAACAGTTTATTTGAAGAATTTACAAACTCAATCTACACAAAATTGAAATAGAATCAATTTGAAGAATTTACAAATTCAATTTGAATAAGATACAATCCATAACTAAACAAGGAGTAAATTGAAGCCCAAATTTTCACTATAAATAGACACTAAAGGCTGAAGGACAAAAGTATCAAAAAACAGAAAAGAGGAACTCAAGCTCGAAGTTCTCTATTCATCTTAGAGTTCAAAGAGAGAAACACTTGTTTAGTTTAGAAATATTTTCTGAGTGTTCTTTCCTTATAGTGTGAGAGTTATTGTTATTATCAGCTTTGTTAGAAGCAACTATTCAAGGTTCATTCTTTTGTAACCAACTCGATATTGGTTTAGATCCTTCTTCAATCTGGGGTTGTCAGGTTGTTAGGAGAAGAATTGGCTTGTAGGGTTAAGGTGGTTAGTTCCTCAAAAGTCTAGGATTGTTAGGTTGTTTGGGAAAACTGGCTTGGAGGGTCAGGATCTTTGTAATTCAAGGTTTTTGAATTAGTGGATTAAAGCCTTGTGAATGAAGGGACTGAATGTAACCAAGTAAGTGGTGAACCGGGATAAAGGTATGTGTCAAATTATTTATGCTTTCGTTGTTTGTTGCTTCTAAATCTAATTGCTTCTTATATAAGTAAGTCACCAAAACCAAACTAGTTTCTTTATTTATTTATAAATTATCAAAAAGTTATCAAATTTAGTAAACACAATTCAACCCCCCTTCTCGTGTTCGCGCCTTCAATTGGCATCAAAGCTCGGTCTCAAGGCTGAGCACTTTACAGTGTTTGAGAAAAGATCCAAGGGTTCAATATGTATGGATTTAGTGAAGAAGCTGTTGGAAGAAATATCAAGAGACCAGCTCTGTTTGATGGAGAACGTTTTGAGTATTGGAAAGACAGGCTGAGAAGTTTCTATATTTCACAAGATCCTGAACTTTGGGACTTGGTGGAAGATAGTTATATTGCTCTGAAGAATACTGATGGTATTGAAATTCCAAGAAAGGAGATGAATGTTGATCAGAAGAATATGTACAAGATGCATCATAAGTCTAGAACATTCATGATAAATGCAATCACCTTCAAGGAGTTTGACAAGTGCACCAACAAGGAGACAACAAAGAGTATTTATGATAGTTTGATTCTGACCTATGACGGAAGCAAGCAAGTTCAAGAAGCAAAGGCCAACCTCCTAGTCAAAAAGTATGAGTTGTTCAAGATGGAAGAAGATGAAGACATTGAAACAATGTTTTCCAGATTCCAAACTCTGGTCCTAGGATTAAAGGTACTTGAGAAGAGTTATACTACTACTGATCATGTGAAGAAAATTCTTAGGAGTATGACAAGCAAGTGGAGACTTAAGATCACTGCCATTCAGGAAGCAAAGGATCTGAATACTCTAAAGTTGGAAGAATTAATCAGCTCTTTCATATCACATGAAATTGAGCTTGAAGGAGACGAGCCCAAGAAGAAGAACAAGACTTAGGCCTTGAAATCTAAGTAGAAGGAGGTTCTAAAGGCAACATCTGAATCAAAGGATAGTGATTCAGATTATCAAAATCTGAACTCAGATTATCAAAATCTGCTATGGATGAAATGAACCTGGACATATCAAGTCAGAATATTCAAATATGGAGAAAGGGAAACACCGGATGAAAGATTCCAAACCCAAAAAGAAAAGTTTGATGGCTACATGGAATGATTATGAGGAATCCTCTGACGATGAACAAGTTGATTTAGCTATGATGGCACATAACAACTCTACAACTAGATCAACCCCAAATTTTGACTCTGGAAGTGAATTAGCATATGAAGAAATTGAGGTATTTTCTGAATTTACTCGATCTGATTTAATTACTGATATAAATGATTTTTTAAAATATCAATCATAATCAGTCTATAAAAATGAAAACACTTTGGAAAGAAAATACAAATCTGAAAATTGATATTACTGGACTTTAAATAGAGAATGCAAATCTGAAATATAATATTACTGAAATTAAGACAGATAATGCAACTCTGAAAACTGATATTATTGATTTTAAAACAGAAAATGCAAATATGAAAACTGATATTGCTGAACTTAAGGCTAAAAATCTTACTCTGAAAAGTAATTATAGTTCAACATTAATTGAAAATACCATATGTAACTCTAATAAGAATGAAGAAGTATTTCAAGATTTTATGGATAATGGTATGGAAAGAAGCAAGTATGCATCTATGACTTATGGGGTTTGTAGGAATGGTAAAAGAGGAATAGGATTTCAAGAAAAAATAATTGAATCTAAGTTTATTCCCTTTGATGATTTATATATTATTTGTTATAACAAATGTCACACTAAAATATCTTGTCATATGTTAACCACATGGAAAGACAAGAAATCTTTAAAATCTAACATACCAGGACCCAACCAGATTTGGGTACCAAATGATAAAATTGTTTATGTTGCAGATGTTCTAAACAACCAAATTGAAACGCCAGCCATGGTGCTTGGTCAATGGATGCTTAAAATATATGAAGGCAAAAAGGTCTATGTTCCATGACCTAACAAACAGAAGCCAATTGACTCTGGTGGAAGGAGGACTAGCCAACACAATGCCTATCAGAACCAGAACCATGTCATGAACTAGAAATATCTGAAGTATCAACATAATCAAAACTGACAGAGACATCACACTTATCAACAGAACTGGAATTACCAGAAGAATCATAATTACCATCAGAGGAACCCGATACATCAACAAAAACATAAGTGGCAGATTAAAAGTCCAAATCAGGAGACTTCTTTGAACATTCCAATCAAATTCACTAAGACTACAAACCTGGATAGGAATTCAAATTCCTTCATCCAGACTCTCTAATCGGAGAATATGCAAGCTCAGAATCTGAAAACCAGAAAAGAAAAACTAAGAGGGTTTTTAGAGTGAAATAGAAATTGTTAACATATAGGTAATATCTTTCTTTAAATTTAATTATTGTTTGATATTATGTTTATTGTGATAATAAGAAGTTTGATCTTAAAAAATCAAAGCTAGATAAGTATTTTGCAGGTCCTCATAATTTAAGAGGAATGATGTTTGGGATCTAGCACCTAAACCAAAGAAGAACATTATTGGAACCAAGTGGGTTTTCAGAAATTTGTTGAATAAAAAAGGTGAAGTGGTCAGAAACAAGGCAAGACTTGTCGCACAAGGCTACAGTCAGCAAGAGGACATTGATTACACTAAGACATTTGCTCTAGTGGCCATGTTAGAAGCTATTCGTATTCTACTTTCTTTTGCTGCAAATAATAACATTACATTATTTCAAATGAATGTTAAAAGTGTTTTTATAAATGATTATATAAGTGAAAAAGTTTAACAACCCACATGTTTTGAAAGTTCTAAATTTCCAAATCATGTTTTTATACTTAGGAAATCTATGTATGATCTAAAACAAGATTCTAAAGGCATGATATGACAGACTAAGTAACTTCTTGCTTAAAAACAACTTTGAAATAGGACAAGTTGATAATACACTTTTTAGAAAATCAATAGGACATAACATTCTTATTATTAAAATTTATGTTGATAATATTATTTTTTGATCTACTAATGGTACTGTTTGCCAAGAACTTTTTAAATTGATGCAGTTTGAATTTCTAATGAGTATGATGGGAGAACTTAAGTTCTTCTTAGAAAAGTCAAAAAGGTATATACGTTCATCAAACTAAATATAAAAATGAGCTTCTTAGGAAGTTTAACATGAGTGATTGCAAACATATGGCTACACCAATGCACCCTACTTGTTCACTTGAAAAAGATGATTCAAGCAAAAAAAAAAAAAAGATTGTCCAAAATCTCTTTAGAGGAATGATAGGATCCTTACTGCTCCTTACCGCTTCTAAACCCACCATCATATTTAATGAGCTAGATTTCAAGTTAACCCTAGAGAATCACATTTAATTGTTGTAAAGAGAATTCTTAGATACCAAAAAGGCACTACCAATCTACCTTGTTCTACTAGAAATCTACTAAGTACAAACTTAGTGGATACTGTGACTTTGATTATGTTAGAGATAAACTTCAGAGAAAGAGCACTAGTGGCAACTGCACATTTTTAGCTGACAACTTAATATCCTGGTCAAGTAAGAGACAAAACATCATTGCAATGTCAACCGCAGATGTTGAGTACATTTCAGTAGTTGGCTGCAATTCTCAACTACTTTTGATGAAACATCAACTTGAAGAGTACAAAATTCTTGAATCCCACATTCCCACCAACTCCGACAACACTTCTGCCATTTGTCTTACCAAAAACCCTATTTTACATTCTAGAACAAAACACATAGAGATCAAACACCACATCATTAGGGACTTTGTTCAAAAAGGGGTATTAAATATTCAATTTGTAGACACTGAACACCAATGGGTTGACATTTTCACCAAACCACTACATGAAGATAGGTTTGACTTCATCAAGAAAAACCTAAAGCTTACCTTCATACCTGACTGATGTTGTTTTCACTTCAAATTAGTTTAATTTTACACTAGTTATTATATTTTTCTGTATTATGTTATATTTATGTTATTAAAAAAAAACAAAAAAGAAAAAGAAAATAAAAGAAAAACGAAAATCGAAAAAAAACAAAGAAGAGAAACGAAAAAAAAGAGAAAAATGACAAAATAATGAGAAAAAAAAGGAAATAGACAAAGTTTCACTTTCAAGTCTTTTTGTCTGATGACAAAAAGGGGATAAATATATTTGATAATGTGGGGAGAAAATGATATTGAGACTTAGGGGGAGCCCTGAGCTACTGGGAGTCAAAGAAATAAAAAAAAATTTGTAATAAAAAATACAAGTTTTGTCATCATCAAAAAGTGGGAGATTGTTGGAACCAAGTTGGTTTTACAATTAGAGTTTTGATGTTAACAAAAGTATTTTATGAAAATAATATCTTTGACTTTAAAGAGTATGAAAGAAGATTCATGTAATTGAAGAAAATCTAAAATAAGATTTGATTCAAAATTATAATTGATGAAAATCTAAAATAAGATTTGATTCAAATTTATAATTGATGAAATTTCTAAAATAAGATTTGATTCATATTTATAATTAAAGAAAATCTTTGACCAAGTTGAAAAGAAGATATGTTCAAGATTTGAAGATTATTTTGATCAACATTTAATGAAGATTTGAAAAATATTTGATCAAAATTCAACGAAGATTAGAAAAAGATTTGAAAAATGTTTGATCAACATTTAATGAAGATTTGAATAACATTTGATCAACATTTAATAAAGATTTGAAGAATATTTGATGAACATTTAAGGAAGATTTGAAGAATATTTGATCAACATTTAATGAAAATTTGCAGAATATTTGATCAACATTTAATGAAGATTTGAAGATTATTTGATCAACATTGAATGAAGATTTGAAGAATATTTTATCAACATTTAATGAAGATTTGATCATAAATTGAAGAAGAGTTTATTTGAAGAATTTACAAACTCAATCTACACAAAATGGAAATAGAATCAATTTGAAGAATTTACCAACTCAATCTGAACAAGATACAATTCATAATTAAACAAGGACTACATTGAAGCCCAAATTTTCACTATAATTAGAAACTGAAGGCTGAAAGAGAAAAGTATCAAACAACAGAATAGAGGAACTCAAGCTTAAAGTTCTCAATTCATCTTAGAGTTCAAAGAGAGAAACACTAGTTCAGTTTAGAAATATTTTGTGAGTGTTCTTTTCTTAAAGTGTGATAGTTATTGTTATTATCAGCTTTGTTAGAAGCAACTACTCAAGGTTCATTCTTTTGTATCCAACCCGATATTAGTTTAGTTCGTTCTTCAATTTGGGGTTAACAGGTTGTTAGGAGAAGACTTGGTTTGTAGGGTCAAGGTGGTTAGTTCCTCAAAAGTCTAGGGTTGTCAGGCTGTTTGGGAAAACTTGCTTGGAGGGTTAGGATCTTTGTAATTCAAGATTTTTCAATTAGTGGATTAAAGCCTTCTGAATGAAGGGACTGGATGTAGCCAAGTAAGTGGCGAACCAGGATAAAGGTAAGTATCAAATTATATATGCTTTTAGGCCATTTTCTTACCACCCGACAAAAATGGACCGAAATCCGTATTTTCGAACAAGATGATGGCTTGTGTTTGAAATTTGTACCGAAACCCGAAACACAGTCATCTGGACTTTTCGGGTGATTTTCGTACCATCCATAAAAAATTGACCGAAATCCGTATTTAAAGGCGATTTTCGTACCACTTGACAAAAATGGATTGTAATCCTTATTTTCAGGCTAAACGATGGCTAGTGTTTGAAATCTAACCAAAAAACCCGAAACACAATAATCATTTTAGCAGAAGAATACTATAAGGGTCTCCCGGTCCTCGATTTCATCTAAACATTTTGGGCGATTTTCCTACCACTAGACAAAAATTTACCGACAACCATATTTTCGAACCAGACGATGGCTAGTGTTTGAAATCTACATGGAACCCAAAACAAAGTTATAAATTTAGGAGAATAATGCTATAAGGGTCTATCGGTCCTCGATTTCATATGGACGTTATGGGCGATTTTCATACCACCCGACAAAAATGGACTGGAATACGTCGGTCAAGAAGAAGGCTAGTGATTGAAATCTGACCCAAAACTCGTCTTGGACCTTTCGGGCGATTTTCGTACCACTTGACAAAAATGGACCGTAATCCGTATTTGTGGACCAAGTGATTGCTAGTGTTTGAAATCTGACCCGACACTAGAAACACAATTATAAATATTGGAGAAGAGTGTTATAAGAGTCTCTCGTTCCTTGATTTCATTTATACTTTTCAGGTGATTTTCATACCACTAGACAAAAATGGACCGAAATCTGTATTTTTAGACCTGATGATGGCAAGTGTTTGAAATCTAATCTGAAACCCAAAAATAAGTTATAAATTTAGGAAAAGAATGATATAAGAGTCTCCCGATCCTCGATTTCATCTAGCCTTTTCGGACAATTTTCATATCACTTGACAAAAATGGATCGAAATCTGTATTTTCAAACGAGACAATGGCTAGTGTTTGAAATCTGAACTGAAACCCGATTTATTTGGAATTTTCAGGCGATTTTACTACCACCGTACAAAAATGGCTCAAAATCCGTATTTTCGGGGCAGACGATGGCTAATGTTTGAAATCTGACTCAAAACCAGAAACACGATAATTAATTTAACAGAAGAATATTATACGGGTCTCCCAGTCCTCGATTTCATTTGGACTTTTCGGGCGATTGTCTTATAACCCGACAAAAATGGACCGAAATCCATATTTTCTGACCAGACGATGGATAATTTTTGAAATCCGATCTAGAACCCGAAACTAAGTTATAAATTTAGGAGAAGAATGTTATAAGGGTCGCCCAATCCTCGACTTCTTCCGAAATTTTTGGGAGATTTTCATACCACCTAGCAAAAATGGACCGAAAACCGTATTTTCGGACCAAACGATGGCTAGTGTTTGAAATTTGACTCGAAACTCGATACACAATTAATAATTTATGAGAAGAATGCTATAAGGGTGTACCTCGATTTCTTCTAGACTTTTTGGGCAATTTTCGTACAACCCGATATAAACAGACCCAAATTCGTATATTTGGACCAGACGATTGGTAGTGTTTGAAATCTAACCCAAAACCCAAAACGTAATTAAAAATTTAGGATTAGAATGCTATAAGGGTAACCCGTCCATATCTTTCATCTAGACTTTCCAGGCGATTTTCGTAGCACCCATAAAAAATGGACTGAAATCCTTATTTTTGGACAGCACAATGGCTAGTATTTGAAATCTTACCGGAAACCCGAAACACAATTATAAATTAAGGAGAAGAAATCTATAAGGGTCTCCTGTTCTTTGATTTCATCTAGACTTTTCGGCAATTTGTGTACCACCCAACAAAAATTGACCAAAATTTGTATTTTCGGAGTAGACGATGACTAGTGTTTGAAATCTGACCTCAAACCCAAAACACAATTATATGTTTAGGAGAAGAATGCTAGAAGTGTCTCATGGTCCTCGATTTCATCTGGACCTTTTGAGCGACTTTCGTACCACAAGACAAAAATGAAATGAAATATGTATTTTTGGACCAAAAAATGGCTAAAGTTTGAAATCATACTTGAAACCCGAAACACAATTATATATTAAGGAGAAGAATGCTATAAGGGTCTCCCTATCCTCAATTACATTTGGACTTTTCGGGCGATTTTCGTACCACCCGACAAAAATGGACCGAAATCCGTATTTTCGGGCCAGACGATGGCTAGTGTTTGAAATCTGACCCAAAACCCAAAACACGATAATTAATTTAAGAGAATAATGTTATATGGGTCTCCCGGTCCTCGATTTTATTTGGAATTTTTGGGCGATTTTCTTACAACCTGGCAAAAATGGACCGAAATTCGTATTTTCGGACAAGAAGATGGCTAGTGTTTGAAATCTGATTCGAAACTCGAAACTAAATTATAAATTTAGGATTAGAATGTTATACGAGTCTCCCAATCCTCGATTTCATCCAGACTTTTCGTGTCATTTTCGTACCACCTGAAAAAAATGGACCGAAATCCGTATTTTCGAATCAAACGATGGTTTATGTTTTAAATCTGACCTAAAACCCAAAACGCAATTATAAATTTAGGAAAAGAATGCTATAAGGGTCACCCGTCCCTCGCTTTCATCTAGACTTTCCGGGCGATTTTCGTAGCACCCATAAAAAATGGACCATATCCGTATTTTTGGAACAGACAATGGCTAGTGTTTGAAATCTTACCCGAAACCCAAAACGCAATTATAAATTAAGGAGAAGAATGTTATAAGGGTCTCCTGTTTTCGATTCATCTGGACTTTTCAGGCAATTTTCGTACCACCCAACAAAAATTGACCAAAATCTATATTTTTAGAGTCGACGATGGCTAGTGTTTGAAATCTAACCCAAAACACGATAATTAATATAGGATAAGAAGTCATTTGGACTTTTCAGGTTATTTTTGTACCACCTAACAAAAATGAACCGAAATCCGTATTTTCAGACCAGACGATGGCTAGTGATTGAAATCTAATTCGAAATCCAATACACAATTAAAAATTTAGGTGAAGAATGCTATAAGGGACTCTTGGTGATCGATTTCTTCTGAAATTTTTGGGCAATATTTGTACCACCAGACATAAATGGTCTGAAATCCATATATTCGGACCAGAATATGGCTAGTGTTTGAAATCTGACCCAAAACCCAAAAGGCAATTATAAATTTAGGAGAAGAATGCTCTAAGGGTCACCCGTCCATTGTTTTCATTTGGACTTTACGGGAGATTTTCATAGCACCTATAAAAATGGACCTGAATCCGTATTTTTGGAGCGGACAATGGCTAGTGTTTGAAATCATACCTGAAACACAATTATACATTAAGGAGAATAATGCTATAAGGTTCTCTCGTTCTTCGATTTCATTTGGACTTTTCGGGAAAAGTTTCGTAACAAAAATGGACAAAAATCTTTAATTTCGGACTAGACAATGGCTAGTTTTTGAAATATGACCTCAAACCCAAAACACGGTTATAAGTTTAGGAGAAGAATGTTATAAGGGTCTCCTATTCCTCGATTTCATCTAGACTTTTCGGGATAGACGATGGCTATTGTTTGATATCTGATCCAAAACCCGAAACACAATTATAAATTTAGGAGAATAATGCTATAAGGGTCTCCTGATCCTGAATTTCATCTAGAATTTTTGAGCGATTTTCGTACCACCTGACAAAAATGGACATAAATTTGTATTTCCGGACCATACGATGGCTAGTGTTTGAAATCTGGCCCGAAACTCGAAGCACAATTACAAATTTAGGAGAAGAATGCTATAAGGGTTTCCTGGTCCTCGATTTCATTTGGACTATTCGATAAATTTTCGTACCACCCGACAAAAATGGACCGGAATCTGTATTTTGCGGCAAGACGATGGCTAGTGTTTGAAGTCTAACCCAAAACTTCAAACTCAATTATAAATTTAGGAAAAGAATTCTATAAGGATCTCCTGGTCCTTGATTTCATATGAACTTTTCGGGCGATTTTTGTACCACATGACAAAAATTGACCAAGATCTGTATTTTTGGACCAAACGATGGCTAGTGTTTGATATCTGAACTAAAACCCGAAATGTAAGTCATGAGCTTCCCTGATCATGTTTTTGATTTAATTCCCAATCATATAATAAATGTGAAATATTTGATTGATCTAATGATTTGAATTAAGAAACATTTCAGGCAAACAAGCAAACACCATACACTTGGAACAAAAGCTTGCAACTCAAGGAATCAACCAAAGTTGGAGGATGTACTTGAGAAAGATGCAAATATGTATAGTGTAATTAGTTGTCATAGTAATAAGTTTAGTAGACTAATCACTATGGTCTCATACTTAAGTCTTTGCCAATGAAAATAAATCAATCAACTAATAAGTCAATTGATGAATCAATTGAGCAATCGATTGTCCAACTCAGAACAAGAGTTTTTACTATGTAAATCGATTGGACAATCGATTACGTAAAGGTTTTCAGTGAAACCTGAGTTCTGGGTTTTATCCAATCAATTGGACAATCGATTGGGACATCCATTGAGTAATCGATTTTGCAAATCACAGAACCAACCATTTACTGAATCAATTGATTGGTAAATCGATTGTGACAGAGTTTTGTTTTCAGGAATAAGTTGTGTGACCCAACAAATCGATTGGGACATCAATTGAATTAGATTTCTTAAACTACAAGTTTGTGGCAATCTATTAGGCAATCGAGTGCAGTTAATCATTTATCAGAACCATTTTGAATAAATCGATTGGCACATTGATTTTGACAAAATAGCTGAGGTTCTGTAACAAGCACAATCGATTGGCAAATCGATTGACGTAAAGTTCTGAGTCACTGTGATCAGCACAATCGATTGGAAAATCGATTGACGTAAAAATCTGAGTCACTGTGATCAGCACAATCGATTGACGAATCGATTGAAGCTAAATGTATAAGTTACAGAAAGGATTCAGCTCATTGCCAAATCGATTATGACTGGGATTATGAAGTCGACTGAGCAATCGATTGTTTTGATCTCGTTGTTTGAACAAAACACCTATAATCGATTACTCAATCGATTCTAATATAATCATAGTATCACTTCTGATTTATGTATTAAAAGAATCGATTGGCAAATCGATTCAAGCTTATATTTTCAAGATTCAAGAAAAACAAGACATGCGAAAGTCGATTGGGCAATCGATTTAGCTAGCTTTAAAACATTATAAAATCGATTGAGCAATCGATTGTCGTGATGTTTTCTGAATATATATAAGCTGATTCAATCACTTTTTAAAATAACTTTTACATAACTTTTGAACAACTTTGATAAACACTTTGATAGAAAAGTTTTTACTACACACAAACATTCATTGGCTAAATACTTTTGTGTGAGAACCTACATAGTGATTGAGTCATAGCCTTGATACTCTTTAATTCTTTGTGAAAGACAATTCTCTGTAATTGAAGTTTTAGAAATCCAGTAAGGAAACTGGTGGCTATCTTTGTTGGTGTGAGATCATCAAGAAGAAGTTTCACCTTGGTCTTGTGAGAGTTTGGCGATTAACTCCATGGATCAGGTGGTATAGAAATAGAAGTGAGTGAGTTGGATAGATAGGCCTTGTGTGAGCTGGACAATCTGTAAAACGTTCTCAAATCATTCTATTGGAAAGGTTGAAATCCTTGTTGGATTTCAGGACTGGATGTAGGCTGTCAAACTGATAGCCGAACCAGTATAAAAATCCTGGTGCACTATTTCCTATCTCTCTTTACTTTTCATGTTAATCTTGTATGTGATTTTAAATTTCCGCTGTGTATAATCTGTATGAATCTTGCACTGTTAAAATAGGAATTAAAATTGAACAAGTTGGATTTAATTTTAATTCATCACTTAGGAAAGAATTAGATAATCTTGTTGATAATAATTCTCATATTTTTAACAAACAGAAGTCATATTTTACAACAATTGGCATTAAGAGCCTGTCCTTTTTTAGAGTAAATCTCATAAAAGAAAATGACTTCTATTGAATTCCTAGGAGAAGGGATATCTCTAACCAGACCCCCTGCCTTTAATGGGTCAGCATACATGTAGTGGAAAGAGAGGATGCCCATCTTTCTAGAGACATGTGGGCTTGACATCTTAGAGGCAGTGGAAAATGGTCCCTATGTGCCTAAACTTGCAGGCACTGAGGGATCATCCATCATCATCAAACCAAGAGCTGATTGGTCTGATGATGACAAAAAGAAAGTTGGCTATAATGCAAAGGCCAAGAATATTATAACCTCTGCCTTGAGTGCTGATGAATTTTTCAGGGTGTCAAACTGCAAATCTGCAAAGGAAATGTGGGATACACTTCAAGAAACACATGAAGGCACAACAGATGTCAAAAAGGCCAGAACAAATACTCTAATGCATGAGTATGAATTGTTCAACATGAAGAAGGATGAGTCAATCAATGACTTGCAGACAAGGTTCACTCATATCATCAACAATCTACATGCTCTAGGAAAAATTATAGACAATGAGCAACAAATAGGAAAAGTAATGAGGTGCTTGACAAGAGAATGGCAACCCAAGATCACTGCCATTGTTGAATCAAAGGACCTTGCAAACATGACCATTGCCACATTATTTGGAAAGCTCAGGGAGCATGAGATAGAATTGCACAGATTAAATGAGTCAGAACAATCTAATAGGAAAAGCAAAGGACTTTCACTGAAGGCTCAAACTCACTGAAGGCTCAGATACTGATGATTCAGAAAGTGAATCTGATGAAGAGCCTGAGTTAGGTATGTTGGTCAGAAAATTTAAAAAGTTTCTGAAAAAGAAAGGAAGCCAATCAAGAAAACCACCAAATTCAAAGACAAAAGGCTTCAGCAAGAATGATACCAATGATAGCAAAGTCATAACTTGCTATGAATGTGGGAAAATAGGCCACATCAGATCTGAATGCTTTAAACTGCAAAATAGAAACAAGCTTGTGAAGACTAAAGGCAAGGATCAACAACCTTCAACAAAAAGAGCCTACATTGCCTGGAACGATAATGATGAAGATTCATCTGAAGATTCAGAAAATGAAGAAGCTAACTTGTGTCTCATGGCCAACACAGACTCAGAATCTGATGGTGAAGTAAGTACTACCTCTAATCCATCTTATGATGAACTGCATGATGCTTTTAATGAATTGCATGCTGAATATGTTAATGTACTCAAACAGTTAATTAGTACTAAGAAACTGTTAGAAGAAAAGTGCATGCTGTATGATGAGATTAATTTGAAACATGATTCTCTTAAAGACACAAATGAGAATCTGAAAAAGGAAACTTATGCACTGAAATGTGATGTAGCAAAGTTCAATGGTGGTAAAAACAATTTAGATATGCTTCTTGGAAATCAAAGAAATCTAAATGTTAAATATGGACTTGGCTATAGACAAAATAGGAATGTTAAAAGGAATCAGAAATTTGTTAGATCTAAACATATGCATGATATCTTCACTAAACAAAATCAGAATTCATCCTCTGTTGTTGTATGTCATTTTTGTTGTAAAAAGGGTCATATGGTTTTTAATTGTAAACTGAAAAAACTGGCCAACAGAGGATGGAAACAGATTTGGAAAGTTAAGACACAAGTATTTGAAACTAACCCTCTAGGACCCAATTTGAATTGGGTACCTAAAACCAAAACTTGAATCATTTTTTGCAGATATGCTTGACATCCAGGACTCATTCATGGTACGTAGATAGTGGATGTTCCAAGCATATGACTGGAGACAAGTCAAAGTTCTTGTCTCTGAACTTAAAAAAGGGAGGATTTGTTAAATATGGTGACAATAACAAATGAAAGATACTAGGCATTGGAGATATAGGAAGCAAATCAACTGCAGTTATCAAGGACGTTTTATATGTCAAAGGTTTGAAACACAATTTATTAAGTATTAGTCAGCTGTGTGACAAAGGATTTCAGGTACACTTTACTTCTCAGTCTTGTACACTTTACTTCTCAGTCTTGTACACTTGAGCATAGGGAAGATAAAGGCATGAAACTGGTAGGTAAAAGAGTAAACAACATATAAGCACTGACTTTGGTGTTGATCTAAGTACTGTGCCTATCATGTGTGATAATACTAGTGCTATAAATATCACTAAGAACCCTGTCATGCATTCTAGAACCAAACATATAGAGATTAGGCATCACTTCATTAGGGATCAATATCAGGGTAAAATCAGGAATATGTAAAATCAAGCAATTGACATATGATAACCATAATAACACAACAATCACACATAACACTTAGCATTTTTCAACGCAATCGGCAATTGGGATCTCGATAACCATCATACTTACACACAACAATCAACACATAATCACTTAGCATTTTCAACGCAATTACCACAACGACTCAAATTCAAATCACTTAAACATAAAACTCAAATCAACCACGACTCGCGTGCCAAGCACCCTAATGCAATGCGTATATGCCAAAATGCATGGACTCGAAATTCCAAACCAGAACCCTCCTCGAAGGGCCGTAAATCATAATCGTACCGCGCTATCGCAGGCCAAAGTACCGATTACCAAGGTGCCACCTATCACGGGTCTGCACGATTTACTAAAAAACGTAAACCATAAACGTACTGCCTATCACGGGCCCGTATCGTTTACCGAGGTGCCACCTATCACGGGTCTGCACGGCTTACTAAAATAACGTAAATTGTAAATGTACCGCCTATCACAGGCCAAAGTACTATTTACCAAGGTGCCACCTATCACGGGTCTGCACAATTTACAAAAAAGCGAAAACCATAAACGTACTGCCCTATCACGGGCCCGTACCGTTTATCGAGGTGCCACCTATCACGGGTCTGCACGGTTTTCAAAAACGTAAATCATAAATGTACCGCCTATCACAGGCCAAAGTACTATTTATCAAGGTGCCACCTATCACGGGCCTGCACGATTTACAAAAAGGATGAAAATGCATGGACATATACCGACTTCATTCACAACAGACGTTAAGCAAATGGAGATATTAAAAAAAAAACGTAAACCATAAACGTACTGCCTATCACGGGCCCGTATCGTTTACCGAGGTGCCACCTATCACGGTCTGCACAATTTACAAAAATGAAAAACCATAAAACGTACTGTCTATCACGGGCCGTACCGTTTATCGAGGTGCCACCTATCACGGGTCTGCACGGTTTTCAAAAACGACATTAAATAAATAAGTCATTAAGAGATTCCCCATTCTTAATACTGATTTATCTTAATGATTTTCAAAACAAAGCGTTAAGCAAACAGACATATCAAGAGATTCTCCATTCTTAATATACTTTTGACTTAAACGATTTTCACACAAAATAATCAGTAAACGAGTCATTAAGAGATTCCCCATTCTTAACACTCATTTACCTGAACGATTTTCAAAAACGATCGTTAAAGTAACCGGGACATTAAGAGATTCCCCATTCTCAACGCCAGTTAACTTAAACTTTTCCTCAAATGCACATTTAAGTAAACCGAGGTATTAAAAAGATTCCCCATTTTTAATACTCGTTTACTCTAATGGTTTTCAAATTCCACGGAAACAAACTCAAACATACTCTCACATTCAAACCATAATTCCACAACAACCACACCAATTAACAAACATCAAGTATGGACACGCCAAATACAACGAACACAAATCAAAGTCAACATAACACCCAGATACATCAATTTCATTTACTCATAATCATACACAATGACATTCAAATTCATTCACCACGAAACATTCATCATTATAAACAAAACCTAACTCTAAGGTTTTTACCCATAACGCACTAGTTTCGTTTTTCCCCAAATCGATACATTTTACCCTAACAAATTCCTTCCCACACAACCACAATAAGTCCCTAAATGCAAACTAAAAGTTTGGAAGGAGCCCTTACCTTCAACGTTAGCTTCTAACGTGCGTTTCCGGTACCGCGAGTAATTCTGGTAAAATCCCCGCTCGCAACGCCGCTCCAAATTAGTTCACTAGTACCGTAGCGTGGTGGTGAGCAACTTTCCCTTCTATCTCTTCGAGAAATGAGTTTGGATCTAGGAGAAACGGAGGCGGTTTGTGTTTGGATCTCAAAAACCGTTTTTCTTCGTTTTCCAATCAAAGAGGAAGAGTGGAGTTGCGAAACTTTGATCTAACTCTCCCCCAACCTTGGTTTACTAGTTTTGAAGAAAAGAAAGCGACGAAAATGAAAATGGAGAAAAGAGAGAATTTTGGCCGCGGGAGAGGAAGAAGACGATGGATTTTCAATTTTCTTCCTTTCTTTTTCTTTCCTTTCTTTTTCCTTTCTTCTTTTTCCTTCCTTCCTTTATACTATTTTCTTTTCCTTTTCCTTCCTTCTAGTTTTCCTTTCTTTTTCCCTCCAACCAAACATATATAGATATAATAAATATAACTTAACAAATATCTCAAAATCTAGATATTCGTTAAATTACCGTTTCACCCGAAAACACATTAAATTCTCCGTAAAGGATTCAACGCAGTTAAATTCAATTTATTTATCGACGAGAAATTTTAATTGGCATCAAAATATCTTTTTGATTATAAAACTCCAAAATATTATTAACTTTGGCTTAAAAGCCTCCGAGCCAAAATCCAAAATACACCAAAAATACATAGATGGTACTTTAAAATTACGGGTCTTACATTACTTCCCCCTAAAATTAGTTTCGTCCTCGAAACTATGCGTCGATAAATAACTCTGGGTGTTGGTCTCTCATCTTGCTCTCCAACTCCCAAGTCGCATCTCCAGTGATTGGGTTCCAAATCACCTTGACCAACGAAACATCCTTGGTCCTCAACCGCTTAATCTTCCTGTCATCAATTCTCACGGTGGTACTTCGAACGACAGGTTATCCTTTAGTTGGATTGTGTCTGGTTCGATCACGTGAGATGGATCTGCGAGATATTTCCTCAAACTGTGACACATGAAACACGTCATGAATATTGGACAGTATCGGAGGTAATGCAATCCGATAAGCAACCGGCCCAATTCGTGCAGAAATCTGATATGGTCCAATGAATTTCGGAGTCAACTTCTTCGATTTCAAGGCTCTACCTACTCCAGTAGTAGGTGTGACTCTCAGAAATACATGGTCACCCTGTTGGAATTCCAAAAGTCTGCGACGCTTGTCCGCGTAACTCTTCTGACGATCTTGTGAAGTCTTCATTTTCTCCTTGATCTTCCTTACTTTAGCCGTAGTCTGTTGCACCATCTCTGGTCCGACAATCATATTCTCACCGTCTTTATACCAACACAAGGGCGTTTGACACTTGCGTCCGTATAAAGCTTCATATGGTGCCATTCCAATACTTGCGTGGAAACTATTGTTGTAAGTGAATTCAATCAACGGGAGTACATCATCCCAGCTTCCCCTATCATCTAGTACACATGCTCTCAACAGATCTTCCAAGGACTGATTCGTCCTTTCAGTCTGTCCGTCCGTTTGTGGATGGTAAGCTGAACTCAATCGTAGCTTCGTTCGCAACGCTTCGTGCAATGCTCCCCAAAAATGCGATGTGAACTTCGGATCACGGTCTGATACAATGCTCGATGGTACCCCGTGTAACCTCACAATTTCAGCAATGTAGATCTCCGTTAGCTGATCTACCTTATAAGTGGTCCTTACGGCAAAAAGTGAGCAGATTTAGTCAGCCGGTCCACTATCACCATATAGAATCATTCTTTCTCTCTTGTCTTTGGTAATCCGGTTATAAAATCCATGGAAATGCTGTCCCACTTCCATTCAGGTATATCTAAAGGTTGTAACATTCCAGCAGGTCGCTGATGTTCCACCTTTGCTTTCTGACAAGTTAGACAAGTGGATACATATTCCGCCACATGTTTCTTCATTCCTGACCACCAATAATTCTGCCTCAAATCCTGATACATCTTTGTTGCCCCAGGATGAATACTCAGCTTACTCTTATGTGCCTCTTCTAAAATGGTTTTCCGCATATTTGTAATTTCTGGTACACAAATCCTACCATTACACCGCAAAACATTATCTGTCCCAATCTTGAACTCAGTCGTCTTCCCTTGTACTATTAGATTCCTCTTCTCTTGAATTAAGACATCATCCTGAGAATTCGCAATGTCTTCAAGTAGTCCACTCGAGATTTTAATCATCCCGAATTTCAAAATTCCCGGTGCAAACTCTACGTTCAAGTGCAGGTCTCTAAAAGCTTCCCACAACTCTTGTTGTCTAGCCATAATTAGTGAAGACATCGATACACTTCTTCTGCTCAACGCATCAGCCACTACATTGGCCTTCCAGGGTGGTTACTGCAGTGTGAAATCAAATCCTTGAGAGTCTCCATCCATCGTCTCTGGCGCATGTTCAACTCCTTCTGATCAAACAAATATTTCAAGCTTTTTATGGTCGCTGAACACGGTGAACGTGCACCCATATAAATATATGCCTCCAGATCTTTAATGCAAAAACAACCGCGGCAAGCTCCAAATCATGAGTAGGATAGTTCCTCTCATGAATCTTCAATTGTCTCGAGGCATAAGCCACAGCTTTCTTGTGTTGCATCAGAACACATCCTAACCTTGGTGAGATGCATCACAATAAACTTCATAGGGTTCTTCTGATTGCGGTAATACCAATACAGGTGAGGTCGTCAATTTTCTCTTTAGTAACTGGAAGTTTTCTTCACACTTCTCGTCCATGCGAACGGTTGATCTTTTCTGGTAAGTGTGTCAGTGGAGCCACAATCTTAGCAAAACCTTCGATAAACCTCCTGTAGTACCCTGCCAGTCCTACAAAACTCCGTATGTCAGTGATAGTCTGAGGCTGTTTCCAAGCAAGAACCACCTCAATCTTAGCCGGATCTACAGCGATTCCTTCCTTGGTTATCACATGTCCCAAGAAATTCACTTTCTCTAGCCAAAATTCACACTTCGACAGATTGGCATACAATCGCTTCTCTCGCGTAAAATCTCAAGAACCTGTCGTAAATGTTCTCCATGCTCTTCTTCAGTCCTTGAATAAATCAATATATCATCAATGAATACCACCACAAATTTATCAGGATGAATTAAAGATTCTGTTCATGTAGTCCATGAAAATTGCCGGTGCATTGGTAACTCCGAACGGCATAACCAGGTATTCATAATGTCCGTAGCGGGTTCTGAAAGCTGTTTTCTGAATGTCTCCTTCCTTACTCGAATCTGATGGTAACCCGATTCAAGTCAATCTTCGAAAATATCGCGGCCCTCTCAATTGATCCATCAAATCATCGATTCGTGGCAAAGGATAACGATTCTTAATAGTTGCCTTGTTAAGCTGTCTATAATCCACACATAGGCGCGAGCTTCCGTCCTTCTTCTTACTAGCAAAACTGGAGCTCCCCATGGTGATACACTTGGTCTGATGAATTTCTTCTCCAACAAGTCTTCAATTTGGGCCTTTGAGCTCATTTAATTCCAATGGCGACATTCGATAAGGTGCCATCGAAATAGGTCCCGTTCCTGGGTGCAAATCAATGAAGAATTCCACTTCTCTTACCGGTGGCAATCCTGGAATTTCCGTTGGAATACATCCGATACTCGTTGACAAGTATCACATCTTCTATAACCACATTTAATCTTTGCCTCCACATTTGCCAGAGACAAAACTCATGAGTCCCTTCGCTCAGCGACACTCGGAGTTTGTTAGCAGCTAAATACTTAACAACTCCTGGTTCGGGAAAAGAACCAATTTACGAGCACAATCCAAGATCACGTAATGAATAAGAACAGTCCAATCTATACGAGGATGACCCCGAGTGATTGTAGCGGTAAACAAATTAAATTAACAAGAAAGTCCTATTCTGTATGGTCATTCGACATGTAAACATGCCGAATT